>OY744615.1:22301012-22491012 GCA_963556255.1 Allolobophora icterica | reverse complement strand
GGTATGACCCAGAGTTCTGGTGCATTAGTCTGCGGTATGACCCAGAGTTCTGGTGCATTAGCCTGCGGTATGACCCAGAGTTCTGGTGCATTAGTCTGCGGTATGACCCAGAGTTCTGGTGCATTAGCCTGCGGTATGACCCAGAGTTCTGGTGCATAATTAATTCGTCTATATTTAATATAGATTAATTATATTTGCACTCTTACACGATTTATTTATAGAAACATTTCAGATGGTGAATAAAATTATTTCTCGCCGCAATTTTGAAATATTAGAGTTATTTTAGATTGCTTCATAGCCTAGTGGTTAGCGTGTTGGCCTATCAATCCAGAGGTCAGCGGTTCAAACCCCAACAGGGCAGAAAAATTTATAACCGCCACTCGACACTTCAAATAAGAAAAAGACAAGCAGAACATGTTTTAATAAAGTTTATTAAACCGAAACACGACTTCTTTATTTGTAAGTTTTACAAACATAGTTATGAATCAGATAATCATTTAGTCTGGTGTCAGAAGTTAACAGATTGGCAATAGCATGAACGTTTTTATTTCAAGCTCTATGTAAGCAGTAAAATATGCAATAATGTCCTACACAATTTGATAACTAAAAGAGAAGGCAGAACTTTAAAGTATTTGCTAAGAGACATAAAACTGTAAAGTGTGGAGAGCGAGCAGAATTGAAGAGAAGGTACATTTTAGTGTTAGGAACTTTGGGAAGAGCTCGCGCAGCAGCGGCGGCAGCGGCGGCGGCAGCGGCGGCAGCGGCGGCGGCGGCGGCGGCGGCAGCGGCGGCGGCGGCGGCGGCGGCGGCAGCGGCGGCGGCGGCGGCGGCGGCAGCGGCGGCAGCGGCGGCGGCGGCGGCGGCAGCGGCGGCGGCGGCGGCAACAGTGGGAAATTTGTTGGAAAGGTAGGTTTTCGATTGAAGCAGTTCAGAGCATTTTGGGTGACGAAACTTATATGTATGGTATTTCTAGCGGGGACATGTGTGAAGTCTGAACGTACAATTTATGGAAACTTAAAGTGTTTGTCTGAAATGCATGTGAACTTGTACCTCTTTTGGAAAATTTTGTTGACACATATGAGAGTCTAACTGATAAAGTATGTGTCGTGGTCTACGCGGGTGCATGCATCAAGGGAAGAAAACCGACGCGTCAACAAGCTTGTTTACAACGCACGGAAAATTCTGCAGCAAGCTGTCAACATTAATTCGGTGCATGCAACAAGGATATACGTGTTCAGTAGGACTTTCCAGGGAAAAGTACAGTGACGTCACAGAACGTTCTGGAATCCGGGAGAACTCTATATAAGATAGACCTGATGTACATTAAGGGCCTTTTGACGAAGATTTGTAAACGTTGAAACATTGATCGTATAACGTTCAATCGAGACCAGCCAACCTGTGTGCTGTCTACGATTGTGATATTTGATAGACGAGTTGACTTACTCTACACTTAATCGACTTTATTTTTAAATAAAGATCTTTTAATAGTTCCTTCGTTGGTTCGTCGTTGCGATCGAAGGAGTCGACCGCGACATTATTGGTGTCAGAAGTGGGATCATCGGTGTTGGATCCGGTGAAGAAGACGCGAGCCGGCGGAGGAAGGAGTCAACCCGGAGGATCAAGAGACGGTCTGTTCCAGACAGCGAGCGGATCGAGACGCCTTTCTACCGTGGGAGACGGGTGAATCGGCATACGACAGTCGGACGGACGAAGTGCGTCGTTCGGCTGAGACAGCAGAAGACAGCAGTCAACATACGGGTAAGATCCTAGGTGTTGTCGTGGCTGAGAAGGAGAAAAGAGAGTGGAGTTGCAGCCGAGTGGGAGGCAGCCATTATTTCTCTTTCAATATCTGCTGATTATTTCTTTGAAATTTGATCCATTGTTGTGATCGAGGCCAGACTTGCGTGAGCTTGTATAGTTTTTGCGTACTTGGCGAGTGTACTTCTTTGGATACTGCATAGTTGCACTTTGGGTTGTGGAATTTTCCTTTTGTGTGGCGGGTTTGCCGCGTGGTGTCTGTTTTTTTTGTTGATTGTTGTTGACTGACTGTTTGTAAAAATGGAAGCGTTGACAACAGAGATGCAAGCGAATATTCGCAAAATGTCGTCTGAGCGCCTTAGGGTGTATCTTATGAAGGCAGGAAGGGACGAAGATGATGTTATGTCATGGGATCGAAATCAATTAATGGAAGAATGGGCCATGGAGATTGGAAAAGAGGAAGAGGAATTTAAGGGTAGTCCAATATCTCCAACAGGAGTGGATTACGAGCTGCAGAAGCGCCGTCTGGAGTTCGAAATCCGTAAATATGAAGAACAAAGGGAGGAACGGAAGGAGAAGGAAGAAAGAGAAAGGGAGGAACGGAAGGAGAAGGAAGAAAGGGAGGAAAAGAGGAGAGAGGAAGAAAAGAAGGAACAAAGGGAGAAGGAAGAAAGAGAAAGGGAGGAACGGAAGGAGAAGGAAGAAAGAGAAAGGGAGGAACGGAAGGAGAAGGAAGAGAGGGAGGAAAAGAGGAGAGAGGAAGAAAAGAAGGAACGGAAAGAGAAAGAAGAAAGAGAAAAGAAGGAACGGAAAGAGAAAGAAGAAAGGGAGAGGAAGGAAAAGCAGGAAGAACGAAATGTTAGAGATTCTTTAGCAAGTCGTACTAAGCGTTATAGTGATGCCCTTAAGAATATTCTTTGGAAATTTCCTTCCGACCCTATAGAAATTCCAGGTTTCTTTGATCACTTGGATGGTTTGTTTAATGTGTATGAGGTGGATGAAGATGTTAGAGCAAAATTATTGCTAGCCATTTTAAGTGAAAGAGCTAAGGCATTAACCATGCGCCTTACTGAGGCACAGCTCCATGACTACAAATTCCTGAAGGAGTTTTTGCTAAGGGAGTTTAAGAAAAGCCCTTCAAATCTTAGAGCCCGATTTTGGTCGTTGCACAAAGCATCGGACGAATCATTTACGATCTATTCATCCAAATTGCGTGTGGCTCTTATGTATTATTTGAAAAGTAGAAAGATAACTGATGAGTTTGATAAACTTGTAAGTTTATTGGTTGCGGATCGGTTTAAGGAGTCCTTGTCGAAGGCTTGTTTAGATTATATCTTGGCCCAAGAAAAAGAGGAGTGGTTGAGCTGTGAAGACATAGCTAATGCGGCTGACATTTATGTAGCGTCGCATGATGGTGGGAATGACTTAGTATGCCGTAGTCATCCGACACCGAAGTATAACAATTGGACGAGAGGTCAACCACATGTTCAAGTCAATAACCAGACAGCTCAACCCAAGTCTCCCAAACCGGAAATAAGGGGTGAAGCCAAGATAGGTGCGAGGGTGTCTCAGGAGGAGGCCAAGGTAAAGGGTCTCTGTTTCCTATGTCATCAGAAGGGTCATATGGCAAGGGAGTGCCAGACCAAACCAAGTTCTAAAAAGGTGAGTACTTGTATATTTGGGAACCCAACTGAAGAAGTGATTGACTTATTTGTTGAGAAGGTCAACGTGTTGCATGAGATACCTGAACAGGTAAAGCAAGGGAATTTATTGGATAATTCTAAACCAATAGGGTTGGAAACTGCTGTAAGGGTATACGAGAATAGTACTGATGGATTACACGAGAGGTCGTATATCAATGTACAGATTGAAGATCTCCCTTCTCAGCCAGCATTATCTGATTCAGGAGCAGAAATTTGTTGTATTGATAAGAAATTAATTGAGTCACTAAACTTACCCGTGATTAAACGGATTAATATAATTGGTTTTCAGGGAGAAGGATGTAAGGCAGATGTAGTATACCTACAAATGAAATTAGCTAATTCAATGGAAGGAACGACGAACATTGCGCCATCTTTGTGCGTCATGTTCGCTGTAGTCCCTGAACTAAATGAACGGGTTATTCTGACACCCCATGTTGTGGACCTATTAAGGGATAGTTCACAATATGTAGTGATGGTAGCTGGCGTAGATCGATGTGTACAAATAAATAAAGGGGCAGAAGAAGATAACTTAGAAGTTAATATCGAGAAAAGTAACAGCAACGAATCCTTGCCGTCAGAAGTGAATGAATATTCTCAGGAGCAACTAGTTGATGATTCAGATAATTTTCTTGATGTTGAGTCAACAGAGTTCAAGTCTGATGAGGGAGTAGCGAATAATGATACTTTATTGCGTGAGCAACAGAATTGTCACAATCTTATATCTTGCTGGCAACAAGCGAGACAGAATAAAAATAATTTCTTTATAGATAATAACCTCCTGTACCACAAAGGGGAGATTATGGGACATAAGGTTAATCAATTATGTTTACCGGAAGATAGAATCGAGGTTGTCTTGCGAGTAGCACACGATGCCCCATGTGCTGGGCACATGGCTTTTAAGGCAACGAGAGCCAGGATCAAATTAAACTTTTGGTTTCCAAGAATGGATGAGAGGATTCGCGAATATTGTGCGTCTTGTCAAATTTGTCAACTAAGAACTCCAGTTAAAGTGGCAGATCGAGTCCCGATCACTCCTATTCCGAGGGCGGATGAACTCTGTTTTAACCATCTAAATATGGATTGTATTGGCCCTATGGTAGTGACTGGAGAATCCAACAAATCGAAACCCCAGTACAATTATGCTCTGGTTCTGGTGGACAAATTTTCTCGTTGGCCGATGGCGTATCCTCTTAGATCGCTGAATGCAAAGGGAGTTTGTGAAGCTCTGTTGCAAGTTTTTACAACTTTTTCTATTCCAAGGATCATCAGTTCTGATTGTGGTACCAACTTTACCAGTCGTTTGACGAAAGAATTCTTGCGGCGAATGGGTTGTAGTCCCAGATTTAATACCCCTGGACATCCTGAGGCAGCTGGATTGGTTGAAAGATGCAACCAAAGCTTGAAAACCATGATCTTTAAGCTTGCTCAATCTGATCCTCGTGGATGGCACCAATTGTTACCGTTTGTTCTGTGGAGCCTTAGAGAAAAACCTTCAGGCACGACTCATATTTCGCCATTCACTATGGTTTATGGAACTCTTCCTCGGGGTCCACTTAGTGTGTTGAAGGAATCGTGGGTTGGCGAACGAAAAGTACCTCTTAACTTAGGTAAATCACCCGAAGAGTATCTCCAATCACTGAAGGAAAACCTCGAATTCGCGAAAGTTTATGCAGATTACTATAGTGATATAGAAACAAAGCGGTATGCAGATTATTATAACTTGCGTAGTACTGACAGAAAATACGAAGTTGGAGATAAAGTAGCAGTATTAGCACCAGATTTTGGTAGTTCTAAATTTTATAGTCGATGGCAAGGACCTGCTACCGTAGTCAAGGTTAAATCCCCATATTCTTATATAGTAGAAATAGAGGGAAAACAAAGACATTTACACGCAAATAAGATCAAGCGATACCATGAACGACTCGAACAAGCGATGATCAATAGCTGTTCAGTAATTGTTGATCAAGATGAAGAATTTGGTATAGTAGAGGTTGTAGATCAGGAAGAACGTGAACAAATAAGCCCGAGTAAGCGAATTGATCCTCAATGAATTGGAATGACCATTTAGAACATCTAGAGAAATTCTTGCAAACTATTGAGGAAGCAGGACTCACTTTGAATTTAAGAAAATGTAATTTTGCACAAAACAAAATAAAGTTTGTTGGCCATATAGTAGGGTCAGGTTGTATTGAACCTGATCCAGGTAAGATCGCTACGATCAATGATATCCATCCTACAACAACAAAGAAAGAAGTTAGAAAGGTTATGGGTTTTTTCAGTTACTTTCGAAATTTTATACCTGCTTTAGCTGAAAAAGCACGGGTAATAACTGATTTGACACGAGATAACA
Source organism: Allolobophora icterica (assembly GCA_963556255.1). NCBI lineage: Eukaryota > Metazoa > Annelida > Clitellata > Crassiclitellata > Lumbricidae > Allolobophora > Allolobophora icterica. The sequence continues at coordinate 22,485,201 of OY744615.1, read as the reverse complement.
TACCTACGAAGGTGCCTTGGGAGCAAAAGCATCAAGAAGCACTAGATAAGTTAAAGGATGATCTCAGTAAAGCTACACAGTTGCATACCATTGATTTCACTAAGGAATTTGGTTTAAGTGTTGACGCAAGTGCCACCGCGGTCGGGTGTTGCTTGTTTCAGTGGACCGAAGAAGGTCAAGAAAAACCAATTGCTTTTGCTAGCCTTAAACTTACAGATACACAGATGCATTGGTCTACAATTGAGAGAGAGGCTTTCGCAGTAATTTGGGCACTTAAACGATTCAAGTCATGGATATTCTTATCAAAGATAATCATTTATTCAGATCATAATCCTTTGTCTTATCTCACAGATGCAAGCCCTAAGAGTGCGAAACTGACTCGTTGGGCGTTAGCATTGCAAGAGTTTAACGTGGACTTTCGATATCGTCCTGGTCGTCAGAACACGGTGGCTGATTTCCTCTCTCGGTTGTGACTCGGATGATGAAGGGGGGAAATGGCCCGACACACAAGGATCGAGCCCGCAAATTGTGTGGATAAATTGACTAACTGATGTGTTTTGTTTTGTTTGTATATGCTGTGTCGAGATGGAGTCTGGAGGCCCGGCTTGATCGTGATGACCCGTTCGGGATGGTGCTGAAGACGTGTCATCATCTGAGGGCGGAGGGAATGTCGTGGTCTACGCGGGTGCATGCATCAAGGGAAGAAAACCGACGCGTCAACAAGCTTGTTTACAACGCACGGAAAATTCTGCAGCAAGCTGTCAACATTAATTCGGTGCATGCAACAAGGATATACGTGTTCAGTAGGACTTTCCAGGGAAAAGTACAGTGACGTCACAGAACGTTCTGGAATCCGGGAGAACTCTATATAAGATAGACCTGATGTACATTAAGGGCCTTTTGACGAAGATTTGTAAACGTTGAAACATTGATCGTATAACGTTCAATCGAGACCAGCCAACCTGTGTGCTGTCTACGATTGTGATATTTGATAGACGAGTTGACTTACTCTACACTTAATCGACTTTATTTTTAAATAAAGATCTTTTAATAGTTCCTTCGTTGGTTCGTCGTTGCGATCGAAGGAGTCGACCGCGACAGTATGAAACATGTGGTTACAGTTTGTGGGAATAGAGTGTTTTCCTTTGGAATACACGTCACATTTTAGCGAATTCTGATGTTGCCATATTATTTCTAGATGAAGTTTATTCCTAGAGGTGATTTGCACACATACAATTTGTTGGAAAAGACGTGTTTTAGATTGAAGCGTATGTGAAAACCACCTAAACTGCTCATTTTTTGGAGACTGTGAATGGCGAAACTGCTCTGTATGATAGTTCTTTGAGAGCGTTGGAGCGAGAAATTTGAAAAATGAGTGGCTTTGCATTTGGAGAGTCAAGGTGGTGAAATTGATGTGACAGCAGCAACTTCAATTTGCGTGAGACTTTGTGTATTTTCATTCTCAAGGGTTTTTCAAATGCTTGCAAAAATTATCAATTACTTACAGACATGAGCTGCGTATTACAAATTGATCCATTTCAGTAATACAATTTCTATGCCGAGTCAACAAAGTTTCTTTGACCTGCTCTTGAAGCATACGAAAATCTAGTTTCGGTGACCGAACTTGTCAGATATGTAGAAGGTATAGGATGTCGTCTACAGTAGCTGCTAAAAGTTGCTAACATCTCCACTTTACATGCAAATACTAATGTCAAAGATCTTCATTTTTCACACAAAGTTGTGCTTTTACAATTTTGGCGTGTTTCCATCACATAGGCCTATAGCGTATAGTGCAGTTTTGTACGTATAGAATAAAATGATTTAGAGTTCTTCCTTCTCTTTTACTTATCAGTTTTGTATTTCTTAGCAAATAATTTAGAGAACTCAACTATATGCTAATAAATGACAGCCTGTGCGTACATTCCCAACAGTAGAACCTAACGATCTTTGTTTCTTCGCGTTTTGTAATTAAATGTATTTAAACACGTTTTTGGTTAAAACTAGAGGGAGTGCACGAAAGCGTAGTGGTTAGCTCATGGGTCCTCTCTTCTTGCTTAAAAAGCTTCCATATTATTATTATTATTAAGATGTCAAAATATGTTGACCGCCTGTTTGTCTGTTTTTCTGTTTGTCTGTTTCTCTGTTTGTCTGTGCGTCTGAGTGTCTGTTTTTCTGTTTGCGAAAGAGTACAACTTTTAATATATCTTAGATTATACCATAATATATATTTTAAATACCCAATCAAATAGGCTACATCAATACCATATTCAAATAAGTCTCGCTGTGCTAGGGCGCTATACAAATTGGTGAAGTTCAAAATAATTTAAATATAGGTTCTACTTAAAATTGCTGCGAGAAATATGTTTTTCAACATTTGAAATGTTTCAATAAGATAATTAAATCGTGTAAGAGTACAAATTAGGGTTTAAATATAATTAAAATATAATTAAAAGAATTAAATATAATTACATTCAAAGTGATAGTCTATCTATAGGAGATGGCCCAGGACTCTGGGTTGGACGCTATTTGATGGGCCAGAACTCTGGGTCGGACGCTATTTGATGCGCCAGAACTCTGGGTCGGACGCTATTTGATGCGCCAGAACTCTGGGTCGGACGCTATTTGATGCGCCAGAACTCTGGGTCGGACGCTATTTGATGCGCCAGAACTCTGGGTCGGACGCTATTTGATGCGCCAGAACTCTGGGTCGGACGCTATTTGATGCGCCAGAACTCTGGGTCGGACGCTATTTGATGCGCCAGAACTCTGGGTCGGACGCTATTTGATGCGCCAGAACCCTGGGTTGGACGCTATTTGGTGGTCCAGAACTCTGGGTTGGACGCTATTTGGTGGTCCAGAACTCTGGGTTGTACGCTATGAGATGGGCCAGAACTCTGGGTTGGACGCTATTTGGTGGTCCAGAACTCTGGGTTGGACGCTATTTGGTGGTCCAGAACTCTGGGTTGGACGCTATTTGGTGGTCCAGAACTCTGGGTTGGACGCTATGAGATGGGCCAGAACTCTGGGTCGGACGCTAAACAGTGAGTTCATACCCATAGTCGGACGCTAAATACTGAGTTCATACCCATAGTCGGACGCTAAATACTGAGTTCATACCTATAGTCTATTTACTACTATCATATCTACTCATTCGTATGTCATCACACTCTTCTCTTTCTCGACCTCCAGTCTCCTTCTCTCTGAAACTCTACAACAGTCATTTAATCTACGTTGCACCAGCTCCTTAAAAAGAACTCCCGAATGATTTCCGCCAGTTCGCTCATCCGAGGACCCCGGGGTCCTCGGCTCATCCTTCTATCTCGTCTGTCAGTTTCACCTCTCCTCCGCTTGTCCTCTCTCCTCCAGCTTTCCACTCACCACTGAAAACCGAACTCTTCAAATTATGTCATCCTGATTCTACTCCTACGCCATCCCACGACCACCATCGTCAACGATTTCCACTGTAGCACCATGCTGTCTCCTCGGCTTGACATTCCCCCCACCGGATTCTGGCCTGGCACCGAAACGGATCAAACAACCTGGCTATAGTGGACTTGACTTGATATAGCGCCGGTAAATAAGTTGGTCTCCTTGACGTGTCTTTTGTGTGTTCTGAGAAATTTCGGAGATTTACGTTGCACTACAGTATTGTATGTTGGTACAAAGCCCTTGGTTAACTTTGAACTCCGCCGCCCTTGCAGAGGCCAATAATTGCACTTGCAACAAATTAGCATCGCTATGTCGGAATAATATCAACATTATGGAATTATAATTGACTTTTATTGCATAAACTGCCGTGAATCGTGCAGAGCCATTCCTATAATTGGTCATTATTGTCTTCTGATTGCGCAGTGGCGCTATCTAAATCTAATAGCAACACATCAATCTAATATGGAAAGCAATAACAGAACATTACTTGTTCAGGGTGAGAATCAACCCCTAGTCTTTCTTAGGACCCCCCAGTTAAGTCTTCATTGCAAACCCGAGGGGGTCGTTTCCAACCCTCTCAGTTGTGCTAGTGTGATTATATTGTGCACATAATTATTTTAGCATATCCTTTCACAATTCACTTTATGGGTTACTAATAAAGTACCGGTAATGCTCTGATTTATTGTGAGATTTGTGACCATGAGAATTGTATACTGATAAATTTGGTGATGTCATCACTTTTAGGAGATTAAGCTTTCTATTGTATTTTTGAATTTCCTCGGTTTGCAAAATACGTATAAAATATTCAACTCCACACGGATCAAACTCATCAAAGTCTAACCCCCACAGTCTTTTTTCTACAATTCTCAAACTGGACTTGTTCAGTATTCCTACAGCGTAGGCTAATAGTCTCAAAAACGCTAGAACCTGTATATTATTTACAGTTATAATTAATACTCTGTGCTTTACTTATTTTTCCATTTTGATTCGGTTGGTTGTTGTTTCTGCCCATATGGCGTAATAAAGGTGTTCATTATGCCAGACGCTACACAACTTTGGTAATCGATGCACATTGGTCCTCCTATCACCTACGCCGGTTCATTCGACTGATTGCAGGGGATTTAATGGACAACAGTCGTTACGTATGATGCATAATCAGACCTCTGTGTGTATCTTTCGGTTGCAGAGTCTGGGCAACCACGAGTTCGACAACGGCATCGAAGGTCTACTTCCGTTTCTGCGCAACATCTCATTTCCGGTCGTCTGCTCCAACATCCGTTTCGACAAAGAACCGGAATTCGACGAACTGGTCCGGCCATCCATCGTGGTCGAAGTGGATGGTCAGCGCATCGGTATCGTCGGGTACCTCACCAAGGAGACGCCCGCTCTCTCAAAAACTGGTAGGTCTAACACTCGTAGTTGCTATCATCATCGTTATCATCATAATTGTCGTCTTAGCCGTAACTGCTTCAAGAAGCGTCTGCCCCTCAGAAGAAATCATAATTGACTTCAATTCATTACTCCGAACGTTTCACGTAACAGTGTTCTCAATCTATCCAGCAATTATCACTTTAACGATGAGCTGCGATGGTTCCCAGTCACTTTTGGTACACGCTAGTCGTTAAAGAGTTAATCAGTGCCGGTCTTAGGGGCGTGCGAACCGTGCGAAGCCCGCAACTTAGGGGACCCGAAAATGTCACAGAAAATTGACATGAACAAGACACCCTAATAATAATATTATGGTTTCGGTTAAATCTTCTCTTTTATCACTAAAATAAAAGCCAGACTTCTTCTATATCCCAGCATTCGCGTGCAAAGTTAAATTTCACCTGTTGTACTTGTTAACAATCTACTAAAATAAAATGATTGGCAATGAAAACCAATTTGACTTGTATCATGGGGCTGGGGCCATACAGTATACTCTGCACGGGGCCGGAAATATCCTAAGGCCGGCACTGAGTCAATCTTTTAACTTGCAAATAGACTATTCAAATTCGGGTGTTCTCAGCGCCATTATTATACAAAGCAATAAAGTTATTCAATTAAATTCAAAACTGAAATTAAATTTGTTGTTGTTTATACTAAACTTGCAATGTTGGGTTAAGCATTTGCTCAACCAGTCAGGTATACCATGTCACACATGATCCGTGTAGATAGCAACCGTATGGCCTCGACCCTGATCGTGATTTATGTTATTTTGTCTGACACCTGTCTTTTTTCTTTGCTCGTGGGTAAGGGAATTACTTTCTGCATCTCAGCAGACCCTACCTCTAACCCGATACATCGTTTTGTTTTCCTCAGAGGATCATTAAAAAGCCGTATGATTGGTCGATCGCTGATGAAGATGATGTATTGAGGCTGATTAAATGATTGAAACTGATGATGAATGATATTAAGACGATGAAAAGAAACCTGCTATCCCGCGATGAATTGAAACCAGATGTGTTTCTTTGCTGGCTAAGAGGAACGAATCTCTCAAAAACAACACTGCTCTGCTGATGGCAGTTGATCTTGTCTAACTCTCATATAGTGTCTCATTATTCTTCATTTTGATGCCTGGCCTATAGCTTTCGACATTAAGATAGGTCATGAACCCAGTTCAGGGTTGAAGTTGGTGAAAGATGAATAGGGTTTAGTTTTGTTGGGGTACGATAGACCACCAGTTCTTAGTCTCTTTTATCACCGCCCACCTGGAAGGTTCTGTCCAATCATCACCTCTAGTCTGGATTGAATTATTCACAGCTCAAAGGCAGGGCTGGATTAACCAGCATGCTCAGTATGCTTTAGCATGGGTCTTCCGCTTACAGCCTCCCCCCGACTGGAGTCGAAATACTGCAGGACAAACACAGAATTTATTACACTAAATAATTATTTTTCACAAGAAAGAACCATTAGTTTCAGTGCAAGAATTTGCATAAGCAAATTTGAAATGTCAGCCTTCCAACCAACTGCTGTGTACAAGCGTTTCTTTTGGGCAGGGGCGTCTACACCATAGAAACCTTGGAGCAAATGCTCCATCCAAGAAATAAGGGGGAAGATCTGTCAGTGTGTGTGCCACCATTTTAGGGGGAGGAATGGGGAGGGGGAAGAAGAGGGGGAAAGGGACGTTGCTCCAATGACTTAGGGGATAGACGCCCTGCTTTTGGGTCAACTTCTGTCAGTCAATATAATTAGATCTAGCCTATGCCGTCACTTTTGTTTCTATTCCGATGCTATTTATTTCCTAGCATATGGCTTACACATGGCAGCGAGCTCACATTTCAAGGTAGAGGTATCTGGAAACTTGGAGGATTACGTTCCTCTTAGACTAAAAAGCAATTTAGGCTGATGAGGATAGCCTTCTGGAGATTCCAAGAAGGCGGAATATAAATGTTAGGTACATACAGTCTCTTAGCGAGACTGCTTTTCTCTTCAAACTGAAAACTTACCTCTTCCAGTCTACCTATGGCTCTTAATGGTTGCCTGGCTTCAGTGTGTATTTCTGAACTTTGTAAGGTGGGTATTATCAAATTGCAGTTGTATTGTATTGTACATGCATACATTATTGCATGCTTACATAAATACATACATACATACACACATACATGCATGCATACATACATGCATAGATGCATGCAAGCACACATACATACATAAATGCAGCATAGCTGCATGCATGCATTCATTCATACATATATACATACACGTACATAGGTACATACATACATACAAGCATACATACACACATACATACAGGCATACATACACACATACATACAGGCATACCGGTACATACACACATATATACATACCAGCATACATACACACATACATACACACATATACACACACATACATACACACATACACAGACATACATACACACATATGCGTACACACATATGCATACACACATACATACAAGCATACATACACACATACATGCCCATAGACAAAGGAACAAAGTTATTCAATTCAATTAAAAACTGAAATAAAATTTGATAGTTCCACTCACACACTGTACTATGTCCATTTCATGGGCGGCGAGCACGGGGGGTCGAGGGGGACAAGACCCCCACCTTTGAGAGTGGGGGGACACCCCATACATCTGTGCCCCACATTTTGAAGAAACACCCAAAAAATCATCCAATTTTTTTACCTGTTTTTTTACCAGATCAGTTCAAAACTCTTTTTTGACCAGATAAGTTCAAAAATGTCCCCCCCCACCAGTCAACCAAGATCGCCGCCAGTGGTCCATTTCGATTTACTTAAGGGACCAACTGTTCAAATAGAAAACGTTATTGTGCGCCACACTGCTCTTTATGTTCTGTTTAAGGTCGTTTGGAATTCGAGGACGAAGTGACTGCAGTTCAAGCGGAGGTTGACCGATTGGTATCCGAACGGGTTACGAAGATTATTGCTCTTGGTCATGCGGGATTTAGCGTCGATAAGGCTATAGCGGAGCAAGTCAATGGTGTGGATGTCGTAATTGGGGGTCACACGAATACCTTCCTCTACTCAGGTACCTATCTATCTAGCTGTCAAATCTGTCAATGCGAATCTACGTACTTAGGCGGTAACTAAAAGACAGTTTGAACCACAAACCGTCGCCACCGCCGTCACTACCCATGCAGTGTGAGAATTGTAGAAAAAAGACTGGGGGGTTGGACTTTGATGAGTTTGATCCATGTGGAGTTCATTCATTCATTCATTCTGAGAAGTTAATGTAGAGCCTCTTCAAGATATCTACTCAGAGGCGCTCCAATATATTGGAGTTGAATTTTATTTATTTATTTATTCCGGATATTTCTATAGCGCCTCTTGAAGTCAACTACTACTCAGAGGCGCTCCCGACTACAGCATTTGATACTGTGCCGGAATTTTCACGCCGAAGCGCCACGAGCAATTGTGAGTGAAGGACTTGCCCAAGGTCCGTACGCAGCGGCTAGAGTGGGATTCGAACCTGCAACCCTTCGGTCACAAGGCGCCGAACTTACCACTGAGCCACCACGCCCCACGTGGAATGTTTTATCCTTAATTTACAAACTGAGAAACTTCACAACTGCAATAGAAAGCTTAAACTTCCAGACATCACCAAATTTATTAGTATGTAATTCATGTGGTCACAAATCTCACAATAAACCAGAGCATTGCTTTATTAGTCACCGACAAAGTGAATTGTGAAAGAAAATGCTAACGTATATGCACAATATTATCACACTACAAAACTGATGGGTTGAAAACGACCCCCTGGGGTGTGCAATGAAGATTTAACTGTGGGGGTCCAAAGAAAGACTAGGGGTTGAACCCAACCCCCGACAATTCTCACCCTGTCACTACCACCTCTAGAAGTAACACCTCCAGATTAAGCACTATTTACACCTCAAACAGAACCACACCATCTTCGCCGCCGCCGCCACCACCACCACCACCACCACCACCACCACCACCACCACCACCACCACCACCACCACCACCACCACCACCACCACCACCACCACCACCACCACCACCACCACCACCACCACCACCACCACCACCACCACCACCACCACCACCACCACCACCACCACCACCACCACCACCACCACCACCACCACCACAATCACTCACTGGTGTCGTCGTCATCTTCGTCCTCGTTGTCAGCGTTCATCATATGTAATAAGGCAAGAAACGGTTATAAAAGTAGGCCTAATGTGACGAAAGGCCCATGACCAGGGCTGTAGTCGAGGGTATACTACGGATATACGCGGGTTACGGGTATACAGCGTATACTCACCTCTAGAGACCGTATACTCACCTCGCAAAATATTTATATTTATTTAAATTAAAATACTATAGCGTATACTCACAAAATACTGTAGCGTATATCACCTCTAATTTGTTTCGGAAAACTAACCGGTAGCGTGTACTCACCTCTAATTTTACCACTACAGCCCTGCCCATGACGGAGTGGCAGAGAGGAGCGAGGAGAGATACAGATACGATGGGAGAGAAGATAGAGGGAGTGACATAGAATACAGAGGATACAGGGAGTGGCGGAGACGAAAGAGGATAGAGAGAGGTGAGAGGAGAGAGGACAGAGTAATAACTCGTCCTCGAATAAAGTGATCTATAAAGTAACGTGAGACGCTGGTAATGTAACCAGGTTGGGTGACTATTACAACATGAAGGAGTTTTGCTTGTGCATGTGTGTTCTGGTAGGGGTGCCGCCTTCGACAGACATTCCGGAGGGGCCTTATCCGTTGGTCGTCACTCAACCCAGTGGCGAAAAGGTCCTTGTAGTGGAAGCTTACGCATTCGGAAAGTACCTCGGATACCTGAGGCTGAACTTTGACGTTTCCGGCCGCGTCGTCAGTTGGACCGGAAACCCAATTCTACTCAACAAATCGATCTCACAAGGTCAGACTAAGTTACTCACTTATACTCATTCGATCGTCTGCTCCTTCTTCATCAGCCAATCCTATCGACATCATCCTTTAATATGTAATCTAATCCAGGGAGAGCGCGACATTCACCGATCCAGTTCACATGCGCTATAAATCGCCATTATCTACAATTGCTAGTCATTCATAGCTAGCAGAAATATCACCACCGTTTAATTTTCACAGGTATTGATGATTTCTTTTGACATTCTTTATAGTGATTTTAAACGTTAATGAAAATTTTGAAAATTTAAACCACGTATGCCTTCGTTAGACACTAGTTTGCTGTTCTTCGTAATCGTAATCTCCAAACTTCTTAAGCGCCACTTGAAGGCCAAGCGCAGGGTACCAGCCTATTCACGCGCTTTTGACATTCACCACTTGTCCCTTAGTGATGTTTTTGGCATCTTCTATCTGTCTCTGTCTGTCTTTCTTCTTCGTCTCTCTCTCTTTGCCACTTTCATTCGTTCGTTCTTTTCTTCCTTCATCCATTCGACAAGTCCTTTCGCTGGCTTAGGTTAAAGCAAGGGCGTCTACCCCCCTCTGAGTCATTGGAGCAACTTCCCCTTTCCCCCTTCTTCTTCCCCTTCCCCTTCCTTCCCCCTAAAATGGTGGCACACACACACACACACTGACAGATCTTCCCCCTATTTCTTGGATGGAGCATTTGCTCCAAGGTTTCTATGGTGTAGACGCCCCTGGGTTAAGGACGGAGAGATCAACTTCTAAGTTACTTTATACGTTCTCATAAACATTATATGCTGCACAGATCCAGAGACGCTGAGGGAAGTGAACGAATGGGGTTCTGAAATTAACTCCCTGTACTCGTCCGTCGTCGGATTCACTCAAGTCTTTCTGGACGGAACATTTGGATCTTGTCGACTGCAAGAGTGCGTTCTTGGTTAGTCGAACACCCTGGATCATACGTAACAAGCCCAACAGCAGGAAGACACTGCAGCGAGCCCACATGACAATTAATGTTCCCATATGGGCTTCATATAGATGTCTTACGCAATGACTGTTGGGGTATGCAAGTTTCCACATCTTCATTCCTCCGATACAAAAGCTGCGAAGAGAACAATAACTCATCATAGGCGTTTACTAAAGCAAAATATCGGTGCGCAGTGTAAGATGTCGAGTGGTAACCGTAATCAGAAGAACAAATTCATATAGCGCCTCCTCAATAAGACTGCTCAGAGATGTTTCTGACCTGATTAAGAGAAAAGTACGACGCATCTGTGGTTGATTTGTGCTCGGCCAGGACTATAGAACTGCTACCCAAACCATGAGGTTCTCCTCATTTTCTGTAAACGTCATCCTAAACAGGATACGGAGTGGCAAATATTAAGCTATAATAAAGTCATCGTAGCGGGATTAAGCTTTAGATAAGACGGTCATGCGATTCTTTTACTTTGCTCTCTTATCTTCTAACGTTTTCTGTTCAAACATTATATAGGCCCTACACATCAATCTGCCTATGAAGTACTATTCTTTTCTGACATAACTAACGTAAAATTTGTATGCACAAAGTCAGTCAGTCCTCATAGTACCTTGCTCCTTAATATAATACCTTAACGACTGCAAGACTAGACAGAGTCAACGCGTTGACTTACTGTAACACAATGCTATGCAGATCGGCCTAAACCGTCCGGATCCAAGCGTGGCAGTTCGAGGAGTCTCTCAGCTCTTCGGAGGGACAGATATCGTCGTTTGGAGTAGGGCCCACTGTGGACCGAGGGAGTCTTCAAATGCTCTTACGAGCCACTGACATTATATAATTGATAGTATCGAGCTTATCCTAATTCTTGTTAGTTTACTCCATGTAGGCTATTGGCTTTGAAGTCCAATTGAGTAGTAACAACTAATTTCTTTTTAAATATTATTTCGAAGTAATAAAGTTTTCTGTTGAAGGAAATCTGGTAACGGATGCCATGGTTAAGCATTACCGAAGCAGTGGTAAATGGCCAAACTTAAGAATAGCCTTCATGAACGGCGGAGGAATTCGGTCATCAATCGAAGAAGGTATATATATATATATATATATATACTAATCTAATCTAATCTAATCTAATCTAATCTAATCTAATCTAATCTAATCTAATCTAATCTAATCTTATCTTATCTAATCACTTCTACAGCGTCGTTATCATAATACCCAAGACATCAAGCGAAACTGCTATAAGAAATCACAATCCATTGGAAAACTATAGGTTGAAATCCGGATAGGAACTAAGTTGAAATTCCACAAGAACCATGCAGGTCGAATTCCGATTTAAATACGACCTGTCGTATATTTCTGTTTTCATTCGAAGAACGTAGGCTACGTTCTATAAATCGGTTATTGATAGAAGAAAGTAGTTCGCGTATGCACGCACACACGCACGCACACACGCACGCACGCACGCACGCACACACACATATATTTCTGTATATGTATTTACGCATGCCTGCACGTTTGTGTATATGACAGTATATCCGTGTGCTTGTATGTAGGCCCCTATGTGTGTGTGTGTGTGTATGTATGTATGTATGTATATGTGTACTAAACAGTTGATATAGCGCTTTTCATAACTCACAAAATCGCTGCCTACGATAGCTTATGATTTAAGTATATTAAGTTGCCAAAGTCATCTCTATAACAAATATAAGGTTTAACTAACAAGAAAAGTTACTATAATGGCGGGCTGTGGCACACATAAGCTTACAGCCACAAACACATCAAATCTACTCACATAGGCCCAGTCTTGTTGTCCTCGAGACCAAGGTCTTGGTCTCGAGTGCACTCGAGTTCGTTTTTAAAAGTCTTGGTCTTGGTCTTGGTCTTGAGGTTCAAGGTCTTGGTCTTGGTCTTGAGGTTCAAGGTCTTGGTCTTGGTCTTGGTCTTGAGGTTCAAGGTCTTGGTCTTGGTCTCGCAAGACCAAGACCAAGACCGGCTGTTTATATGAACAGTCATTAACAGAACTCAAGAATTCTGTATCAAGCCTGCTTGCATCATACGACCAATATCTATGGATGGATACAAGTCATGTTGGTCAGGAAAACCCATTGGCAGCAGCAACAGTTATTCTGTATCAGATAAACTATGGGAAGATTTCAAAAGGACTTACTATCTGTAGGCCTACATTTACATCCAGTGCTTGAAAAGCTACTCTGTGCACGTGTGTCAGCGACTTCAGCACCTGTAGAACGTATTTTTTCACATGGCGGAATTTTTATGAGGCCCACCAGGCACGTCTTGGTCAGAAAATTCTGAGCGAATTGGTTTTTATAAAATACAAAAGGCATTTGGTATAAGAGTTTGCATGAAGGACTTTTGAATACAAATTCGGATTTCTCTGCAGTTTGCATTTAAAGCTAATTTGCTTGAATAAAATAAAAGACTCATGTTTTCATTAAAATAGCGAATATTCCGACTTGACAATTTTTAGAAGTCTTGACCTGATTTCGATTTTTTGGGTCTTGGTCTTGGTCTTGGTCTTGAGGTTCAAGGTCTTGGTCTTGGTCTTGAGGTTCAAAGTCTTGGTCTTGGTCTTGGTCTCGAGGTTCAAGGTCTTGGTCTTGGTCTTGGTCTAGAGGTTCAAGGTCTTGGTCTTGGTCTTGGTCTTGAGGTTTAAGGTCTTGACAACAAGACTGCATAGGCCTATATGTGAACGCGTAGTGCCAACGAATATTGGCCTATGCAGTATGCAATATCATTAGCGGACATTTCGAATAAGTGTTGAGTTTGTGTCTAAGGTAACATAACGTACGAGGATGTGCTTCATGTGATGCCCTTTGGCAATGGAATCGACGTAGTGGAGCTGAAAGGAAAATACATCATCCAGGTCCTAGAATATTCCGTCGCTAACTACAGCCGCGAAAACCGCTACGGAAAGTTTCTCCAAGTATCAGGTCAGTTTCAAACAGTCAGCCAATCTATTATTTATTTATTGATTAACCAATCAATTAATCAATCAATTAACCAGTCAAAAAGGATAGTTGTTCTGGTTGCGTTCCTGCCTATATTCGATCGATCGTTCCTTTCTTTTTGTCGATCAATAATTAATCAATCAGTTAATTACAGTTGAGCCACTGAATCAGTTGATTCATTCGTTATGACTGATCAGTATGTAATTCAGTCAATCAGTATGTTCAGGATCGATGATGCTTTCAGCTTCAGAAAACGATGACGATAATGGTGGTGATGACGACAACGACTTTGATGATGATAGCAATGATGACAAACACAAAGATAATGACAACGATTATGATGATGATGACGACGATGGTGATGATAATGATGATGTTGTTGATGATGACGACGACGATGATGGTGATGATCGATTGTTAGTATGATAATAAGCAGCTGCAATTATGGTTGACAAAATATTTTGTCAGGGTTACGAATCACATATGACCTTGAAAATCCGAACGGCGACAGAGTTCAAGAGGTCGAGGTCGTCTGTGCCAACTGCAGCAACGGGAACTTTTATGTTCCTCTTGACAACGAAGCCATCTATCACGTGGCTCTACCATCGTATTTGGCCGACGGCGGAGATGGATACGTTTTGCTCCGACAAGTCTGGACGAAGCGCTACAACCTAGGTAATGAGTTCACGCTACAGTTCATCGCTGGCTAAGCTATACTGTGCAAAGCCTCTGAGCCAGTGTGGGAATTGTAGAAAAAAGACTGGGGGCGGGGGTTGAGCATTTTATCCGTATTTTACCAAACTGATGTCAACGAAATTTGAAAGCATCTGATTTCAACGCTAGCAGTTTTGCAAGTCAGAGTTGAATCAAAATCAATTCCTTTGTTGAGAAAATTCAAAAATGCATACATGGAAATTTTTTCTCTTTGTCAGAGACTCCGAGTCAAATAGTGCTAAATCACACTAGCCTAGCACAACTGAGGGGTTGCAATGAAGACTTAACTGTGGGATCCTAAGAAAGACTAGGGGTTCAACCCCCAACCACCCGACAATTCCCACCCTGCTCTGAGCGCTAGTTCAGAACAGTGTCGTTTCTGGGCAAATACCTATGTCGCTCCTCGTTAGCTTGTACATCGTATCATTCGCAAGATGGCGTCGTTTGCCGCCTTTTCTAAATGTTGGCCTATAGTGAGGACGATAGCTTCGTGCATTGTTCAAACTGTGGATAAAAGCAACAAACTTTTTTGTATTCAAGAAAAACATATTTTAAGACTTTTCAGCCAGAGGCATCACAAAATTCAATCGGGAACATAACTAAAAAAATTATTGAAAATGTGCCATAAATGCAGTACTTTTTCTATTAGTTCAACCATTTGTGCGGATTTTTTGGGCTATAAACAGACATTGTTTAGGCGACAGCTAGAATTGTAAACTATTTCATGATCGGAGATTGTCAATAAAACTTCTTTAAATTTGTATTTAGATTGTATTTTGCACAAAAACGTTATTTTCTTGAACAAGGATTTAGTAAATTTTTATGCATTTGAATATTTTGTGTGTAAGGTTAGAATTTAAATATATGCAATGTCTAAACGGTGCATTTTAGTCGACCCAGCTGTCCCTGCTACCGATCTGTACTGTACTTGCCGGTGGATTGGGCGCAGTGTTTGTTATGCCAGAATAAGCTACAGTGTCCTGCTAATTCAATTGTCATTGACAAAAGTTCTGGATATGAGTCCTTGGCAACAGCATTGCTAGATTTTGATAAGATCGGGTCACTACCACCCTCCGTCGTTCTTTCACGGCTAGACACTGATGGAGGTCTGTTTGAGACTTTCCGATTGAATAAAGCCAACTGGCACAAATCGTGTCGTTCTAAATTTAGTGTTAGAGAATTGCAACGTAAGTGTTCTATTGTTTATATAAACGTTTACTAGCAATTCATTGACAGATCACACTAATATGCTGTCAGACCAGTTGGGCGATGACGCCTTTACGAATCCTGTAAATAAACGCCGATGCACAAGATCTGACATCAGTGATATAAAATTACCAGGCATTCCATTTTGCTTTTTCTGTGCAGGTACTGCAGCAGCAAGTATTGTGCAGCTGATTGTTTTTAACAGTGTCCAACATAA
Organism: Allolobophora icterica; assembly: GCA_963556255.1. Lineage (NCBI taxonomy): Eukaryota > Metazoa > Annelida > Clitellata > Crassiclitellata > Lumbricidae > Allolobophora > Allolobophora icterica. The sequence continues at coordinate 22,469,322 of OY744615.1, read as the reverse complement.
ACATACCAATCACAGCCAAGTTCCTGTTGCGGTACGGCACAATAAGAAACAGGAAACACCATTACCTCTTTACATAGCTCTTAGTGTCCATGCTGCGACTAGGAAGAAGTCTTTAATTGATAAACATTTTGATGTTGGTGTGTGTGTCTGTTCTATCTGATTTGACTAGTGGCGTTTGTCAGAGATTTGAAGTAGAAGAGGCTGTATGCCCACTGAACTTTAAGGGGAACCTATTCACTGCTGCTGCTGTTGACAATATTGACCATACTCCCTCATCTACAAGTGCACATGGATCCTTTCATAGAACTGGCTTTTCTCTTCAGCAACATCCAGACTTAGATGTATACCCAGGAACTGACCGTAATATAGCTTGCTTAAAATGATGTCACTCAGGCAAAGAGTTATTTTAATTTGCCTTTGACATATACTTCTGTACCGCCAATTAGTCTGATGACTGACGAACCTACAGTCGCATCTTTCACTGGAAATTTAAGAGAATCTGGTATTTACTTGGAAAATGCTTTGAAAGCTGATAATGCTTGGTTGAACAATATATGGCAAACTTGGCAAACATGTTCTTTTGATTCCAACTGCATTGTTTCTTGGTCTGTCTATCATGCACAGAAGCAAACTGCATTGCAACATCCTCTGTCTTTATGTGGAATCCTGCGTTTGTTTCATGAAAACGCTCATAATGTTGCCATGATACGTCATTCTATGGATGCTGTTAAAGCTGCTGTGTCGAAACTGAATCCAGGTCAGGTTCCTGTGGTCACATTTGATCAACCACTCTATGCACTTGCTAAACTGATACAGTGGAACTGGCGAGAGTCATATGTTGTCAGTAAATTTGTAATTATGTTTGGTGGACTTCATATTGAGATGGCAGCTGAAGCACTTTTGTCTGCTGTTCATGTCAGACTTTGTAGACATGTGCATGAAGTAACTGTAGCTGTGCTACACATTCTACAGTGCAAGGCATTTGATAATTATAAGACAAACTTGCAACCTTCTGAGCAGTGTATGTCATTTGAATCTTGGTGTGAAAACCAATGTTCTCTACATAAGCAGTTTGCGTTTTGGTCTGTGGTTAAGAAATTTGAAAACACAGTTTTGTTGTTTGTTAAGTCTTTCAGAGAATCTAACTTTGGCCTGTATGTGGATACAATGATAAGTTTGATTCCGTGGTTTTTTGCACTAGACCGGACCAACTATGCACGATGGCTCTCAGTTCATATTAGAGACATGGTTGACCTACCAAACGCTAATAGAGAAATATGCAATCAGTTTAACTTAGGCAAATTCACAGTTCAAAAGACTGCTCGCCAATTCTCTGGCATGTCCATTGACCAGGCACATGAACAGTTAAATGCAGTTGTTAAAGGTCATGGAGGTGTTATAGGTTTATTCATGTAAAGTGCATTGATATTGTGTGGGACCGTTACGAAAGTGTTAGTCTCAAAGGCTTAACTCGTGCCAAACGTGGTTGTGGTATACGGCGCCAGGTTACTGAATCAGCTCCAGTTCCACGTAACTGGCATGACTTCCTACACAATAATGACGATAAGACAGCCTTGTTTACATTTCTAGCTAAAAAATTGTCTAATATGTCAACAGGTATGGATAAGCATATTGTAGTTACATTGAAAACGGCTGTTCTAAGTACAATAGCCAGTTATGATATTGCTCAACTAAGTCCTTGCACACATGAAGAGGCAGACACAAATGTTTTTGCATGCCGCTGATTTGGTTTGGGCTGGGAATCACAAAATAATGATCAAGACTGTTGATACTGATGTAGTTGTCCTGGCTGTTGAATTTCAGCAGAAAATAGCCTGTCACGAATTGTGGGTGGACAATTAACGAACTCACGTGCACTGGAGGATTACTGTACATCTGCACTTCGCTTGCCATAAATAACGAACTCACCTGCGCTGGAGGATTACTGTACATCTTCATTTTGCTTGCCATAAGTAACAAACTCACCTGCACTGGAGGATTACTGTACATCTTCACTTTACTTGCCATGGGGACACATCTTCACTGGACAATTAACGAACTCACCTGCACTGGAGGATTACTGTACATCTTCACTTCGCTTGCCATGGACACATCTTCACTGGACAATTAATTAACTCACCTGTACTGGAGGATTATTGTACATGTTCACTTCGGTTGTTGTAAAGCATGCCTTAACTGGACAGTTAATGTACACATATGTACCTTCACTGGACTATTGATGTACATTCCATCACTGGACTATGAATGTACTTCTTCAGATCGCTTGTCATAGGATGCACCTTCACTGGATGATTACTGTACATCTCCACTTCGCTTGCCATAATTAACGAACTCACCTGCACTGGAGGATTACTGTACATCTCCTTACACCTGCCACTGAATGTCTTTTGGAAACATTAATATCTCTGGACAACCCTTGTGACTTGACGTAGCATTTGTGAATAAGCTGGTGCCCTGTGCTTAGCTTTACAGTCGCACTTTACAAATTTGAATTTCTGTGTTCTTTTCTCCATCATCTCTAATTGACACTATCACTGCTTAGCATTGAAAGACTTAGGCATATGCCACACAGGCTAACCTAGAATCACATACCAAATAAATATTGAAAAGTTTGTGTTTTAGTGCTATGTCAGTTGCCGTGTATATGGAATGTTTAAATCATATTTCGAAATGTGCTATGTTAACAAAAGACACTTATTCTGCTATGTTAGCAAAAGACACTTGTTCTGCGTCTAAGAGTAAGATAGTGTATAGGCGCCGCCGCCTTGGGTGCGAATGCATCCAGAGAGAAAGTTCAGTGGGTGCCTGGCTTTGAACCAGAAGAATTCGGACCTTAAATTCAATTTTGTTTACAACTAAGTAATCTCACAACTTGAGAAGTACAACTACAACACAAATACCCAACATTGCTTGATCTTACAGTCACAGCCCGAACATAAATAAATTATTATTTAAAAAATAACACTGGAACGTCGTTACCGATTTCCAATACTTTTTCTAACCTCGTAACCTTTGACAAGAAACAGTTTTCTTTCTCCGAAAATCCGCTAAAACTGGCCTACCTAAGGAGAGTGAGAAGGGGAAGGGAGGGGAAGACCCAGAGGCAGTTTGAAGGTGGCTCTGATTGCCAAGGCTACATTAAGTGATTGAAGTTATTTTAACTGAACACTGAGCAATAAACCCTACAATTTGACACCAAAAGCAGCTTTCTAGGTTGAATAGTGCTTGAGATATAGACAATTATAGCTCCCGGCAGCCATCTTTGACGCCATCTTGAAATGATACATTAAGTGATTGAAGCTATTTTAACTGAACACTGAGCAATAAACCCTACAATTTGACACCAAAAGCAGCTTTCTAGGTTGAATAGTGCTTGAGATATAGACAATTATAGCTCCCGGCAGCCATCTTTGACGCCATCTTGTAATGATACATTAAGTGATTGAAGTTATTTTAACTGAACACTGAGCAATAAACCCTACAATTTGACACCAAAAGCAGCTTTCTAGGTTGAATAGTGCTTGAGATATAGACAATTATAGCTCCCGGCAGCCATCTTGGACGCCATCTTGGAATGATAAATTAGGCGATTGAAATTATTTTAACTGAACACTGAGCAATAAACCCTACAATTTGACACCAAAATCAGCTTTCTAGGTTGAATAGTGCTTGAGATATAGACAATTATAGCTCCCGGCAGCCATCTTGGACGCCATCTTGAATTTTTACGTTTTACATAAAAACGTTTCAAAATTTAAGAGGGCTCCCCTTCTAACATTAATTAGTAGACCCTGACAGATCATCCTGCCAAATTTGGTGCTTTTATCCGCCGCGTAACGTTAATTTAACTAAGCCACCTCACTATAGTGCTGTGCGCCAACGCTGGAGCATATGCATTTTTAGCGCATTTTAATATCTCTTTTTTATTATGTTCCCGTTTGAATTAAGTGATGCCTCTGGCTGAAAAGTTTTAAAATATGCTTTTCTTGAAGCCATAAAAGTTTGTTGCTTTTATCCACAAGATGAACAATGCAGTGCTTTTTTGGACCTTAGCCTCCTCACTACTACTGAATGGACCGCGGAACACGTACGTGTGTGTCTTTTTTATGCAGATTGTGTGGGCAGGGTGGGAATTGACGGGGGATTGAGGGTTCAACCCCCTAGTCTTTCTTAGGACCCCCAGTTAAGTCTTCATTGCACACCCCAGGGGGTCGCTTCCAACCCCATCAGTTGTGCTAGTGTGATTTAGCACTATTTGACTCTGAGTCTCTGACAAAAAGAAGAAATTTCCTTGGTGTATCATGTATGCAGGTTTGAATTTTCTCAACAAAGAAATTAATTTTGATTCGAGTCTGATTTGCAAAACTGCTAGCGTTGAAATCAGCTGCTTTCAAATTTCGTTGACATCAGTTTGCAAAACACGGATAAAATGTTCAACCCCGAGTCTTATTTCTGCAATTCCCACACTGTGTGTGGGGTAGGCTAAATCAGGCCAATCTAAATGTATAATGCAGACACAAGTAGGATCTTTCAGTTGCTCAAGATGAGACCCTGCGTACTCCACGTTACCTATCGGTAATCCCTGTCAAGGTGCAGACCAAGTGAATTTCTGGAGATGCCTTGATTATCTTAGTCCCGTCTCCATCTCACTCTCCTCAGTTATATCCAATCTTGTTGTCAAGACCTTAAACCTCAAGACCAAGACCAAGACCTTGAACCTCGAGACCAAGACCAAGACCAAGACCTTGAACCTCGAGACCAAGACCAAGACCTTGAACCTCAAGACCAAGACCGAGACCAAGACCCAAACAAATCACAGTCGTATCCCGACTTTAATTCCTTACTAAAAATTGTCCAGTCGGACTACTTGTTATTTTAAAGAAAACATGAGTTTTTTTTATTTTATTCAAGCAAAACTACTCTAAATGGAGACTGCAGAGAATTCCGAATTCGCATTTACAAAGTCCTTCATGCGAAATGTTATTCCAAATGCCTGTTGAATTTTATAAGAACCAATTTGCTCAGAATTTTCTGACCAAGACGTGACCTGTGGGGCCTTAAAAAATTCTGCCATGTGAAAAAACACGGTCTACAAGTGCTGAAATCGCTAGCACAAAAAGCAGCTTTTCAAGAACCGGATGTAAATGTACAAATTAATAATGAGTCTGCTTTGAAATCATTCCATGGTAAATAACCGGAAGTCAAAATTATTGTCCAAAACAACAGTGAAGCCTCATTCACACCGTGTAAATACTAAAGCAATAACTGTATGAGTAACTATTGGATATATTTTAAAAATTCTTGCCGTTTGTTAAAATTAATGAATGTTCATATTGACAAAAGTCTTGGTCTTGGTTATGGAAAACCAAGACCAAGACTTTGAACCTCAAGACCAAGACCAAGACCAAGACCTTGAACCTCAAGATCAAGACCAAGACCAAGACCTTTGGTCTCAAGACCAAGACCAAGACTTTTAAAAACGAACTCGAGTGCACTCGAGACCAAGACCTTGGTCTCGAGGACAACAAGACTGGTTATATCCTGTTCGCTCTAGTAGTAGCTCTAGTTCGAATCAAGTAGACCTATAGATCTTCCTTTAATGCTAAAACAGTCAAGTCTCTGGGTTACTGCAATTGCTAAGAAATGCCTCTGATCTTTCTACTATTTTCACTTAAAGCCGAATCACTTCCTATACCTGCTCAGGGATATCATTTCAGCTTTTTTCAGGGGGGGGGCAAGGACGTCAAAAAAGAGGTAAAAACTTTTGTTCGCTCTCTGCGCGAAGAAATTTCACAGTGTTTGGGTGTTTCTTCCAAATTTTCGGGGGAAAACTCCATAATGTGCCCCTCCCCCACTGTCAAAGAGGTGTGGTCTTGTGAAAAAACCCTTTGCAGACTCTAGTTCTGTTAATAGTATATAATAATTCCATGAATTTGAGTATAATTTTTTTCTTTTTCACCCATTCTTCTTCCTCCTTTTCTTGTTCCAGCTTTTAAATTTTTTTTCAAAAATCAGGGGGGCAATGCCCCCCAATGACATCCCTGTGCCTGCCTCATCGAATAAATCCTACTTCCGATAAGCCGGATAATCTCATGACTAAGAGGTGCTGAATAGACGCGGAGTTTACGCTTGCGACCCGATTAGTAGCATTTTAGAGAAGCTGTAGGCCTATAACGTTGGTCCTGTGTGATCGTCCATCTCGCTGCTTGCGTACTGTGGTAATTAATATTGTAATCGCAATTAAATTTATATAGCCAGCATTAACAGAAATTTATCTATAATCATTGTTCTAAACGTCTTGTGCGTAAATTGGTCTAAAGGTGATATAGCAGTTTTGTTGTTGCAATGACCAGGTGATGTCGACTCTGATCTCTTCGTGAACTTCCTTCGTCATTATTCTCCTGTCAGTCCGCGCATCGAGGGTCGAATCCGCTTCATCCAGAACCATTCGACCTCCGACATCAAGCCCAAAAGTCGGCACGCCATGATCGACGTGACACACGCAGGTAGCACCAGCGGCGCTCCTGCCATAACCCGGTGCCCCGTACTTAACCTCACATCACTCACGTTAAATATCCTCATCTTTATTATATTCATACGCGATCGAAGGGAGTCTTGATGATTGACGTGTTTGATTTGGCCTTCGCTGGCTGTCGTGGCCTCGGAGCGGTTGGCCTCAGCTGATCAGGTGGCCTCGGTTGAGTTGCGTCTCGGCTGAAGTGGCTTCGGTTCCTTACAGCGACTTAATACGCTTGAATGTGACCTGATCCAGTTAACGACATTTGCCATTTTACTTGATCTTAATTCAATGACTTCTGTAGCGCAAGTATTGCGACGTCCGACCAAAGCCTCGTCGAACCACGTGACACGTGCAGTGGACGAATTGACTCCATATGGATGATTGAGCATTATGTTGCTCGACTCGATCAACTGTTCAGGAACGCAAAATCGAAGAATTAAGACCTCATTTTGATAATATGTTTTGTTTCGTTGTATATTTTAGGTCTTTATATTAGTTGAACTTATTTGATGTAGTCACGTTTTAACTGGTTCATGAAATCAAAACCTGCGCCTAACGTCAGAAATTGACATGACTATAATGAGCTGACTTCTTAAAAGCAGCGGCGGCGCTACACCAGGGCGTGCCAGTGCAAATGCCCTGGTAAAAAAAAGCCTATGCTCTGGTCGATGCCCTCATTGCCCTGCCAGAATTTTTGCCCTGTCCAGAATTTGTTCGGGCATATTTGTTATATCTTGAGATAGGCCTATAAATTCACCTAATTCACTGAAATGTTAAAATTTGCTTTACAATGTTAATGTCAAAATGCGTTCAGCTTCCTCGGGGGTAGGGGCTTCGCCAATCTGACCTCCTGACTATAGAAAAATATAGTGCTGGGGCGATTTTTATGGCAAGCGCGGTAGCGCGATCTTATATGGTACACATTTAAGCTCGCGCTACCGCGCTCTCCATAATTCGCCCTCTGCACTGGTTACTTGTATGACTGCCCTGGCTATGCCCTGGTTACAAAAAGTGTCTGGCGCCGCCTCTGTTTAAAAGAGCCTTTCTTAATTATATAGGCCGACGCAGACTAATTCTTGCTTGAAACGCGGCCTATTGTAAAACTGCAGACGAAATACAGACGTGTCTAAAAGCGTTGTAGGCCTACCTTAGGCCTAAAGTAAACTTGTTCCCTATTAGTGCCGATGGCATCATTTCTATCAGAATATACCAGTCTTTTGTTTGAGGCCATCACAGACCAGCAGAGCTTGTCTGTATTTCCAGACTGCTTTTCTAAAACACTCGTAAATTTAGATGGGGGATGGGAGCTGTTTAACATTGTGAAATACAACAGATTTATAATCTGATATATATATACAGTGGCGGCACCAGACAGGGCATGGTCAGAGAAGTCATACAAGTAACCAGTGCAGAGGGCGATTTATGGAGAGCGCGGCAGCGTGAGCATAAATGGTGACCAAGATCGCGCTACCGTGCTTGCCATAAATCGCCCCCAACACTATTATATTTGTCTATAGTCAGTAGGTCAGATGGACGAAGCCCCCCGGAAGCTGAACTCTTTTTGACATTTGTAAAGCAAATTTTAACATTTTAGTGAATTAAGTGAATTTATATCTCAAGATATAACAAATATGCTTGAACAAATTCTGGAGTACAAAAATTGTGGTAGGGCATCGACCAGGGCAAAGCTTTTTTACCAGGGCATTTGCCCTGGGGCGCCCTGGTGTAGCGCCGCCGTAGCCTATATATATCCCAGCCAGCATTTCCATGGGCATTATATTGGACCCATATGGGCTCTATACGGGTCCCACGTGGGAATATGGGTTCTATATGGGCTCCATGCTAGCAGAGATTAAATTCCAACTTCGTTATTAAGTAGACTACATTTTAGTATCGCTAGTTTTGCAAGGGCTGCGCAGCTTAGAGCAAGCCGTTCATAGTTTATCTTGCTGCGTAGAAATAGGCCTAGAAGTCTGCGTGGATGACAGATGAACTTGTTGAATTGCATTGCTACACAGTCAACAGGTTGGAACATATCCTAAAACACTAGTTCTTTTTGCTTGTTCATATCTAGGTCGTGAATGGAAAGTTATAATTGCTTGAAGTTCTGGTGCCAAATCCTAATGAACAGAAGATGACCGCTTCTTCTACTATTTTTTTATCGGAAAATTATATTTGCTAAAATAAATAAATACCTTAATAAATATTATTCTAGGGCCTAGAGGTATATTAAAGTGGGATTTCAAAAATTAAAAATTTTGACTATTTCAATCTATTTTCCAAATAAAGTTATCTGCATCTTTAAATAATGACATACAGTGATAAGCATAATGTCTTATATAATATAAGCTTCCCAGATCTGTGTGCCCTATGATAAACGCTGTGGAATGTAGGGCCTATGGAATGCAGCGGCCGTCCCTTCGTGGCTGCAGTCGAATGTCTGGAATGTGCCTGACAGGCCGTTGGCCGACGTGCCTAAGGCCGGCAATATCAGACGGGCGCCCGAAATTGGCCCGGCCACTCGGCAGATAGACGTAAAGGCGCACAGCCAGATAGACGCTCAGGTAGACAGACAGACGGATATCGGGCCAAGCCCGACGCAACATAACACGGGCGCCCGAAATTGGCCCGGCCAAAGAACACTCGGCACAGACGGATTGATAGACAAACAGCGGTTAGTAAGTCTGTCTCTCCCTCCCTTCCGGCATCACTCCGTCAATATGGCACACGATCTGACGGGAGGTTGAGGGGAAGAGGAGCAAGGACGAGGCGAAACAGAGACAACATCAAAGTTCTCATCAAGAACTCGAAATGCGAGTTATAATCAAGCATTCCAATAAACAAATTCTACCCTCTTCCTATCAATCCATTCATTTTCTTTTTCAACGCGTCATTATGACGGGCAAATAGGCCTACTCTAGCCTCTAATGTAAAAGGCTCAGAATCGTTTCACCTTTCTTGTCTATCTAGTACAGTTACTATATCTCTCGCCAGGGGCGTCTATCCCTCCAAGTCATTGGAGCAACTTCCCCTTCCCCCTTCTTCTTCCCCTTCCTTCCCCCTCCCCCCAAATGGTGGCACACACACTGACAGATCTCTCCCCCATTTCTTGGATGGAGCATTTGCTCCAAGGTTTCTATGGTGTAGACGCCCCTGTCTCTCGCCTGTCAATCTCCCTACTCTCGCCTGGCAGTCTTCAGCACTCTCTCTGTGTCTCTGTCTGTGTGTTTGTCTGTGTGCGTGTCTCTCTGTATGTGTCACACATGCACACAATAAATTACCCAGATTTAGCCGCCACATCTAGCAATACCAATTAGCACTAATTAACAGTAAGGTAAATTCTATTGAAGATTTTTGAAATACTGTGTTATTTACAAACAAAATACAAATGAAATCGACAATGCAACTTAAACGATTGCCTTGAAGATTCAATCTTTCTTGCCCTATCGCTACAAAGAAGATCTAATATCAAATGAACAAACAACTAGGTGAAGTTCACCATGGACAAAAAATGTTTCGTTAAAGATAAAACTCTTGAAGCCAAAAACATCACTGTATAAGCATTTATCCGAACGCATACACAATACACATCAATACACAGCTGAACTTGACCATCAGGGAAGTATAATTTATAAATTAGGTCATTCCATTCTCCTATGCTAATAAGCTCTCATTCACAGGCTAACTACCACAGCAAAAGACCTAGTAGAAGGATCTATAAATGGTTGAGCACTGGATGATCCAGAAGTTAAGAAAGGCCAAGGGAACAAATCTTAACCAAGACGACAAAAATGTGCTAGACCTTTTTCCTGTAGGTTTCCCTGGCTTCTGTCCCCATTTGCTGTACTTTTAACACATCTTTGTTCTAGTTTTCCTCTTTTCCACTCCTCTGTTCCCTGTAGAAGTATTGCCCTTGTGATATGCCCTTGGTTTCACGGAGGGGTATAAAATGAATCTGACATGCACAAATGGTTGCTTGCCCTATGATGTGATCAACATTAAACTCCTTGCCACTTTAGAAACTTAACATTAGAGTCAGGTCCAAACAACGAATTACATCCAACTGACTCAGCTGGGCCATTATATATAATTTTTTGTGATTTTAACATATGAAAAACTTTAAATTAAGTTAACAACTATATGGCATGAAGTGGCATCAAATAATTGCACAGTACTGAAGTCCTTTGGAACACATGTACTACTTAACCCTCTCACCCCGATAGCCCTACAGCAAGCGGAACGCCCACCCGACGGCCCTGAGCAAAAAGTAAATTTTTCTAAAAAAATTTATTATGCTATTTTTTGCATGATACCAACTTATAAATGTGAATAGTGGCAGTTATTGGCTGTTTGCAATCAATAAACACAGTGAGTAATCTGTTTAGCGCCAGTATTCAACTTTCTGGTGGAAGTCTGACCAACATGTGCTGCCCACACGAAGACACAGATATGCGTTACACTCCCGACAATGGAAAACAGTCTTGTGCTCCTTGTGAGGGTTGTTCTTCTTGTTGACTGAAGGATTGTCTCGCAAGAAGTGTAGAACCACCTTTCTGCAAACGATGCATCTGTTGTTTTTGGTCGCTTCCGCAGGATGCTCGGGTGTGTGTTGGCCAACGTTGAGCAGACGCGTTAGGTTTGCGGAGGCAGAAGAACGGTTCCGAATCCCAGCCGGCGTGCGGTAGTCACCAATGAGTGCCAGAATCAGTTCATCAACGAAGTCGTAGAAAGTGTATAGTCGCTTTCCTGGCTGAATTGGCTGGTAGTGGGTCCGAATAACGTAGGCATTGTAAGACGTCCACGTCAGGCACTTCAGGAACATTCTCCGAGGCCATCGGTAATGCTTCCTTGACCGGAAAAGTTTCGTCATTTGGTCGTTGCGGTCACAACCGCCCATGTTCTGTGTGTAGCTTGCTACCATTTGTGGACATTGCACCTTCTCAACCGTTCCATCTTTGTTCTTCCGATTGACTGTTGTAAGTAGTGTTGCATCGTGAAATGAAGTGATAAAGTACAGGGGTTGACGGTCACACCAGACAATTGCCGACATTCCGTGCAGACACAGGAAGTCAAAGTCACCACGTTTCATGTCCTTCTTTTTCCTAATTAGTTCCTTTGGGTATCCTTTTCTATTTGTCATAATAGTGCCGCAGCTGTGAATTCCTTTTTCCATCAAATAACGCGTGAGAGTCGGCGAGTTGTAGAAACGATCCATGTACAGCTGATAATTCTGCCCCTGAACACAACTTGTGAGACGGGAAACTAGACTGCCGGTAGCACCAAGCTGTGTAATAAATTCACCTCGTGTTTTTCCAGCATATATTTCCAAGTTGCAGACATAGCCGGTTTTACTCTCACACAGCAGGAAACTTTTGATACCCCACTTGATTGGTTTACTTGAGATGTATTGCTTTATTGCCAATCTATTTTTGGCCGGTATCATTCCTTCATCTAGTGATAGTTCCTGGTCGGGCTTGTAGTTTTCCTGAGACTTTGAGATAATGTTGTTTAGCAGTGGAAGAATCTTGTACAGTTTGTCTTCTTTGTCAATATTGACATCGTTTTCGTCAATAACGTGCAGAAATTTCCATATTGCGAGGTAACGGTCTCTGGTCATTACCTGTCGGAATCCAGGTGTTCGGAACAGGAAGCCAACGTTACGACTAAAATACTGTTCATAGCGCCGCTTGAGGACAGAGAATTCCATTGCCAACCGAACTCCAACAAAGGCCTTCAGTTCTGGTGTGGTCAAAGTAGTCCATTTTCTCGCATAGTAGTCGGTAGGTTTAGCTGCCTTGACACGAGACGCGTTCAAATTAGTCATATCGACAATCAGCTGCCACATGTCATCATCCCAAAATAGCGAGAAATACTGGAGTGTAGTAGTATCCACTGAACAGTTGGCTGCAGCACCTCGTGGACCAGTAGGCTCACTCGGTCTAAAGGTAGAATCATTTACTGTCACATTGCGCATCCAACTACCTGGTGCAACATTACTGGTTGAGGTTGACGCTCGATCGGTGTGAGACTCGTGATCAGAATCATCCACGTCGCTTTCACTCTCGGTTTCCAAATTATCAGCGCTGTCACTATCACTTTCGCTGTCTAGAATCAGCTTCCTGGCTTGTGCCAATGTAAATTGTTTTTTATTTGGTCCCTGTACGTTTGCGGACGCCTTAGCGGTGCAAGCTGCTTTTCTTTTTGGCATTATGCACTAAATTCATTGAAGTTTATGAAATAAAATTTATAACACTGCTTACCAACATCAATGGCCACTGACCTTACTACATGTTCAACGTCACTTCCGGTTGAAAAATAATAGTAAGTATACCAATAAGCCATAGTAAAACAAAACCCACTATAATAGCCTTACGGGGATACGGTTTATATGTTGAAAACTCTATAGCGCCCTTACGGGTATTTGTCAAAGACCACCAAGCCGCTATAGCGCCCATACGGGGCAAGAGGGTTAAGTGGCAGTCATGGCTTGTTGAACTTTTAAAGCTGTAATGAAAGAAACACAACAGACTGAAAACAGGGATGAACAGAGATTCCGTCTGGTCTTCTCATACACCACACAGGTATGTTAGACCAGTGCTTCCCAAAGTAGTGGTCCGCGGACCAGTGCCGGTCCACGAGACGTCAGTTGCCAGTCTGCAAAGCGAGTCAAGAAACTAGACAAAAAGACGATAGACATTTTCTTGATTGGGTTTCGGTTCAAACTATCTTAAAAAACGCAACTGTCTCACAATCAAAACCATATTTTTCATATAAATTAAGATTTGTTCTGGGAGTAAATGTATTTCAGCTATTGTAAACAGAAACTGCCAAAGAAATAGTACCGAATTCCACGATTTGTTTTACATTCTCGTTTCTTAAATCTTATAATTAATATATTTCAGGTGAAAAGTTTGGGAAGCACTGAACTAGACTATAAAGATAGAAACCCTTAGAAAGTTTAGCCAATTTCATCTGAATTCAGTTCAGGTCTTGGTCCAATAAAATGACTGCAACACGATAATCAAGCACAACAGTAGAAGTTTTTCTAGAAAAAAAGGTTCCGGAACGGAACAATAGGTGCCGGAACGGAACAATTTTGGACGGGCTAAAATCTCGAGAAAAACGGGATTGGGGGTTGGGAGGGGGTCTCAATAAACACTGAAAACAGTTCAAAACACTTAAATTAAATTAAAATAACTAAATTATTGTTTTTATTATTAAAATAAATAAATTATTTCTTAGGAGCTGAAAAAAGGTGCTGGAACGCCGTTCCGGCACGTTCCGTCTGAAAAAAAGTACTGGGTCAGATTATTTACTGTCTATAATACAATATATTTTTCACATTGGCTCCTGATGCTAACTGGTTAAGGCAAGTGACACTAGGATAGTTAGGTCTAAATGTCTTAAAATTCTCAAATAGGAAGGAGGCCCAAACTTCTGTCCAAATGACCACCCCAACATCTAAATTATAGCTTTGAGCTCCCAAAATACACTTAAAAATGAAACCACCTAAACAGGAAACAAACCTTGTTACACCTAGTTTTGTAAATTTAAAACATGTCACAGGTACAACCTTTTGAAAACTCGAGCAAAGGCTGCAGATTTTAGCCTAACAGAAACCAATTCCATTAACAATTTGGATCAGATAAACAAAATTGCTGGACACTAAGATTTTCAGCAATTATGCCCAGATTTGATGTCCCATTGTGCTCAGACAATATATGGGCTTCTTGGTTCAAGGCGTCTGGCCTTGTGATATGTAGGGTGTCAAGTCATCTGACTTTGGCCTCGTGATATGTGGGGCCAAGGGCACCTAGCTTCAATCTAGTGATATGTAGGGCCTCCAGAATCAAGCTTGAAAGGGTCTTACATTTCGCTCCACAATTAGGGAACGCCGGGCTTTCTCTATAGCTGGGCCCTCCATTAGGAATGGTCTTCCGTTAGAGATTCGCCTTCTCCCCAGGGGTAACACATCTGCTTTTTACAGGCTGCTCAAGTCAAATTTCTATTGCCATGGCTGGGCTGGGAGTGCTTCTGAGTAGGTTTCTTGAAGGTGCGCTATATTTAATTTTTGAATGAATGAATGAATGAATGAATTTCTAAAGCCGTGTCCAGGACAAAACAACACACTCTAATGGCCAGTGCAAGACACAAACATCAGATTTCTTATAGTTTTCCTAGAAGTGCCATGTATAATATATATATATATATGTATAAATAATATATTGGCATATGGATGCTTGCCCATATACAGGGTGGCGCAGAAAAAGCGGGACCCCCTAGTATAATATCAAGTAATAAATTTCTGTGTAAGTTTTTCTTCTAAGAAAAACAAGTAAATTGTTGCCAAATGATAATTTATACAAAATCAGAAATCAAATTCAATGTGTCCTCGGTTATCAAGTTTTTTCTAAACGTCTGCGCCACTGGTCAATTCTTCTGTTTATAAACCGCTGAGACAGTTTTTGCCACTCTTCAACAATGGCCAGTTTCAATTGATATATTGTTTAAAATTTACGACGAAGGTAGACTTTTTGTTGAAGAGCACCCCAAATAGCATAATCTACAGGGTTTAGGTCCGGACTATTTGGGGGCCACATGTCTGGTTCGATGAAGGTGACATTCTCCCGAAGAAGGAAGTGTTTCTTGCCGTGTGCGAAGGAGCTCCGTAAAATGGCATAAACTATGAAGATGGCGACCGGAAGTTCACGAAATTCTGACGTCACACGTTGAGTTAGTGAGTAAGGATATTGTTCAGTTTACAAACCGCCGAAAACATTATTTGATATATATATATATATTGCACAAGATTTCATGAGGGGTCCCACTTTTTCTGCACCACCCTGTATATATACTTATATACATGTATGCATATAAACACACACGCACGCGCGCGCGCGCGCACGCACGCACACACACACACACACACCCATTCATACAGACTGAAATAGCTACTTGAGCTGTCTAAAGAAAGCCACTGAAACATTTACAAAACCAATCAATATGCAGACCAACATAATTATAATACACGTAAATGAGCAAACCACAACTGAATCAGCCATTGTTGTAAAAAAAACTCATCTGTGTCGATATTGGAACCAACCAAGAGTTAACAAATGGTTTCAAGTTATTTTTCTTTGGGCCTCTCCGAAAATGGAGAACTTCTCTGAATTCGGAAGACATGCTCTCGACAAATGGTGAGAAAAAGACCAACTGGAAGATTCAACAGTGTTTAGCACATTTACACGACTCATCAGCATATAAAATGACTTCTTTGATCATCATTTAGTAATTAACCAACTTTGTGCCTATTTCCAACAACATCTGAGCACAATTTTGGCCATACTTCCTAATTATAGCTATACAATTACATAGCATCGTTCAACAAAACTCAT
The DNA here is from genome assembly GCA_963556255.1 of Allolobophora icterica. Taxonomy (NCBI): domain Eukaryota; kingdom Metazoa; phylum Annelida; class Clitellata; order Crassiclitellata; family Lumbricidae; genus Allolobophora; species Allolobophora icterica. Next base: position 22,453,386 of record OY744615.1, on the reverse strand, counting down.
TAGTGTGCTTTAGGTCAGCTAAGTGGTATGGTCAGGAAATAGATGCATAAGATGTCAAGAAGCCCATGTAGGGCCTACCATATGACCATTTCAAATTGTGGATTATTAGTTTTTAATACATTGAACGAACTCTGGCCAAAAAAAGTCCTCAACTTAAGCTTAATCCACATTCTGCAGACTTACCATTGTTCAACCAGGCCACGGGAGTGCTTTCTCTACTTAAAAGCTAGAACTGTTCTTGGTGAACGAGACTTTAGTTGCTTAATCTAAAAGTTGGACTTCTCATCCTGCATCGGTTTGTTCCACGCAATCTTTTGCGCCATTTCAGTCTCAACTCACCTTTTTCAGTTGCCTTTTGCAACACAAGAAGCCTCTCTGCTTATCTCAACTGACTTTTGGATACTGACCGGACTGCGACTTGGTTTTGGTTTGTCATCGGTTGAATTCTTGTGCATTAGACACTGCTGTCACAGAAATCGCTAATAATAATAATAATAATAATAATAATAATAATAATAATAATAATAATAATAATAATAATAATAATATGTACCTGGGAAACTAAAGTAACAGGATGAGACAGTCATTTTCAGATACTTCTTTAATTGATCCTCTGACAAATTTTCAGAAGCGTTCTATAATTCTAGTGGAACCAGCAACTGGAACCAGCAACCTAGTGGAACCAGCAACTGGAACCAGCAACCACCTTCTAACATAAGAACACCTTCTGATTTTGGAATTCCGACATAAGAACATCTTCTGAATTTAGAATTCTAACATAAGAACACCTTCTGATTTTAGAATTCTAACATAAGAACACCTTCTGATTTTAGAAGAGCACACATGTTGCATTTTTCCAAAGAACACAGATCCCAAGATTATGTGATAACCCAGGAGTTCATATTATTTTTCACAATTCTTACAATCTTTAGCAAATTACAAAAGAAATTATTCAAAAAATATCTGCAGAAAAACTACCCATTTTTCATCCAAAACCATCAACCCTTTAACGACGAAAGGGATTAGTTTCCATACATTTTAGCCCACGCTTGTCGTTATGTGCTAAACAGAACCAAAAATTCAAAACAAATTAACATATTTCCTAAGAACACTAAACTTCAAATATCAACAGTCTCACACAGAATAAAAAAAACTAAGACAATCACTTTTCATTAGATTGTTACAATCGAACTGATTGACGTTATGCGACAGTACACTATATACAAAAGCAAAATAAACAAAATCGGATATTCATCAATATGACCTTACATAATTTGTCGACAATTATCAGGGCGAGCCCAAGCCAATTCCAATGCTATTCCTCACTTGCTTATGACGCAACCAGTGCCCTTGACAGCTAACATACAACTTCTGCATTTTTCCATTTAGAAAAACACTAGACTTGCAAGACACATGCATAGCTATACAGGAAATTAACACAAACATTTAAAAGAAACTGTACATATATGACAGTCATGAAAAATACATGGATACAAACTATTACAGTTAAACACATTTCTTTTGCACACTGCATTGATGAATCTGTTATGCTTCGGGGCAGTAAGACACCAACTACAGCCTTCAGAAAGGGTCAGACATGTTAACATCATCATGGTCACTTACTGCTCTGCACATACCTATGTCTTCTCGGAAGGCCACCAAACCCTATCAACTTACACCCCAGGAGCAATATTGACACTAAAGTGACATTTAAGTATGCAAACATTTATTGTTGATCTGTAGAAGTGTCTCAACTGTCACTGAAGGACATCCCTGCATTGAAGGATCTTTGATCTCAGTACAACAGCGATCCATCCATCCATCAATCCACAAGCCATTTACTTTGGGTGCCAAAACAGCTTAACAACCTTTCGTTAAATCTTCAAAATTTCAACACCACTCCACATTATCAAGACTCAACCATGTTAACACAAACACAACAATAAAAATTAAACCACACTGCTTCATTTTGAATTAATTAAACCTATATATGCCTTTTTTACAATTTGTGTACTGTCCTTAACAATAACTATTTACATAAGAAATTGCTTAATCTGATTCAATTCTTGCAACTACTTAAATAGTAATGAAAAACTAGTGCTGCACTGATATCAAAGTGCCTGAAAACACCACAGTCCTATCAACTCAAGAAGCTGTAAATGATTTCCAGTATTTCACACATGTAAACACAACACTTCAAAGTGATTCGTTCGGCAAAGAGACGAGGTGACGTCGGTCAGTCTGCCACTTCAGTGCTCTTCAGAATTTCTGATGGGTCAGCTCGGCAGATCGGACACGTTCTGTTTGTCTAAAAACAAAATTCATTTAAGATAAACAAAACCACCTTTTCTAAACAGATGCTGCTGGAAAGTCACCCAATCCTAAGAGAAATCCCCAAGTCACAGAAGCTCTTTCCGCCAGATTAAAACCCCTTGATCATTTATTATGGCTTCTGGAAAAATACTGGCTCAACTAAAAATCAATACTCCTCAAAATGGAAATATCTGAGGTTTTTGGTAGAAGTCTTAAAAACCACAAAACTTGATAAAACGTGAAAGCAAAATATATGGCTACAGTTTTCCTATGGAAGTTCACAAGACCTTATTTACAACATGCCCTAGGATACCAAGGATTCTGATTACAATATGGTTGGGTACATGGATCCCAATTTGGTTCAGCTTTAGAAAACTACCTGATTAAACGAGGATCCTAACACAGGCATTTTAAGGAGGTTCTGTACAATGTCCTGAAAGTAATTATGTAGGACATTACTTTTATAGGAACAATCAACCCATATCTCTACCAGATCACAATTTCCTAACACATGACCATCTGTAACATTCTTTGATCAATCTCATTAACTGCAGCTTTGCAAGCTAAACCTCAGTAGTTTAATTTAATCCACTGAATTGCTCTAAATAACTTCCTAATGGTAGAGATCAACCAAGGTCATTATCAAAATTATGAGAAAATATTCCACCTTGCCATATCTTAGCTTAAACTGTCATTTTAAAAATTCATGCAAGATGCAGAATGAGAAACTATAGGTCAGGATGATTATACAAATATAGAAATGCAAGAGATTATTCATTCACTTCCATTACATTGCCAAAATGGCTGGAGTCAGAAAACAATGAAGAAAACATTGATCTTACGGCGATGATGACTATGACAACTATGACCACTATGACCACAACAATTACGATAATTATTATGATAATTAAAATGATGATTCTGACAGATTATGACAATGATGATGATTATGATGACGATTATAATAATTATGATTATGATGATGATTATGCTGATGACGAGGATAGACAAAAGGCAGCAGATGATAGATACAGGAGTCTCTGTTACCTTGAGCCACTTGTCAATGCACCTGGAGTGAAACTCATGGCAACACGGCAAAACACGCAGGACTTGGTGACTGTCAAAGTCACACATACAGACAACACACAGGGTCTGATCCGTATCCGAGCGTTTGGCACTGGTGCCGAAGCGGTAAGATGGCAGCTGGTCAATGTCGCATTTCGTCATACCACGTGGCTTACCAAGGCGCTCAGCAAGATTCAGAAGAGCCTGAGGATTCATAACATGAATCAGAATTACACATGTAATTTAATGGAAATTTGTGTTTTTGTCACTGCTGGGTAAAAATTAACTAACACACAAAGTGTCAATTGAATCAATACAACATACATTGCACTACAAACATGCAAACAATTCTGAATAATTACAATGATTTCAGCTGTAAGTAACTACTAGAGATAAAGAAAATATTTGCCATACATGTTAGCAGTTGAAACCCCCCAAAATCATTTTATTTTAAGCCACAGTCAATAGACTTGATCAAGTACAACAGCAATGCATCCGTCAATCCACAAAATTTCTAAATGACTAAATTTCCATATGGCTTCAATCAAATCAGAACCAAAACTGCTTATTGCATCAAAAGGAAATGTTTCCAATCAAAGGCTAAAGTCCTAACTACGGTACAAGCTGTACAACAGGAGTTGGATGAAAGTAACAAAATCTGGCTTAAGTCAACAACTAGCCATATGTACTATTTCTGCCAGTTTTTTTGCACTTATATGATATTTACAACAAAATGCTGCTCTAGTCAAATCAAAATGTGCACCTCATAGTTCTCTGCTTCAGGTCCATTTCCTTCAAGATCTCTTGCTAGGTGTGGAGGTGGTGGACTGCCAATCATGGCCCTGGAAGACACAAAATGTCATCACAGTCTTCATAGTCAGAAAAACTAGTCACTAATTCAATTGAAGCACATTTCTTAACAAGACACCTGTGCCAAAAATGGCTCTGGCTGTGTAAGAAATGGCTTGTGTTCTAACAAGACGGTTAAAACTTTAATAAAAAAACTGATAAATTAATGCTTGCATAATATCATAATAAATATCTGATAGAGTAAAAAATTTTACTAATGAAAAAAGAAATACCTTATACTATGAACAATGCACAATAGCTAGTTGTAAGAAAATAATAATTTAGAATATAAAACTACTAATAGTTGAGGTGGCATGACTGCCCACCATCTACTGCATTGGTTTTCACTCCAGGTTCATATACTGGGCCACTCCTATGAAAGCAAAAATAACTGCATCGCTGAACTATGTGAAACGTCAGAGGATATCACTGTCAATATGAATGCTTCCTTAACTACAAAACAACTAATGAAACCATCACTCAATGCCACATAACATCAACAGGTCAATTATCCGTGTACACCTAACAGCAGCTGCTATGAATCAAACAAAGTGTTAGCACAATTTGTAAAGGATTGTAAATAGGGATCAGAAAGTGCAGGTGGTACAATCATATTCAACCAGCTGGTAACTTACAGAAAGTGCAGAATAAATCCTGGATACAATGAAGTCCGTGGAGGTCTTCTCCATCTCTGATGACCATTCATAAAGATATTGGGTCTTTGGTGCAATCCCTAAAATGAGATCAGTGAATTAAAAACCTAACTTCTGGAGCCACTGATTATAGCTGTAAGACATTTCTCTACCGTAACAGAGCATTGAGAAATTTTATAAACTGCCAAACTATCTCACCAACTCAACTGGCAATCCTTCCACTTAAAGTCCTTCACTTCAAACTGAAAACAATACTCTAAAAAAAATTTAAAGCTCTTAAAGCTTTCCACCTCTGAATTTCTTCAGCAAAACAACATTTTAAAACAACTCTTGCAGTCTGCCATCTGAAATTCGAACAATAGCTGAAAACCTGAACCCGACCCAAATTTTAAATACATTCAGCAGCTAAGAAGACAACTTTTAAAAGCCAAAGAAAGCGCAGAGCTTCCAATACTTCACTACACAATAAAAATGCAGCAAACTGAGTTTTCTAGCAGATGAAGCTATAGACTGCTTGGAAAGTTCAAAAAGTTAAAAAATATTGCTTTTTTCAATGTCACATGTTACAAGATTTCTGCTCCACTTGTGCCCTCTACACAACTCAACTATAATGAGTACACTGACCATACACTGCCTGTGGGAAGATCAGACAGTGACAGAGAGAACTGGCCACCCAACCTCATATGCCAAGGCCAAGAAAATGAAATTGCAAGATACCTATGGTTGTCTCTAGGGGGCTAGCTTAAGGGACTGCTCTTCTTCTTCATGGTTACTACCTGCTGAAGAAATCTCTTAAAGCATAAAGAGGCCAAAATTCTTCACCAGATCAGATCAGTTTAGTCATTACTTACCATTGTTTCGCTGACCGGTACAACTGGAACGGGTGACTCTTGCCAGTTAACCATGTTCAGATGATGTGGCATGGCACTGTATCTGGTCTGCACTTGCAGTGGTGCACTGATGCCAAGCAACGATGGTGTGGCATCAAGAGCCCTCTCCAGGGGCAACTGAGGGCACAGCTAAATTAAAGGAAATAGACGAGTTTAGAAGCTAAAACAAAAAGTAAACTTAAGCTGTGTATTTGTAGGACAGACCAGACCGTTTCGTAAACTAGGACGCATAGATCGGTTAAATTGCCATGATTAGCACCCTTGTGATGTTCTTCAAAAGCCAAATACATCGAACGCCTCTGAGTGTTCTCTTGAAGAGGCGCTATATAAATCTATGAATGAATGAATGAACACACAAACATACCCCAGTCAATAAAATACTGTTCACAGGTTTCCCAATTACTCCAATCACAGATTGCAGCCGAAGAAAACTCGTTTCTTAAGCATTCATAACAACTGCTTCCGGGATTGAATGATTTATCAAGTTAACAGACACAATGCAAACAATTCATCACCAAGATAAGAACATTCTAACGTGGCAAAATATCGCTATAAGAAACCAAGATGTGGGGTGAAAGGCTGCAGCAAAACAAGAACAATCCCTATAAATGCAACTCTGAAGGGCAACCATGGGCATGAAGTGTTAGCAACTTACAGTTTTCTTAACCTATACAAGGACGCATAGTCGTTCCTCTCCCTAACCACCTCATCTTCCACGGACACTCTGTGCTGTAGGCCTACTCATTTTAAAGTCGAGTTCACTAGCGGACAAGATTTGAAACAAACCCCCAAACCTCTGACTATCTGCTTACCTGTCTCCCTGTTGACATGACTGGCACAAACTGTGGGGCTGGAGGAGTTAGACTGTGATGTGGACTCTGGTGACCATTTACCATTGGTGGCAGGCAAGGAGAGGGTACCTGGATGGGGTAAGGATGCACTCGACTAGGAACAGCATGCACAATGGGGTGCAGGCTATAGCCTGGAGAGCCATGGTAGGTAGAGGTCATCAGCGAGTGGTTTGCTCCAACTGAAATGGGAACTCCAATGTGTGAAGGCATACAATCCATTCCCGGGAAGACAGAAACAGGACAATGACCAATATGCTGTGGCTGCACTGGAACCTGAAAAATAACGCAAAGCTCACTAAGCAAGTATTATATGCAAACCATGCACATGTATATTCTGCAAATTTAAGAAAATTTACATTTCTTTTAAAAGCAAAAACTTTGTAACTTCTTACCTTATCAATACAACTATGAACGCTTTTCCTTGATACAAATTTCATTTTTTGCTTTTATTTAGTACATATTACCATATTTTCTTTCTGAAACATTGTAAGAAAACTAAAAGCTATAGAAGAAAGATTTAGGAAACAATTTATACAGGAACACTGAAAAGTCTGTACAGAAAATGTATCATTTTCTGGTGTTCTACAAAGTTTTAAAATGTAACCTCAAATAAGGCAATCATGGTTATTTACCAGAAAATATTCATTGCTGAAAACAATTGCTATGTCCTGAAACCCTTCCTTATTCTACATGGCACATGTAATTACCTGATATACGCAAAACGAGCAAGTTCCTACCTGAGGATGTTCCAAGACCAGCTGGCAACTGTTTGCTGAACACGGAGGCAGGTCATTATGTACGGATGGATTGCACAGTAAGAATGTGGGGCAGTAGACTGGTGGAGAACCGGTCATCTGCGAATTAATGGTGGTTGGGAAGCTCTTGTGCAAATTTAGAGGACTGAAAAAACAGGGCAATGGAATTTAGGATATTGTCAACAAACAAGTATTCATGTCTGAACCAATCAACAATGCAGCAAGACAGCCATACAACTAAAGAACCAATCAGCAACGAAAAAATAAACTGCAACCAGCTAATTCAGCACAAAAACAATCACATCAAACTAAAAGCAAATGTCAGTGTAATACATCAACAGGCTTTGTCTGTAATCCAGTGTGGGCTCAACACTGCTGAATGCGGATTGTAAGGACCAGTGCAACAACCGACGAATGTTGCCTGTATCTGTGGCCCTCCAAAGGACCAGAAGAGACTAGTCAGATAGCCTAGCCACATATAAACATAGGCCGCAAGTACTGACCTTCACCCATCACAGTTTTGGCTACACACAACCTGGAAACATGCCAATAATCCACTCACTACACTGGCTGCCCATCAAAAAATGAATTCAGTTTAAAGTCAGTCTTATATACACACAAAACATTGCACTCAAATCAACCAACCTATCACCTCTCCCTGCTCACTCCTCACAAGAGCAGGGTGTTCTCAGTGGCTGGTTCAAAGCTTTTCAAAATACTGCCAAGTTTTATGTGTTCTGCCAGTTCTCTGAACTCATTCAGAGCTAAACTTACTTCTCATCTGTTCCAACTGCTTACCCACCATATCTTGACTTCTCTAAACTCATTCAGAGCTGAACTTACTTCTCATCTGTTCCAACTGCTTACCCACCATATCTTGACTTCTCTAAACTCATTCAGAGCTGAACTTACTTCTCATCCATTCCAACTGCTTACCCACCATATCTTGACTTCTCTAAACTCATTCAGAGCTAAACTTACTTCTCATCTGTTCCAACTGCTTACCCACCATATCTTGACTTCTCTAAACTCATTCAGAGCTGAACTTACTTCTCATCTGTTCCAACTGCTTACCCACCATATCTTGACTTCTCTAAACTCATTCAGAGCTAAACTTACTTCTCATCTGTTCCAACTGCTTACCCACCATATCTTGACTTCTCTAAACTCATTCAGAGCTGAACTTACTTCTCATCCATTCCAACTGCTTACCCACCATATCTTGACTTCTCTAAACTCATTCAGAGCTGAACTTACTTCTCATCCATTCCAACTGCTTACCCACCATATCTTGACTTCTCTAAACTCATTCAGAGCTGAACTTACTTCTCATCCATTCCAACTGCTTACCCACCATATCTTGACTTCTCTAAACTCATTCAGAGCTGAACTTACTTCTCATCCATTCCAACTGCTTACCCACCATATCTTGACTTCTCTAAACTCATTCAGAGCTAAACTTACTTCTCATCTGTTCCAACTGCTTACCCACCATATCTTGACTTCTCTAAACTCATTCAGAGCTGAACTTACTTCTCATCTGTTCCAACTGCTTACCCACCATATCTTGACTTCTCTAAACTCATTCAGAGCTAAACTTACTTCTCATCTGTTCCAACTGCTTACCCACCATATCTTGACTTCTCTAAACTCATTCAGAGCTAAACTTACTTCTCATCTGTTCCAACTGCTTACCCACCATATCTTGACTTCTCTAAACTCATTCAGAGCTGAACTTACTTCTCATCCATTCCAACTGCTTACCCACCATATCTTGACTTCTCTAAACTCATTCAGAGCTGAACTTACTTCTCATCTGTTCCAACTGCTTACCCACCATATCTTGACTTCTCTAAACTCATTCAGAGCTAAACTTACTTCTCATCTGTTCCAACTGCTTACCCACCATATCTTGACTTCTCTAAACTCATTCAGAGCTGAACTTACTTCTCATCCATTCCAACTGCTTACCCACCATATCTTGACTTCTCTAAACTCATTCAGAGCTGAACTTACTTCTCATCTGTTCCAACTGCTTACCCACCATATCTTGACTTCTCTAAACTCATTCAGAGCTGAACTTACTTCTCATCTGTTCCAACTGCTTACCCACCATATCTTGACTTCTCTAAACTCATTCAGAGCTGAACTTACTTCTCATCCATTCCAACTGCTTACCCACCATATCTTGACTTCTCTAAACTCATTCAGAGCTGAACTTACTTCTCATCCATTCCAACTGCTTACCCACCATATCTTGACTTCTCTAAACTCATTCAGAGCTTAACTTACTTCTCATCTGTTCCAACTGCTTACCCACCATATCTTGACTTCTCTAAACTCATTCAGAGCTGAACTTACTTCTCATCTGTTCCAACTGCTTACCTGCCGTATCTTGACTTCTGGTTTCCCTGACTTATTGGACTTTGATCTGGCTTCTCCAGTAGACTGTGACTATGAGTTGTAACTTGTTGCCGTGTGACAAATAAACGAAGCAACCACTGATCAATGCCTTGTGCATTATGATGATAGAAGTTGTTAATTAGATGAGAAACATAGCAGTATGCTTTTATGAAAATGGGAATGCTTCAGAGAGGGTCAAGCAGGGATAATGATGAGACAATTGGAACTGTAACTGCATTTATATACTGCTATTTCTAGAAAACCTCATCAGATGCACTTTGAACCTGACAACACAAAACAATGATCGAAAATACCAGTTATGGTTTCCAAGTGCTTACATAAAAAATGTAAAATGCTACAGAGCATGCAGGGATAATGATTACGAATCCAAGAAGCTCATGGAGTAGGTTGCACGGCAACTTATCCAGAATGATGGGCTGACCAGAAAGTTTCACGAAAACAAGTTCACAGGAGTCCTAGCATGACAAAAGAAAAAAAATCAAGAGAAAACAAGCAAACCTTTTCCTGGATCTTTGGCGATAGTAGTTTGGTGCTTCTGCTGAAAAGCCGAGACTCTCTGGAAGATGCACTTTTCGTCGCCTTCTCGATCCTTCTTCATGATGAGGTAGAATGTTCTGGTTCTGCAGGGTTGGCAGATCACTTGCTTCCCATTGGCCTGTCATCGAATGCGACAACTTTCGCCTTTTTCTACTTGGACTTTCTGACTGATTAACAAAACAGTAAAAGCACACGTCAAAACACAGATCAAATTTTATCTCTATAAAAAATTCAGGCTTTCTCATCTACGCCAAATGAAACTCTCAAGTGTGTGTGAAACATAAGCCAGTCAACAAGTACAAGTTTAATCGTCTGATTTTGGCTGCACAAGGACTTAATCAGCAATCAAACTCCAACTATGCCTACAAACTACGTTACCTGCACGTTGTGAATGATTCAAAACAAAACTTGATTCAATGGCATTTTGTTGTACAAAATGAAGTTAGAAGCTCTCAGGAGAAGATAAATTATTAATGCCCAGATTATAACAGCAATCAGTAAAATATATGAACAATCTATCCAGCAAAATTAAGGAAAGTAAGCACATTTTCCCTCTGCCTCGTTCAACTTTACGTGCTTCATTAGACTAATGTACAGCTGGCAGTCAAGTTGACACAGCAGCATTTTTACAGGATTTTTTTTTTCAGCCAATCAGCATCCTCTATGAACAAATTGCAATAAATAATACTTAATAAATTCCAAACATTACGCAAAACTTACGAACTATTACCTTGTAGGATGCACTATCCCTTCTCAGGGATGAAACAACCTGAGGCAGGCCAATGAAGTGTTGGCTGCTGTGAAGATCTAAGGAAGAAAAAATGTAAATTTCAGTAATCAAGTACGTTACAAAGTCTAAAGAATAGCTGAAAAAGTAAATAGTCCTTCGACTGGTCAAACTCAGATGGCTATGACAGGCAGGAATACAATACAATACTATATGTGCTAATAATAGCAAAGTTAACAAAAACATCCTTACTTCCTACTCTGCCAAGAGCACAGGATGTAATTTTGGACAGTGTTTATCAATGCCTCACAATTTATATAGATAAAACTAGTTCATTCAGAAGTTTGAAATGTTGTTGGTGCTTCTGGTAAAACTCCATTTCACACTTTATATAAAGAGAGGATTCTACATTTAATAGATTTCGAACTAAAGTCAGTCAGGTTCAGTGGTCATCTACTTACGGTACCTCTGCCAGCACTATTTATTTAGCAAAATTGTCCTAGGGTTACCTCTGTAAGCACTAGTTATTTAGCAAAATTGTCCTAGGGTTACCTCTGCCAGCACTAGTTATTTAGCAAAATTGTCCTAGGATTACCTCTGCCAGCACTAAAGGTAGTTATTTAGCAAAATTGTCCTAGGGTTACCTCTGCCAGCACTAGTTATTTAGCAAAACTGTCCTAGGGTTGAAGGGTTTTTAGCACTAGTCTTCAGCAGCATGGTCCTAATGTTAAAAGGCCGTTTAGTAATAGTCTTGAGCAGCATGGTTAAAAGATCTTTAAGCAATATTTAGTCTTCAGCAGCATGATCCTAAGGTTAAAAGGTCATTAGCAATAGTCTTCAGCCGCCTAGTCCTTTAGGTTGATGAATATCTCACCTAAAGCATAAGAGCATTGATCTTAGATAAAGTTGAAAGAATGAAACCTACCATGCAGACTCTGCCGGCGTGTTGACTCACGCAGGTCATAACCAGGTGACAAACGATGCACATTTGGGGCTGGACTGAGGTTTGGACTGAGGTTCAGAAGCGGAGGGCTATGGGTGTTGAAGTAGCTTAGGGAGCTGTCACTGATTGTGGGGCTACATGGAGGTTGGTAAGTCAATGGCTGTACGTCAGACATCACGTATCCGTTAGGGCAGTGGCTCAAGGAGTTGTCAACTGCAGCCGCCGCTGGGGAACCAGTCTCCTGGACAGAGGAATAGCCAATGGGGTGTGGCTGCGACTTTGGTCGACGACCTTCAAAACATCCAGATGGAACAACAAGTGGTGGAGGCTTTGCAACTGGCATTACGCTATAGTGGAAGATATCAGTAATCAGTTGGTCTGCAACAAAACACACAGTTTCCAATCTTATAGCAAATAATATATTATGCCACCCAGTGGGACTGGGATACTGTTGCCATACTGCAAATGCTTAGGACTGTCCAAGATCAAGAGTTTTGCTTCTGAGATGGCTCTTGCTTTTTGGGTACTGCAGGAGCCACATGCACATTTAGTCAGTAGCCTTTCCCATTATATCTGGGTCAGTTGGTAACTAAACTTTGCAAGCTTATTGGTAAATTTACCCTTTGGTGGTAAGTTTTATATCAGAATTTATTTTCTGTAGCCAAACGATGCCAAGTCTTATGTACGATAGATATATTTCCTCAGTTTACAAAAAAGTCACAATAAATAACATTACACAAATCAAACTGTACATATGATTCCAGAGAAAACGAACAGCAATTACACTGTCCAGAGTATTCACAATTTTTATATTTATGCAGTGGGAGTGAACAATGATTGCTTTCTTATGCAGCAGTGTATGAAAGACTTGTGGCAATTCAAATGCATGCCTTATAATCTATAAACTGAATTATGGGAGTGCTTTTCCGGAAGTAACTGGTTAAGTAAGTTGAAGTCTACACATAAAGCCAACTACTTCTGGAATCTCAGTGCTGCTTTCTGGACAATTACCTATTCCTTGAACACACGGCCTTGATACCGGTACTTTATCTCTCCGACTTACTGCAATGACTGCGAATACACAAGACGGTATGACGTATGCGGCTCCTCCTAGAGCATCAAAAACCAAAATTTTGTATCACATACTGAAGTACATGGTTCCCCTTTACTCGCCGTTAGACTTCTCGTACATGCTCTCAATAATTTTCGCGACAGCTGGTCAAGCGTTCGGACGACGACTGATTTGGGTCAGGGACATGTCCCCGATAAAGGCTAGAATCGCACAACACGAAACACGCACCCAGGCATTATAATATCGCCTTAAACTGGCAAAAATAACGACCTAACCTTCTTAGCAGTCATGGCCACCTTTTACGTATGTCCTAGAATTAAACACAACTACCTACCCGGTTTTATATTCCAGATAGCAAATGTATCGTCTTCCCCAGCAACACACACCCTATCGATTCTACTTATTTCATGCTTAGAAGCTATTTTCACATCCTTGGTTTGCATTGCTTGTGATTGGCTGCGTTTAAGCATAGATCTATGACAAGTTTTAGAGCAACATTACAGTGGCGACACGGGGCGGGGCGAGAGACAAAAAGGTGGGCGCGTGATGAGTTGAAGCCCAAGTAGAATAGGACTGGAGCTAGAGCCCTGCGCCGGCCGCGCCGCGCCGCCGCCGCCGACATTTTGTGGGCGCCGCCGCCGCCGATTTTTGTTTGTCGGCGCGCCGCCGCCGCCGCCGCCGACAGTCTGTCGGCGCGCCGCCGATGCCAGTTTGATATGCTTAATTGTTATTGTTACATTTTCCATGTTTTGCATGATAATGAAAGATAAGCAAACTATTCTCAGAAATGGCACTTTGATTGGTAGGAACTCGTGTGTTAATGAAGAAGATATAGAGGGAACATAGCTGATTACAATGTGTGTGTGGTCTATATCTTGATACCAGGAATGCATTGTCTTCCTGACTAAATTCGGTTTCCTTATACTTTGATGATCTTGTTTTTGTGCCATGATACACACAGTCATTTAAAGCGATATCTTGTTACAAGTAACCATTGTTTTGATACACCTGTTCCTGTTGCCATTTCCTTAATACCTTGACAACAAAAGCAATATGCAATGCATGTCTTTGCATGTGTACTACAGTACTACAGTATTCCCTCTTTCGTTACATTCATGTTGAATAGCTTCTATAACTTATTGATTGTAGTCTTTGATGTCTGTGGTCTTATTACAATTGTGTACATTTTTGGCTTAATGTGTAAGATTAGAGGAGTTTATGAGTGCTATTAATATCAAGATATGCCGTTTAACTAATAATCCTGCAGAAGGGAAGGTATAATTGATTAATACTTTTGGCTGGAATCTATTAAGGTTTTGACTTAGTACGTATAGTAGGCCTATCAAGAATGGTCTATTTCAGTTTAGTCTGATACAAACAAATGATACAAATGGTCTATACGTGGAAGCTTTAAATGGCGTGGCACCAATTCAAACGGCCAGCAGACCACCTGGTAAATTCATTGAAAAATTAACAGGAGTGAGGCCACTCGGCCAGTGTATTACCATTATAGGAAAACGTATATATTTACATTTCACTTCATGGCTTCAGCAGCCTCTCTTACTGGGAGGATGCTGTTATCCAGCATCTACCATGTGACTTGGTGTGTAGGCCTACACTGTATCAGTACATATGCAAGTGTATTCAAGCAATTTGCAAATGGATGTTGCTTCATCTGATTACAATTTGCCAATACCTACACAGATGTGCAGTGTAATTAAGGATGGTCATATTTGTAAGGCAAATGTCTGAAGGTGTCTTCTCTTTCAATCCCTTTATATGTAGTTGAGCTTCAGTGCGATGGAGTGGTTTTAGAGAACTTGGCCCTTTGACTGGTCACAGGACCAACGGCTGTTCAACTCTCATAGTGACTCACATGGGCGTCCGGAGGAGGGAAGGGAGGATTTGCCCCTCCCTGGATTTGTGAATAGATTCTGCATGCAAAAACGTCATTTTGCCCCCTGGAAAAATTATGCTGCCTTAGAAAAATTTGGTCCCCCTCCGGAAAACTTCTTGCGGATGCCCATGGTGACTCATGTTTCTGACTAGGGCACGCCGCGCCGCGCCGCGCCGACGCCGACATTTTGTGGGCGCCGCCGCCGCCGATTTTTGTTCGTCGGCGCGCCGCCGCCGCCGACTAAAAATGACCGGCGCGCCGCCGCCGACACTATGACATCGGCGCAGGGCTCTAACTGGAGCATTGAATGGATTCGTCTACCATATGATTTTTCTGGAAAAGACCAATTTCCAGCACATACAGAACGTCTTCCCAATACTGTCACCATAATTTCTGTTTATGCCAGGCAGTTATTTCTCAGTTAGTTGAGTTGCTTATTTTTCATCCTATGTATACAATTTTCTTCTCTGTACTTCCTGGGACTAACATTACATATTAGTCCCAGGTACTTCTCAGTTAGTTGAGCTGCTTATTTATTCATCCTATGGGTACAATTTTCTTCTCTGTATGCGTTTCGTTAGTTTTATGCTGTGGTATTGTAGTGAAATAAAGTTTATATAATTATCTGATTGTATTCCGTAAGACCGATTATGATGCCATAGTTGGAATACTTTCAAGGCCGTAGCTAGGGGGTGTTTTTGGTGTTTAAACACCCCCCGAAATTAAATAATGTAAAAGTGAAATAATGCATTTGCTAACTACAAACCCCTTTGTCGCTTGACTCGGTGGCAAATCGGCTTGCTCAAGAACGAGAAAACACCCCCCGAAACAGAAAACACCCCCCGAAACAAAATCCTGGCTACGCCCCTGAATACTTTATCCAACAGAGAATCCAAATTTCAAATAAGACATAGACTATTGGAGAAAGTGCAGAGGAGAGCTGACATGGGGTTAAGATTTGAGATATATGAAGAAAAGTCGAAGAGGTGTGGGTATCGTAATACCTGAGAGGAGAAGCAGAGGAGACCTAATTGAAGCTAGTAAGATCACCAATGGAATGGAGGCACACACCCTAAAAAGTGCAGTTAAAAAGTGCATCAAACGTTTCTTTGAATTAGAATGTAACAACAGGTTCAAGCCACACATATAAACTACCGGTATTTAATAACCTAAACTATAGGATCATGGTAGGGGGCCATCCACATATTACGTACGCACTTAGGGGGGGAGGGGGGTCGGATTTTGGCGATTTTGCGTACGGGTGCGAACGGGGGGGGGAAGGGGGGGGTAACAAAATGTGTACGTACCCAAAATAAATTTCTAATTATGACGTCCACATTAGCCAATTTATAACTCTGTATTATCCTATAGTCGTCCCATGGCATTTTATTACATTATATAAAAGCCATGTGCAGTTATTCTGTGCTGTGAACGACACCTATAATTTGTCTATATTGGCCCTTCAATAATCTGGCCTAAAGTGCAGACAGGCTGCCTGGAGACACTTTCTGCAGCTGGTCATCGGGGGGGGGGGGTGCGTCAAACGTACGTACTCAGGGGGGGGGGTGGTGGAAGAAAGTACGCTTGCGAACAGGGGGGGAGGGGGTTCAATTTTCCCGGATTTTTGTGTACGTAATATATGGATGGCCCCTAGGGCTGAAATTCTTAATAGTTCAAAAGTGGGAGAGTTATGAAATTGTTTGGATAATAATAGGTTATAATAATAGGCCTATGTTGTCTTGATCAATGAGACCATCACAAGGTTAACTTTAATAACAAGGGTATAAAGTTAAGAAAGATGGGGAGAGATAGGTCACCCAAATGCGGACAAGGGGATTGGGTTATGCCCAAAGCGGATGTCCACATATAAATTTTGTACCTACCTGTAGCTATTTTAATAGTGGTGCCAGATAGCAGGCAGTCTATGCTGCAATTAGTTCCTTTGCTGGGTGTGGCAGTATCGAAGTATCACAACCACAGCAGTTATAATTATAAAGTACCCCTTTATAATGAGGCATCAATATAATACCAACAAATAGCTTAATTTAGGCCTTAGAACTCCATTTGAGTGCGGATATTTGCAAATTGACATCCATAGGGTAATGCCAAATGGGGAGGGAGGGGTCCACATAGGTCATTTTTCTTTGCAGACATTGACTGAAACCCATGTATACTGTCCTCTCATTCCAATCCCTCTGCTCTCTCCAACCTTCTGCTCATGTAACAACAACGACGACGACAACAACAACAACAATCATAATCATAATAATAAACTGGAAATGCAATATAATGCTGCTTTGGAGCCATATAAAAATTCATTTATAATAAGATAATGTTATAAATTTAGGATCCACGTCCAGAGTGAAGTGTATTACAAGGTGTTTCTGGTGCAATAATAATTAAAAAACAATAACTAGAAATAATAATAACACCAATAATACTAATGCTGCTACTAATAATAAAAATTATTAAAAATGATGATTCCAATTTTTTTAATGGACATTTAAGAGTTAATGCAGTTCCTTCTTAGCAGTTTGATCAAGAGCCATCCGAAGTAATCAGGAACACAATGACCACTGTCTAAAGAATTCTGCAGCAAAAGAACAGAAGTCCATTGGCCAACTAGAGATTGGCAACATAAATGCACATCTGAAGTCACACAAGTTTAAAAAACTCACATTTATTTTCCAGGCAAATCAATTTTCAGGCTGTAGGACATACATAACATAGTTCTGAGAACAAAGTCGGAGACATAATAAGCACCTCAAACATGTCATTTCATTCATCCAGAGTATTGAAATTATAGCAGTTTTAACTTGGTGACTACAAGATACAATGGAGATTGTATTACACCAAGGACTGTAAATAACCTTTAACATCTTACCTTTACTTCAAGTTAAAAATAAAGGTAACATTTTAAAGGTTGTTTAAAGTCCTCTATAGAAGAACTTCAGCAATCCAACAACAGGATAACCTTTAGCCCTTCAATTTTCATTGGTACTCATTTACCAACCCAGAAACAATGAAGGATTGAGTGTGTCCCAGCCGACCTGGCATTCCATACTGTAGATGATAACTATCCAAATACTAGCTGGGCTTGTCCTACTTACATGTAAGTTAACTGCACTGTTAGCATTGTATCCATAGTGGACAGCTGCCAGTTGCAACACAGAAACATCCGTTATAGCTGTTATTGTACTACACAAAACCTTCAATCAAAATTGTTACATCTTAAATTTGTATAACGTGTATTTGCATAAACCTCTCCAACACTGGCACATGAAATAATGATTTTTGACAATCAAAGTTGTTATGTAAAATTTACAATACATCGTAAACCACGCAATAAAGTGTCTTGTTCACATTAACCATACTTAAAGAACACAGTGGAATAAAATGACTTTCGCAAATGTAACGGCAAAGTAATCATTACTGATGGAACCTTTTACATCATCTACACAAAATAAATTCCCTGTTTTCATAATAGCAGATCATTTTCTGCAGGAACATTCGCAAAAGTGCAGCATTTTCTGATGGGATCAGGTGGAAAAATGCACCCCATTGGTCTTGAAATATTAGGTAATTAAATGAAACAAATTTGCAATCTTTGGATATTTGAAAACTCAAATTATTACAAAACTCCAATTATTACAAAACATGCTGCAAGATTCTCACTTTAATTACCAGCATGTAGGAAACATAACTGAAAATGAGCACACATCCAAGCTCAGCACAGTCACTCAAAAAGATTGGCAATTGCTTCACAGTGATTATACATGCCAGTGTTCTTCTCAATGGTAAATTAAAAAAAAAAACCAGTATATTATTACATCCATAAAAAGTATACAGCATAAATTATCTGGTTAGGCAAACAGAAAAAAATAATGTAAAATGCATTGCTAAATTAAGCCATGTTGCCACCGCATAAATTTGTTAAGCAGTCTATTAATTATTCTCCACATAACTCGTGTTTCATCAGTTCCCCATTTTCTAAATGTAACAGCTCATAACTTCTTATTTATTCTGTTTGCTGTTTGTGTGATTCTGTCAACAGAGGTTAACCTGTAGTTTCTGGACCTTAGAAAACTTCATCAAGAACTCTACTTCGAACAGACAACATGGCCTGCTCCTTGCATATTTACAAAAGCTAGACACTTTGTTACTTAGTCAAAAGACAGCCAAGAAAGGCAGGCATCACTCACATGAACTCCCAGATTGCCCATCAGGTGTATCACAGCGCAGAAACTACAAAGCAAGCTAAATTACAACTCTACGGTCGAACAATTAAAAAGACAGAATTTAATTGGAACTCTTGACAAGGCATATGAAAGAAGCAACACAGTATCGAAAGCAATAACACAAGATTCGAGCAAATAGTGAAAAAAAATAATGCTTCAGCAAGACCAGATTCAAACCTCAAAGAAAGATTTAACCCTCTCACATGGACAGTTTCCTTCTGCAAAGTTAGCTATTACCAGTTCTGCTTTATGTGTCGGACGCTGACTGTCTCTTGAAACAGGTCCACTGGGAGGACCACTATACAAGTCCAAAAACTCCTTTTTCTTTATTGCAAAGGCAGTACAAGCAAACATAACTTTTGTCCAATGAGAATTAAACATTGCAAAAGAACATAACACTTTTGAATAACAAGATCTACAACATACATATCCCTTGACACAGCTGATTGAAATAAACAGTAATACAAGAAAAAGATCAGCTAACCAGTCGGCAAACATGGTCTGAAGTATTTCTTAGCCTTGGCATATATACAACAGCAAACGGCCAGTCCTCTCCTTTGCAATCAGATCTTCCCACCATGTCCAGTGAACTATCACTGTACTCAAGTTATAGCCAAGTTCACTACAGGTCACAAGTGAAGCAGAAAACTCAACATCTTCTGCCCTAACAAGAACTTATGTCAAACCTGCACACAGCACTCTGGGATTGAGTCATCCTGGTTGTCCATCACTGCACTAATATTAACAAGTGCACCTGTGTATTTGCAATAAGACTCAGCTTCAGCACTTCACCTCATCGTCAACGCATTTCACGCTTAGAAATACCAATTTGGAACAATCTTCCTACACATATACGTACAAATTTACATGATTCAGTTTGACGCATGTTTCCGCCTCACCAAAGTTGCCGCTTTCTACACTGGTCACACAGCAATGCGTGCCAGGCTTCTGAGACTTTCTTAAACAATGATATACATAAAAACATCATTCACTTCAATGCACACTCTTATCAATGACAGTTTGCCTGAAGATAATTCGTAAAAGGCTGCAGTCTATTCATCAGAACTAAATAAGCAATTAAATGCTATATATCTGCTACAAACACTGCAGAATGACTGACGCTACAATTTCACAACTCTTCCACAATGCAGATGCGACTGTCAGTCGGTTAGACAGTTCTTTTGCTATACCAAACAACTTGACCACATCTGTGTTGCATCTCAAAACTTATTACTTAATGAAAAGAGCAAGTCATAAATGCAAGTTACACATAACCATATCTTCTATATCATACTTCACCCAACTCATTTCATTCAGATGGCTTGTGCTAAACTTATACAAATATTTAGTAACCAAAATAACACAAGTTACTAAATTATAAAGCGAAATTAGAAAATTAGACAAACTTTAAGTGTAAATAGTAAACAGTTCCTATTCACATGCAATCCATTAAAGTTCTTTTCAGCTTCCCAACAATACAACTTGCCACATGAGAATCATGATGTTTTACCAGCACATGCATACGTAAATACTGTAAACCATTTACGACAAAAATTCCTCTTTCTAAACATATTTCTAACACTTGCAGTACCGTATAAAAACAAATGGAATGGTTTACAAAGTAACCGGCTCAGTTGGTATCAAACTCGAAAATACGTTACATGTTGTTATTCACAGTGGCATACTCTCGTCTACCAAAAGTAGCAATGTAACTCATAACTAACAGGGTGTTTGCCCATTTCCGTGGTTGAACCATGAGAATTTATCTGTAAGCAGATTAAGAACTGAAAACAGTCTTCAGCCTCTCTTGCTAATTTACAGCGTTCATATCAGAGTTTTTTTTACCAGTGCTACACTAAAATAGCCACTAAGAATGGCCACAAAGTTGGAAGGCACATTGAGGAAGAAGGCAGTCTAAGCCAGTGACAAAGTTTACATTTGATGAGACACACGAAAACCTAGCATGCAAGATATTGGAGACACAGCAATAATTCTAAAGTTGCATTTTATATGATTCAACGGTTTTTTGGTTACTGGGTAGCTTTTCTTGTGACTGTGTTCAAACTGAAATTTTTAAAACCAGACTAATGTTGATAAAAGCATTCAATACATCCAGGTCTTACAAAAATTCGATTTTAAATATTTTCCGTGGCTATGGCAGTTGATCTTAGGGAGAGGTTCCAATAATATAAATATGGTACATATATACATTCTGCAAAACTAGAACCCTGAATCTGCCAATGGTGAAGCAAAACTCGCAGAAGCTGGAAATGTTTCCTCTGTGAAACAGATACATCTGAAGCTCTGCCTAAAACTCAATCCTACAAAAATTGTCTTACGCATAAAAAAGATTAATTCAAATATCATACTCCAATATTAAAACGTTCAAAAACATGAAAAAATCTATTTAAAATACATAAAAATTTGCATCTAAATGTCACAAACATGAAAATCTAGGAGTAAAAAAATCCTGTTCGTTTGTTTCCGTTTAAACCAAATGACTATTCTCTTGATCACTGTCCACAAATGAACCTGACTATTCCCAGAATTCCAGAACGTTTTGGCATCTGCTACTATCTCGGCCTTTAGTCGCCTGTTGCGCTGAGAAATTTCAGAGGTTTACTTTAACATTACATTACATCAGTAGCAAAACAATTATGGCCACATGAACACTGGGCTGTAATCAGTATCAAACCTAAGACTGGATGGAATGGCCCCACATAATGAATGTGTACTGGAAGGCTGAATGCAGAACATGACATGACCTTCACAGTTCTGCATGTTTACACATGAAGTTACACTGAACTAAATCAGATTCTCTATTCATACTGACTGTACCAGTATAATTAAATAAAATGATATTCACAAAATTAGATATACATGTACATTTATATAAAAATTATATAATTAAATTATATATTAAGTTAGCAATAGGATATTGCTTCTAATGTAAGATAAGAAGAAGAACAAAAGTCTTATTTGCTGATTCATTAATGCCATCTTATTTTCACGCAGCTGGTGCTCCCGAGAGAAATGTAGTCTCGTTAAAACGCAGCACTACACAAATGTCTTATATCTATTTAAATACCTATTTATGATAGTATGCACCCCAAGTGGCTAGGTCATTCCTCACAGAGTTGTAAGATGTACCCTCAGTCCTTCAGGGGTTGCTACATGATTTGACTTAAGTGCATATGTACCAACAGCCAACGAACAGCTGTAGAATACCTATTAAAGAATGAATTCGAATCTTCACTCAAAACACCAGTAATCACACCGTACACTGCGTTAAAAGGCTTGCATGATGCTTAACTATACTCATTACCACCTAATTCATTTCAAATAAAAGGCTCAGTGGCGGCGCTACCATGGGTCGCAGTAGGTCATTTGACCTGCCTATTTTACTCTTGACCTGCCTTATGACCTGCCTATTTTACTCTTGACCTGTCTTATGTCCTACCTACTACCTAGTGCTGTGTAAAATTCTTTGGAATTTGTAATATCTTTTTTACATTTAAAACATCAGCATCTGTCCCATAACATCATTAGTGCAATTATTAAATCTAAACGACTTTTTTACATTTTATCTAGTATGTCAATAGAAGTCCATGTTATAAACTCTAAAATTTAAATGCTTCTTCGACCTGCTGAATAACTCCCATGACCCTGACGCGACCTGCTGGAATTGTATAGCTGGCGCCGCCACTGAAAAGGCTTGCATGATGCTTAACCATATTTATCACCACCTAAATATATTCATTTCAAATACATACTTTTGCTCTGACAGGCATGCATTAAATACACCAAAGACTCTTTATATAACACGCTACATTAAAACACAAATTCTGATATAAAGCAGTTAGGAACATGGATCCAAAAGTAGTTTAGCCATAGAAGAAACCTCATTATAACACGGTCTCATAATGAAGCAACTCGTTATGGCTCCAAAGAGTGTTATAACGTGTCTCTAGTGCATATGCATATAATTATTACATATATATACATGGCTATGCATAGCCTCCGAATAAATAACACCTGATAAAGTTAAATACAAGTCACGAGCAACTGGGTAGTAATCTGCAGCAGTCGACCAACCGGTAGCATTGAGATCAAAAGCAGAGAGTAGTGAGATTAAGTGATCAATAGAAGAGCATCATCCACAGTATCGTTTCGATCAGGATCGAACTTAACCCTTTAACGACGAGCGTGTACTAAAATGCATGGAAAACTAAACCCTCTTGTCGTTAAAGGATTAAAAGAAAAACCAAGTACATGATAACAGTTTAAACCAAGTTTAGAGTAAGAATACGCGAGAATACAGTTCACGGATGTAGCAAGATAGCATTACGCAAGAAAGCATTACGATAAACATGAATATATCAGATGGATAGTCTAGGAAATCAGCTAGATAATGGCAAAATATTATATTACGATCTGGTATGCCGTTACGAAAACACTGAAACAAAGACGAATATTATAATGTTATCAAAAAGTTTGAGCTAGAATTCCTGGGCACTTCACCGCAAGAACTGCACGAGTTTTAGACGTTATACATAACTGCATATACTTTGAGGAGAATCCTGCATTTTTGGTTCCAAAGCGAGCCATAACATTAAAGTCACGACAAATACAATGACTGCAACTATTAAACAAAAGCAGCACATATTGAATGCAATTAATTACCAAAAAACTAACTACTTGAATACATTGTTCTTAGATGATACTCAGCGTAGTCCAATGTCCACATAGCACCACTTAGGAGCATACCAGCCATTTACCATTCTACATTAAATATTATTAAATATTATATAATAATAATACAAATAATAACTTCAACAGCTCCTATCATAATTTTTGGTTCCTGAGGGATTACACTTGCCTCAGGTAAAAAATAATAAAGATTACAATTAGTATTAATAATTATCGTGACGGCATAGTGTTGTGAAATTATGCCATTGGCTCCAGTCACCTTTCTTTACTTCCAAAATTATGATGAGGCCTGGTTTTCGAGAGATGTACTTCCCACAACACACTTCTCATCAAACCTTTCATTCCTACCTCAAGCAAAAATATTACAAATCCTTTCTGGTAACTTAGTCCTCACACCTTAAGCAGCCAATTGCTCACACGAATCAAACAGAAATAATCTAACATTTCTAATATTTGTGTTGTAGCCAAAAAACTTTATGTAGAAAATTGCACGACAATCACGATCAATCTTTGTCATCATCATAATTATTCACATTATCTACATCTTCTTCATCACCAGCATAATCATTAGCATCATCCAATTTATAGCCATAAGACCTGCTGAAAATTATGGGTATGACAATTCACAAAAAGGCACTGTAAAGCAGAAAACTAGTTCTACCACTGGAACTACCAATATTTCCTCCCTGCCCTACTGGCCACCTTTGGATTTGGGCGGTTTTTTCATCACTGGAGGCGGCTTTGGCTTAGCCTTATCTGCCGACACCGTATCTGGATGCGGGTGACATACATGAGATACATCTGTCGCACCTGCCAGTGTGTCAGGACCAGGATGACACTCAAGTGCCGACTCTTCGAATTTGTCATGACGGAGAAGAGTCACAGGAGGCTTGCCTCCTGACACTTTATCAGGACATGGCAGACCCACTGACACATTGGAAGCTGAAAACTGACAAGATGTTGGTGACCTCGTCCTGACAATTGGCGCCATCTTGTGTTCTGCCACTGATACTGGACCAAACGTTTGTTCGTCTGTACTGGCTTTCGTGGAACTGTCAGAAGAAGCTGACGCTACCATTTCTGCAAAGAAGTGGAATGGTGAAGACAGAGGTGGCAAGTCTTCTGGTGGTGGTGGAAAGTCTTCCGATGACGGAGGAGATGACGGTGGAGTTTGGCCCACGAATAATGGCACTAGATCGGACTGTGATGGATCGAGTTCTCCAGGCGGTTCTGGAAAATCTGTAAGACTTACTGACATAGTGGTTAAGTCTCTGAGTTCACCAGGAGGCTGAGGATTGCAGGGCAGCAGAATATCTTCCATGGAAGGTGGCAGGATGTCACTGGAAGGCACGCGGACAACTGCAAGGGGTGGAACTCTGGCAACCTTGCCAGACGTTGACAGTGGCTCGTCAGATGATAGTGGAACCTGTTGGATGAGTGGCAGTGGTTCTCCTTGGAGATTTTGAGCAACACAAGAACCTTGCGCCACCTGGGGAAGAATGGAGGCCTTGGAGGTGAAGCTGTCAATGGTTCTGTTAATTTCAGCCAAAGCTGCTGCAAGCAATTCCTCTGGATCGACATGATCGATAACTTCATCAAGAACCTGTAGTGGATCAAGGGACTTGATAGAAACTCTCTGTTGGCCAAATTCTGACAGATCAAGAGCACCAGTTGCATCATTTTGACCCTGAACATCTGAAGGAACAAAGGCAATGTTTCGATCCTCCAGTAAATCATCTTTACGGGCAGTAGCTAAGTCATCACGACCCTTGATCGATAAATCATATTGCTTTCGGTCACCTTCAGACATTATCTGTTCAGAAACTGCAAAAGCAAAAGCATCAAGAGTTTGCTCATCTTTATCTTTGTAGCAAACATAAGCACTTGACACTTTTGGCAAAGGAAGCATGGGACCGACATCTGCTTCTGACAGCTTAGACAAAGCATCGGAGAAAGTTTGTAATGAATCATCCGGTGTCAAGTTCTGTTCAGGCGTGTCTGATGCATCATCTAGGACCAAAGTCTTCAGGTGGGTCTCTGAGGAACTGTCCGATGCCAAGAACTCTGCAGCAGTGGAGTCGCCTGCCTCAGTGATCGTAAGCGACTGCGAGTCTTCGTTCACATTGTCTGTGGAGAAACTGGCAATCGTAAATACTTCTCTAGTGCTCAACTCTCCAGGAAGATTCACACTCTCTGGAGTTTTGCAAAATTGGAAAACTTCACTCTCCATTTGCTGTGTTTCTTTAGCCATGGGAGATGCAACTTCGGTGTCGGTGAGCAGAACTGGCTCTTCGATCATGTCCTTGCTCGAAGACGACTTGCCACTCCAGGTAGCCACGCTGCTGTCTCCATGGGAAAGGTCAGAGGTCGTCGTCGACAAACTTGATTTGTCCACTGCCGCAGAACTGGAAACAAGATCATCACAGATGTCTGACTCGGACTTGGAACGATCAAAGCCTTCAACCGTTGGTGACGCATCAAGTGTGATCTCGGATGGCTTGCTAGGTAAGGACTCGCTAGAAGTCCTCAGTCTTTCTTCACCACTTACACTACAAGCAAGACAGAAAACTCTAAAAAAATAGATCAATAATTAAAAAACAAATATCATAAATAAGAAACCTAAACATACATGTAACATGGAAACTTCTTCATAAGGAAATGAACTAATGAAAAAAAAGAATCAAAATTGCTGCCCTTATGTAATTGTAACATCAAATGTACAATTACTCAATTTTTATTCTACGATTATATAAAAAGTATTTTGGCATATACAATACACTTATCCACAACATTCCTGTTCCTTAAAATAAAACATAAAAGTTAAAATATGCTATTTTGAAACAACTAATAAACATAATTTTGTGTAATTAAGAATCAGAATAAAACTGAAATTGGATTCCACGAACCTTTCTCGATTCTTAGTGACGTATCTGTCTGGGACGAGACCCTGCTGAGTGCCACTCAGTCCCTCCCACCAGTTCTCTGACAAACGGCGTTTCAGTACAAGCAAGTCACCCTTCTTAAATGACAACTCTCGACCAGTGCGACTATCAAAGTCGTAAAGTGCAATCGCTTCGATATTACTCAATTCTACAAAGAAAATGGCAAGGTAGAAGTAATGATAGGATGCAAAATTAGGTAAGGCCAGGTAGGTGACATAAGAAACGCGAGATAAATAAGACATATAATCCCAGAGATAGCACTACTGTATTTTCCGGACTATAAGCTGCCATTTTTTACACGAGAGTCAAAGGTAACGACTTATATAAAGGTGGTGAACTGGTTAATCTGTTTAATATCTAGTACCCTCTCTATCAGTCAATCTATTATCCTAGGATCCCTGCAGCTATGTGAGGTATAGAACCTAGTGCTTATCATTGTAAGATCCTAACAACAGCAAAGGTTTTAATCTTTAATTTCCAAATTGCTAAAACTACCGTAAAACCACAACAAATACCAAATGTTGACAAAATTTTCTTTCAAAAGTGCATAAAATTTAATTTTAACACAAGGTAATCATTTTATCTAGTATTTGCTAATAATGACCATATATTTAGTCACCAGTAGCATGTGTGCTTATACGTGTCTGACCATCTGTGTATGGATGTGCTCCATACCTGCCAGTGCGACCTGTGTATTGATTCTACAAAAATGTTGCCACTGCATCGTATCACCTAATACACAGGAGTGACTCATAGTCATGAAAATACAGTAATTGAACAATGGTAAAATGTTCAACCATACAGGTAAACAGCAAATCTGAGTTAGCAAAATATTACATTAAGAGAGCAATCTAACTGTTGTTTATTTAATCATAGAAAACAGGACTTCATTAACCACTAACCTTCATCTCCACTGTCTTCACCCTTTACACCAGGAATGCTGTCCACTGTGTCCAGTGCCAAGTCCAAGCAGTCTTCAAACTCACTGAAAATAATGAAGAACAAGATTAACAACAACACAACTACAGTAACATTTACAAACTTCATAAGAACTACCATTAAAAAATTTAACCATTTTTGCCAATGACTTCAGATAGTCAAAACATGGCTACCACATATTTATTAACTGTGACTACAAATGACACAACTGTCAACTGAATTGCTACCAACGAAACTCTTCTTCCAACTACCACCAATTCACCAACATCAACTGCATGAAATGGTTCTTACCAGCTTTCCGTCATGCACTTCTCGTAGATGACTCCTCCATCATTTGGAAAGATCTTCTCGTGGTGGACAATGAGTAACTGGACAAGGTCGTTAACCTTGCTCTGGCTGTTGGCTCTCTCAGGAGGCATTGGCAAGAGAGTCGGTCCAAAGCAGATTGCTAGATTACGTGCATCCATCAGGTTCTCATCACTGTGTTCTGTAACACTAAAAATTTCCCCCACAGTTATGTGAGAAAATGCACAAAGTCATTTACTTGAAGTTCTCAGGATGCATGTCTCTAAGTGCAAAACTGAACTTTGAATTTCACAAATCGTGAAGGAACGTCATGAAACTTTAATGATGTATTTTGGAAGTTAATGATTGAGGAACAACCGTATCACGTTGCACACCAGAAAAAAAGAGATCAGCAGCCCAGTGCAATATCGTCCTTGTTTTGTCAACAATGGCCTCCTCCATTTTGCTATAACTTTGGTACAAATGTGATAAACTACTGGGCTTTGTAATATTCACATAAATAACTGCAAGCTGCAGAGCACAATGGCTGACCTCAATGACTCAAGACTAGAACACAAATCTCCCTGCTATACCCTGGTAAACCAGTGCAGGGCTGACAAATGAAGTCCACTCCAGCAAAAGGATCTTAAATGTACTGCAATCAGTGATAGGAATCAAGAGCAATGTTTTATCACATCTATTCCGAAACATGTGAAATTTTGATGTGTTTTTTTAAACTTGGGCAGCACAGCTGAGGAGGGATTGGTGCTAACATAACCAGAATTCTTAACACGCATGATGTGTTATTAGTCACAAGTAGCGTGTCTTTATCAGATTTAACTGGAGTCCATTACAAGCCACCTCGTGCCTTCACCTTGGCTGTAACAGTCGACATAGATGATATACATACAACTGCATCAGACTTTGCTTGATTATTTCAGCAATTAGTTAATATCTAGAAGGTTCAGTAAAATATTTACCATGTTGAAACAAGGTGAATGAAAAAGGAAGTGCTAATTAAAGCCAGCGTTAAAAAAAGCTTACTGATTGAGAAATGCAAACAGGTATCTCATGACAGTGACAGTTGCCCTTGGCAACGGCAGAAGCAGTTCCTTTATGCGGCTGATGGACTTCTCTAGGGCTTTAAGATCCGAATCTGAGAGAAGAAACAATCACGATTAACCAGTCTTGTCACAAGATCAAGGAACAGATTTTCATAAATACAGTATCATCCACCTTGGCGCCGTAACAAAACGGCGCAGGACAAAACGGCGCAGACATAACGGCGCAGACAGAACGGCGCAATTCAAAGTACCCCGACAAAACGGCGCAGACAATACGGCGCAGTGCAAAGACTATGATACCCGTCTAGTGATTGTTTGCTTATTAGCGATGAAAAAGTGCCGTTCATCCATGTCTTCTAGTTTAATTTACATTGTAATCGTTCTTCCCGCTTCTCGTTTTAGATATATTTTAGCTATATTTTAATCGTTCATCCCGCTTCTAGTTTAATTTATATTTTAATCGTTCATCCCGCTTCTAGTTTAATTACATTTAATTCATTCATCCCGCCTCTAGTTTAATTTATATTTTAATCGTTCTTCCCGCTTCTAGTTTAATTTACATTTTATTCGTTCTTCCCGCTTCTAGTTTAATTACATTTTAATCGTTCATCCCGCTTCTAGTTTAATTTACATTTTAATCGTTCTTCCCGCTTCTTGAATGATTTACACATGTTCTTGCACCTTTAGCGGACTATTGGGAAGATAGGCCTACTTATATCTGCAGGCAAAGAAGGGGTAGACGCGCAAATTTTATGACAACGTATGAACTATGAACTAAAAGACTCGATGAAGTTACACAGTTATTTCTAGTATATCGGCTTAGTATATATTAAGCTACTATAAACTATTGTTCTTTAGTTCAGTTTTGCGACGTTTTGCGCCGTTTTGTCTGCGCCGTTTTGTACTGCGCCGTTTTGTTGCCGCGCTGTTTTGTCTGCGCCGTTTTGTCCTGCGCCGTTTTGTCGGCGCACCATCCACCTTATGTTTCTATTTTATAACACTCATAATTAGGCTACTTGTACTTTGGAAGCCCATGAAGAGATAAAGAGATCTGTACTGAAAATCAGTGTTACATTGAATTCTGTGAAGCAATGTTTACTGAATGCTGGTGTAAAACATCAGTGAACGTGGTTACATATTCTACTATAGAAAATGAATACCCACAAAATACGGTACATTAAAAAATATCTGGGTGATTATATTACACATGTTGGAAAGATCTCACCACAGCTTTTACTCAGTTACTCCTTGTTTTATTAGTTTACAATCACACTTTCACCGACAATATTAATTTTTCACCATCCAACCACCCCTTATTCAATTTGTAATTACAGGCTCATGCTTTTAACAAACCACAAATTCAATAATGTCTTTTTCTTGAAACCCACCAGTTTGGTCAGGGCGAATGCATGAGATGAGTTCATCGAACAACTGAAGGGGAAAGAGAGGCTCCCTCAACTCGCGGAAGTACAGTTTAAGCGCACCGGCAATACAGTTGATTTCGCGCATCTCAACGACCTTCAAAACAACCTCTTCACCTAACACACAAAGACAAACATGACAGTGCTAGGGCTACATGATTCATGCGAGTTCTTCTGTGCTTGCAGAAATTCAGTGACTGAGTTTTGTTCGATGACTTTCAAACAGTGCAAGTTGCATAATCCCAGGATTTCAGTAATTCATATCCAGGCAAGCTATCCTTCCAGATTCATATTGTTAAGAATGTATCAAAGGTGCTGAAACATGGTTGTTTAACAGCTCTAAGACGGGTGCATCTTAACATCAACAAGGTTTATTAACATCGAGCTGCATTGGTTTCCCAGTCACTTTTAATACACTCTTGTCATTAAAGGGTTAAGAGAAGCTTAAAATTTATGAATAGGGCTAACACTTTCGAGGCTGTTGTCGACAAAGGTCCACATTAAGGGCTGAGGGCACATGTTAACTAAAGTCGACATCTAGGCATAGAGTGCTGCAATCAATGTTAAAAGTCGACAGAAGATGCCAAAAAAGTTTAGTTGGGTTTTATAAATTAGATGACAGCATTGGACATGCAATGACACAAGTCTGACCTACTGCAACAGAAGCTGGATGACCTAAAGTAAAGCTTACAGACAACACAGTTTTAGTGTGTGCTGATAATATGGTGATGCCATTACGGCAGGGTATGACAGGATCACATCTCTCATTAATCACGCAGGCTAAGTGAACATGATTTTCCAGCGAGGTACGAGGTTATGAAATATAAGCATGTCTGCGATGTGTTTAGTAGCTGACAAAACAGTGTCCCCAGTGGAACAATAGCAACATGTGTTGTAAACAGTGTGACTTCACTGATGCATGCTCATAGGCATAGACTCTGGGAGGCAGCTGGGGCACGTGTCCCCCCCCAATAATTGAGATGGACTGTACACTCAATGCAACATGTGTAGAATGAATAACCAAATCTCCCCCCAATATTTTGGACAAGTTTACGCCAGTGTGCATGCCACTGATTGTCTTGAACAATATCATATGGTTCAAAGCTATCACATATAGAGTGACATACATTGTCAACATTTGCTGGATGAACGTTTTACATGATGACAGAAAAAAGGCAATATTAACATCTTTCTAGCAAAAACAACTTTTCCCAAAAATATTCAGCCTACAGCCCAAATTTAAAAAAAATTATTTAGCCTCGAAAGTGCTAATGGCCAAAGGCGCAGTTGTCTAGTGGGGCCAGAGCTAGAAAGCACAGAACTAAGATCTGCAATCCAATAAAAAACAAAATTCAGATTAAACAGTGCCGGCCTTAGGATATTCCGGGCCCATGCAGAGTATGGAGGCCCATGACACAAGTCAAATTGTTTTTCATTGCTAATCATTTTATTTTAGTAGATTGTCAGCAAGTACAAGTCAGATTAAACTATACATGAGAACTCGGGGATATACAGGAAGTTGACTTCTGTTTTATTGACAAAAGAGAAGATTTAATCGAAACCATAGTATTATTATAATTATTATTATGGCGTCTTGATCATGTTAATGTTCTGTGACATTTTCGAGCCCCCCAAAGTTGCGGGCCCCGTGCGACCGCACGGTTCGCACGCCCCTAAGGCCGGCACTGAGATTAAATGCACTTGCTGATTTAACAGAGATAGTGATTCAAGAGCACAACAGAAACTTCTTAAGCTTACCACGTTCAAAAATGTTTTTGAATTCATTGACCTCATGTTGAGTGCCTGACGTTCGAAATAAGCCTTGTTGGTGCATCCCTGAAAGAAAACTTAACACTAAAAATAAACCTAAAAGAAATTTAAATGATTTTAAGGTAGAAATAAAATTTATTTATTTATTTATCTCCACTATTTCAGTATCATTCATCATCTCCTCATAACATACTTCATTATAGCATAAATTCTGAAACAACATTGTCAGGGACATCAATCCCAAATAAAATTCAGCACTAGAAAATGACCATTATAACAAACCCTTGTTACAAGGCCATTTTTCATGTGCCTACCAAAGACACATTATACTAAGTTTCTAGTGTATTTTCAAGCCATTAAGGACTATATTTCTACTCCACTTAAGATAAATTAAAATCCTATTTCAACTCCAATTTCTATGTTGACTTAGCTAAATTAACCATGTGTTTCAACATGCGTAAGCTTAAGTTTATCCCATATCTGAACTCTGGAAGTCTAGCTATTTGCATCATATAAGTTGTCATTAGGTCTGTTCAAATGAAATGTAAAGTACCATGTAGGTTGATTATGTTGATACAACATCGGATGATGAGAGGAATTTCTTGACCAGTTGCCTAGAAAAAAACCGCAGTAAGCATAACATTACAACAGCATGAATAACATAGATAAAGAAATAGATAACAAAACTCACTATTGTTATCACAACAATGACAAGAAATGTTGAGTATGATCTCGTTATTTCCCAGTGTCAAGTAAAAGCTACATCAATGAAACAACTTCACTTACTTGAACTTAATCATACAAAATTTGCTTGGCTGAGGTCACAGGAGGTCAGATTATGAGAACCAATCTGATCCTAAGTCTGTGGTGTCACGTTTTAGCTAATAAGGTGAAAGAGGGGAAAATAGTTACAATAAGGACCATACCTGTGGAAGCCAAATAAACGAGATACATCTACAGAAAATAGGATATAAGATATAAAAATGATATAAGAAATTAAGAAATACTAGGATGTCACAAAAACCGGCAATAAGAGAAAAAAATAACAAATAACAACATAGCAACAAAACGTCATAAGAGAACATTCTTCTTATAAAACTTGCTACATCAACTTCATCTGAGTTGTAGAAAGTAGTCCATGAAACCTACATGTACATATTCCTCAATGCTGCCTCCAAAGAGTTTTGGTCGACCCTCAAGGGTGGCTTTCCCCAGCTGCTTCTTCTTTGTCATCCTTGGTACAATGGGCATCGGTCTAAGCAAATAAACGGCCAAAGCTCAAACAAAATTGAAACATGAAATCTGATGTAATTGAAACCCACACCCAAAAGGACAAAATCTAACCAAGAGTAAGCAGCTGACATCTTTAAGTCTGGCATATTGCAAACTGAGTATATCTGTAGTAGTTTATAAAATGACTCGTGGTATCATGTACAACAACCATTTTATCTGCTATTATATCTAATATGCTATGTTACAAAAAATTATCAAAACAGTTACAAAAATTCAGTGAGATCCAACAGTTGGAAAATCTTTCATTTGAAATGAAAGCAACAATTCAACCAAAACTAAGTGACTGTACCGGCAACCAGCACATTAGCAATTTCAGAAGATAAAAAAAATTCATACCTACAATATAGCAGTAAACAGCAAAAACTGTTGCAGAAAAAGAATCCCTCCAAATATCAGTATCCAAACACTGTTATTCTTAACAAAATAATTATGTCTAATAACTATTTTTCAACAGAATTTCAAATCATTATTTTTTTAAGAATGCACTTACTTCATTACAGTTACATTGCTGTTAATTAAGGCTTTCTCAATGGCCGTTGATCTTGCTTGGAGACGGGCAATCATGTTACGATTGACAAGGAACTCCTTCAATTTCTGGAAAAGATAAAAAAAATCACAAATAAAACATAACAGACAAATTCTTCCAACTCAAAACAGAACTTAAAATCTCAAGTAAAGTCTAAGATGTGTGGCACTCAGTTGGGAGGCATAGTGCCACCATTGTCAGCGTTTTTCTATAGCAATGAGGGTTATTATTATTATATTTTATTTATTATGAAAATTTTTAACGCGCGCAAAGTCACACAGAAATGCGAATCTGAGGCGCGGTTAGTCAGTCGCCAGATGAAGAGTAATTAGATATCCATATGTTTGAAAGCCAGTGAGAAGTAGCGAGTTTTGAGGCGTTTCTTGAAAGAAGAAGAAGAAGAGGTCGAGCAATGGATAAACATTGGTAGTCGGTTCCATTCCTTAGGGGCTGCAACACGAAATGCACGAGAGCCCATGGCAGTGCTACATCTAGGTTCAACCAAAAGACCCATAGTCGAAGCTCGCAGACTGCTTGACGGGATGTATGGAGAGAGTAGTGGTTGAAGGTAGGTAGGAGTTCATAATGTGAGGGTTTTATACGTCAAGCAGGCCAGTTTAAATCTAATTCTGAATTCTACAGGTAGCCAATGCAGCTGATGGAGCAGATTTAATGAGTTTGAACGAGATGATGCACGACACACCACACGAGTCAGAGGGTTCACACCTTATTGCTGAACTGCATCCATTTACTAATGCAATCATTAAACCATGCCAGCCAAGCATCCAGTATATGGATAATTTTATGCAAATGGTGCAGACATAAGGTAAAGAATAACTTTCCTTGCCCAAATGGTTAAAAACCATTGTGTAACTAGAGCTCATACAGCCTGCTTCAGCCTTTTAAAAACACTGAGTACTGGTAAAAGGCATTAATCATTAAAATAGGTGATCAAGGGTGAAACAACAACAGAGAACAAAATTTATAGTATAATCATGATCTGAATGAGACATGACAGATAGTCTATGGAGGATATTCAAGATGGAATTGAAACTCAGAATATGAAAGGTTTTGTTAGGAGACTACTCGCATTTAAATAGAACAGCTGGGTTTCTGTTCGCTCTGCTTTCGGCTTTTCCAGTTCAGTTGGAGTCTTTCCCTGGGATCTATCATCCTTGAAGAAAGATTCGACATCAAACTCCTTCAGAATCCTCTCCATCATAGTTTTATCTGTTGTGACCAATGTCTTCCACAGCTGAAATAATTGGATAGATAACAATCAAGATTAAACTAGGTGACCAAATGGTGAAACAAGGGTGACTGTTCATAGATTATCGATAACTTGGTTACATGATTTCTGTGACATATTCATGATTCATTCATTTGAGGATTTATATAGAGCCCCTTCAAGGGAACTACTTGGAGGCGCTCCCAACACCAGCACGCTCATATCCAATCATATCTATTGTATTTAATTATTATACTTTTAATGAATGAATGAATAATGTGAGAATAATGTGTCAGACATCAATACTTGAATCACAGGCATGTTCAGTCGCCAACGGGAGTGGAGATGGACAGTTGGAAACTAAGTGACCAATGAATTCATGAAATGGAAAGTTTTAAGTTGCCACTTGAACGATGAGATATTTGGGCTGACCTTCTGAGTAAAGGTATATTTTGACGAATTAGAATTATTATGAAACCTGAACTTGAGTCACAAATAAAACTGAATAAATTCATCATTAACAAAGAAGAGGTATTTTAAAGGCACGACATAAATATTCATATAAATTACTTGAAAAATACGTAGAGTTGTAATCAATGTATCAATGACAGTGTGCAGATGGTCACTATAGGTGTCACTGTAGGTGTAAGCGACACATTAGAAATGAAGTGCTGTATCTGCACAAGCCAATGTCATAGAATATTATGTAACAAATAATTTATATAGCACCTCCATTTGACTCCATTCAGAAGTGCAGTGATCCTAGTATCTTGCAAGCCTTGCAATCAATAACACCAGAAATGTCTGCACGGAGCACTTTAAGTACCCCACAAAGGCACTAGAACCCAACAGAAACCTTTCTGTGACAGGTTGGAAGATCATGGTATAATTAAATGATTCAATTGTGAAGAATCTTGCCTCTTCATTTTGGAGCTTCAGTTCACTTGTTCTTTCCACGATAACCTTTAACCGTTCCGACAACTCCCTCTGGACTGGCCTCAGCGCAACAAGCTCACACTCCTGCAAAGAAAAGGAAATTCAACCAATCATTCACCAGATATTACATAAAAAAGTTTAATTCATCACATCCACATTTTTCCTGTGTTCATTCACATATAAACTGATTCCAACATCAGTTACATTATTCATCTGAGTACGACCATTCCTCAGTCGACTTCAGCGAGCTCCACCCAATGACTTGCAGATGATCATGATTTTGTAATAAAACACCGTATACTTGTCATCTAGACTAAGTTTTGTAGTAAAAAAACTATTAGAGATCCCATTCTGATGTCTTCTGAGGATGTTCAAGACACTTCAAAATTACTAGAATGAACTATAGACAAAAGTAGCAAGTTGAACATGTTCGATATCAATTTAAGGAGACAGCGATATTGAAGTTTGCAGGTAACTGCATACACAAATAAATTATAGAAAAAAAAACCGTTAGAGATCCCATTCTGATTTTTTCTGAGGATGTTCATGACACTTCAATGTATAAGTGTGAATTTTTTCAGATTTAAAAAAGTTGCGAAAAGGTCAAGGTCAAGGTTAAAGTGCTAATTTGTGGAATATGGTTTCGATGTTAAACTTTTAAACAGTCATGATTAATTTGCCCAAATAGTTCATCAAAAGAGCGGAATAATGACACCAAGAACACCTTCCTAGCTCTCATATAAGTTGAGATACAGACGTCCAAAGGTACGAGGTCGAGCGGGTCGGGTCAAAGTTCGCCGACCCGTATCTTGGAATGTAGCTGACCGAAAAAATTTTTTTTGCAGGTTTATACATATCTTATGTGGCCCAACAAGTGGGCAAAATTTCAAGTAAATCTGAGTCGGTCGTGTCAATCACTTTGGTTGAACTGACATGGAATCACCCACAATCCACCTTACCGTCAAATACAGTAATTAATTCAATTGCCTAATTCATATAGATATCTATTTATTCACACATATCATTTCAAACATTCATGTATTGGTTCACCTTGTGCCAGTTCTTGGAGCTTTTCAGCCTCAACTGTGGACAATAAGTTGTAAAATTCTGTTCCCCAACAGTGAATTTGGAACCTAAAAGTCAGCTTCTGCTATCAGACAAAGAGGTTTACTCAGTAAAACAATTGTTTGGCTCACAGAAAACTGAGCAGGATCGAGGCCATACAGCCCGGACCTTTGAATGTATTGCCATCTATAAATTTCTTGTGCTCTACCCGTTTCCAACCTCAAGAGCCTTACCTGATTAGAAAAAAACAGGACAGAACTGAAAATCAAACACTACATTGCCAGTAGCGCTCTGGCAGATTTTTAAAAAAGTCCTAAAAACTATACACACACTTCTGGTAATTAACTAGTGAGTTAATTAATCATCTAACTTAGTCACTGTTTTACTTTCTTTGAACACACATTCACTATTTGTCGATTCACACATCCATCATTTGTCCATTCATCTGCCTAACTGATTACGTACCCTGTCTCCCATATGCGGCTGGTACTCGTACTTCTTCGGAAGTGAGAATGTTGGATGCGATGCCTGGATGAAGGCTTGTAGGTCAACTCCAAGGTTAAGGTCATGGGCATCATTCTGCATGCACTGGAGAAGGTCAATATGACGAAGGCAGACAGTCTTCTCCAGCTGGACGTTGGTTGTCATCGTCTGACCCATCGACACATGGTAACCATAATCCATTGCCTGTTACATTGGGTAAACAAAACATCTGTTGTTATCTTGACCACACAGGTTGCTACAGTCATGTAGCAATGTGTTAACAGAAACATGCTTTAAGCATCCCTTTTTAAATCTGAAATGCCTCAACTGAATGACTTGAAATTTTACAATGGTTACAATGTACAGTGATAAGCACTACACCTGTAAAAGAACATGAATGGTTAAATTACTAATGGCCATGTCCCCAACATCATCCAACATGCTACACAAAATGTCCACCTGTTTTTATGCCCATGCTGTGGCATATGGCATGGGACAGTCTTCACAGGTTTGTGATTCAGGCGGAATCATGGATCAGGCACACGTTACCGACTTCACCTGATTTTCAATTCAACCTGAATCGCTCACCTGTAAAAGACTTTCCTGTGCCATTTACTACAGCATGGGTATAAAAACAGGTTGACTCATGATGCCACCAGAATTGTGCACCTGTTGAAAATTTTCTGGTACTATTCGCTACAGTGCGGGCATAAAAACAGGTTAACACAAATGTTGTTCCATTTTGGTTCTGACATTCTCAGGCCAGCCTATATATTACTTACCAGGAGTCCAGGATATATTTTAATGCATTTAAAAACCTTCCTTGCAATAGTGAATGTGCAGAAGTACTTCAAAGTTTCAGAAAGATTAGTAAATTTTTATTTTGCAATAGAAATTTAAAAACACACAGCACCCCAAAACTTGTGACCAACTATAAACAATTTCATATTTCAAGAAACAGATATTCATGACCAGTGATAGGCAATAGTTAACTAAAAAGTTGCTAACTTTTAGTTTAACTAAAAATTTTTAGTTAAGGATGAAGTTTAACTAAATAAAAATAGTTTAGTTAAAACAATAGTTTAACTAAAAAATTTTAGTTGCTAACTAAAAAGTTTAACTAAAAAAATCAGCAATTCGCAACTATTTTCCGCAATGAACCTTGAACACTGTCAACAACTCAACGCGAAACTTATTGATTAACACTGCATGGTTTTAGCATTAACAGCCTATGTTATGAAATTCATACACTACTTACAGTATGCCTGTGACTGTAGGCTAGAAGAGTACATATTGCATAGTTTGCAGGTGAAATTGTCATTGACGCTCTGCATCATTACAGTTCACTTAACCTCTGTTATTGTAGTTAAAATGTTAATCGTAAAAAGTTGGAAAAAAGTTGGAAAAAGTTTAACTACTTTTTTTTAGTTTAGTTAACTACTTTCCAAAATTAGTTGCCAACTTTAGTTAAACTAAATTTTTTTAGTTGGAAAATAGTTTTAGTTTAACTAACAAAAAATAGTTTAGTGCCCATCACTGTTCATGACCAGTTAGAAAACATAGCAAAATTTGAACAAAATGTGCACAGACAATTCACCTAAAAGTCTGTATGGCAAATATTTATAAAAAAATGAGAAACCTTTGAATTTAGAGCATTCTTCTGACAGGTTTCAGAAATATTCAGGTACACCAATGCACATACATCCACTTCCATTTTGAGAAAGTATACATGTATAATGTAACAGATGGACATTGTAACAATTTTGTACACTTTAAGCCTAGTAAAGGCAAACTCGTACTGGTGGTAGTAAGACAGCCTTAATGTAAGCGCTTAACAGTGTCAGCACGAATGCTAATTGCAATGCAACATAAATTTTGCACTTAAATCACCAAAAACTGAAGTGCCAATACTGTTTAAACCTAACTGTTGGGGCGGCTGATCTGTAGTATTGTTTTACGTGCGTCATAGCTATTGTGTTGCCATTAACATTCATTCCGAAACTCTAGTTTTTTTACATTGACGAGTCTGGTAATTAAACCTCCATGACCACAACCACCACCACCTTTGCTACCACCCCCACCCCACCCCTTTTGTATTACTTTAAATAAATATATTCCTCCTCATGATCATCAAACCCCACCCTTCCCGCTTTTGTATTACTTTAAATAAACATATCTTCCTACAGCATCCCTTTCAGCATAATTATCATGAACAGCTGAGGCTATTGTAACACCATGTACCGTTGCTCTAGCCTTAATCTAGTAAGCTCTGTATTTACATCCTGCTGTATCATGTGAAACTGACAATAACTACTCGCATCCTGAGGAAGACAGCAAATGACAGTAAGAGCATTTGACTCAGTTGAAAGGCCACCTGCCACAATTCACAACCGTTTTAGGGCTAGTGTTACAATGAACCACATTATTATACAGTCATGAACAATGAACTTTGTATGGGTTGGAATGAATTAAATGTAACACAATCTGCATTTCGATAAGGTCCAAAACTCCAGTCATTTACAAGCCGACTAAACTGAAAGCCACAGTTCATCTGCTCTGTAAAAATATCCAGCTATAAAGGATAATGCTCCAATATGGTTTCACCATGCAGGTAATGCCATAAATATCTCCTTCATCACAGCAAGTCGAGTGAGGAAATTAGACAGAGGTATAGCACTGTTTCAAGGAAATATATGCCTAATATACATCTCAATCATCAAATAACATGGTCTTTTGTGTGGACAGAACAAAGTTACACAACAGCTCCAACATAAAGAGTCTAAGATTACATAACCGATTCCAGTGCTTTTTTTCTAGAAAAAAAGGTTCCGGAACGGAACAATAGGTGCCGGAACGCAACAATTATGGGCGGGCTAAAATCACGAGAAAAACGGGATTGGGTGTTGGGAGGGGTCTCAATAAACACTGAAAACAGTTCAAAAACACTTAAATTA
Organism: Allolobophora icterica; assembly: GCA_963556255.1. Classification (NCBI taxonomy): domain Eukaryota; kingdom Metazoa; phylum Annelida; class Clitellata; order Crassiclitellata; family Lumbricidae; genus Allolobophora; species Allolobophora icterica. The sequence continues at coordinate 22,412,556 of OY744615.1, read as the reverse complement.
AATTAAAATAACTAAATTATTGTTTTAATTATTAAAATAAATAAATTCTTTTTTTGGAGCTGAAAAAGGTGCCGGAACGCCGTACCGGCGCGTTCCGGCTGAAAAAAAGCCCTGACCGATTCCATACTCTTACTAGACAAGACAGAATCAGCACATGCATAATGGTTCAGTTAATTCTGGTCATAAATTTCTTCTACCCTATTTTGTTTTGTTTACTTAGTCATCTGTTCTGTGCTTTGATAGGTACTTAATAGGCACTCTTATTACTTAATAGGCACTATATTTAGTGTTTCAAGACATGCGCATACAATACATACATACAAGTAAAAGTAACACTTAATCTAATTGAGAACATTTAACCTCAGAATGCTGTCTAAAATTAAAAGCACGAATGCCTGGAACGCAAGCGGCATTTCAATAACCTACTCTTACTTCTGAAACAACAAGAATTTATACATTGTATATTAACACAATAGATACACAAAAGCCATAAAAAAGATAATTACATCCATAAGTTCTGGCAAGTCCTCCATGAAATACTTGTGAATGCAAGCATTGGCTGTTTCAATGCTCAGCAAGTAATCATTTCTTGCCTTCATCACTTTTTGGTTCGTGCTCTCCAGCCGGGCTCGGTGCTGAAATTCATGTACACACACAATGCAATAAATAGTCTCGCATGTCAAGGGATGCTGGCAGTATTCACAGCAGCTGCTGCTGCTATAGATAGGGGCAACTTTAATTGACAGGTTACTACAGCAATTGTTTGTTTTGTAAAACAAGAGCACTTGTCTGATATTGATAAAAGGACTTAATTACTTGCACCCTTATCACTATCGTATATAGATATATTGCATTAAATAAACACAATGCTTTTTTATAGAAAAAAGGTTCTGGAAATGAACAATCATGGAAGGGCAAAATCGAGGGCAAGCCCGAGAAAACGTGTTTTTTATTGTTTTATTGAAATAACTAAATTATTTTTTAATAGCTGAAAAAATGCGGTACATATGTAGGTATGTATAACATTGTATATAACTATATATCCACATTTGTATGAATGTATGTGTATATGAATGTAAGCATGTATGTATATATGTATGTATATATATACGTACATGTATGTATGTAAGTGGGTATGTATGTATGTATGCATGTATGTATAAAACAAGAGCATTTGTCTGATATTGATAAAGGGCTTATCTACTTGCACCATTATCACTAATGCATACATACATACATACTTGTAGAGTGCCTTTAAAAACCTCGAAATGCCTAAAAGGTGCATCTTAAGATGGCTTGAAAAAATTTCTTAGCTGTCTGTGACGAAATAGTGTGTAAGTCTAATGGTAGAGTGTTCCAGAAGGATATATACCAGATGCATAATACATATCTTGTATATACATGTATATCTATGTAATTCAGCTTGCATGTTCCATTAATCATATCTATTTTATAGACATGTAATGTAATGTACTAAATATTTATATCTAATCTATATTCAGATCCAAGGACCTCTATAGTGTCATTATTATAAAGCACAAGGCATCAATACAGACGATGACTTTAAGTGAAACTCTAGTCACAATCATAGTCCATTAAAGAAGCCTGCCATTAAAGCAGCCTGGTCGAAATCCAGTATGTCAGATAAACCAGAATTTGAGCTATGGAAAGTGAGTAAGCTGGAACAGATGAGTTTCAGCTCTGAATGACTTTAGAGTTTACAGAATGAAGAAAACGTGGAAGTGAATTTCAAAGATTCAGATCAGCCACCGAAAAAAGCCCAACATTGTTTTGGTGCAAGGCACAGTAAGAGTAAGGGTATCCGTTTATCGAGTGCGATAATTACTGGCATATGGGGGTGAGCCAGAGCCAGATCTAGGTCAGCTGATTCAAGTGCAATGTTTAGGAACTATAAGACAGATTTAAACTGTATGCACAGGCAGTGTAATCAGCCCAATAATGTTGTAATGTTGAGACTTGATGGTTTTTGTTATGGGTCTTGCCACAAAATTTTGAACCATTGGTAGTTCGTGCAAATTTCTTGTAGCAATCCTACTGAGAAGTAGTTGCAGTAGTGGACACTATACCTCACTTACAGAGCACCGTTCAAGCACCTGCCAAAAGCAGACATGACTACATGCAATCTGAATTGAAGAACATTTCAACATCTAAGCTTGCAACAATTATAAATTTATATAAACCAGAAGCATATTAAGAAAACTGCCAACATGCCAATTAAATCATTGTAAATAAGTGCATATTTAAATTATTACTGGACAAAACGTCTTCAAGAAGTAAAAAGGTGCTAGATAAATGTCAATTAAATGACTGGAAGAAACTGACAGACATCTGTCAATATATTGACAGACATCTGTCATTATATAGCACTTAGTCAAAGAAATGACGAGACGTTAAGACTCAGATGAAATGGAATCTCCTACCTTTTCTGTCTGTTTTTCCAAGTAAATGAGACGTCTTGACATTGAGCCACTACTCCTTTTGGCATCGTGCTCTGCTTTCTGCATTTCTGCACGTCGAAGTTTAGTTTCCGACTGCCGACTCTGTTCGTGGTATATGTGGTAGGTTTCCATCGACTAAAGTAAGGCAATCAAACAGTATGAACTTTCTTCAAATGATATTCTGGTTGTACTAAGTTGCAAACAGAATTTTCCTCAAGTTATTATCATCACTCAGGATCACACAGCACATTCAAATTCATCTGCCATCCTACCTATCACTCCTGCTTACATCCTGTAGGTTTGTCAAAGGGGATCCATTTCTCTTTGACCATCATTTGCTAGAAAGCATGTTAAATTCCTCGTACGTGTCATGTCTTTGGCTGGCGCTCATTAAAAGTTGCTGATCTGTCAGTCATCATGGATTCCTTCTAATTTCTTTGTGAATGCTAGCTGGTTAAACAATTTTCAATGGATGATCCCTTTTTTGCTGATATCAGAATTTAGCAGGGCATATTTTAACTGTATAACTAGTGGGACAAATGATCCACTAGTCTTAGGATTTGTCCCAGCAGTTAGGGTGATTTGTCCCAGGGAATGCATACTGAAACTGCTGAAAGTGTGTCAGTAGAGGGAAAAATGTTGGAGCAGTTTTAAGAGTTGTCCCAGTCGTTGCTTGCCAGGGGCAAAATTTTGTAAAGGATGATTTCCCAAAAAAGGTCATCAAGTTTTTTAAAGACAAGTTCCTAAAAAAGGTCATCAACTTTTTTAAGGATGAGTTCCTAAAAAAGGTCATCAACTTTTTTCTTACATGAATTCACAAAATGTCAGACCCATGACCAACTTTGTCCTGGTAGTCAAAATCTCTTAAAATATGCACTGGAATTTAGACCTTAACTTATTGGGAAGTGAGCAGTTAATATAAAAGACATTCACTTTTATGTGCTCATACATAACTGTAACTTGAACTGTCAGCCATATTTAGTGGCTGACAGTTCAAGCAATCATATTAAAACTCTCTTCCACTGGAAAACTTAATGCTAGTGCTAAAATATTTTCCGTTGCTCTACATTCCTGATTCCTTGCTTGGAACAATTTATGGTCTGATTTAAAAACACAGGCAAATACAGTTAAAATTGCACGATACCAGAAGTATCATAAATTAAATATATTTATTATGAGTGTTTAACCTATTAACATAAATTATATCAGTAATATTTTCTTTAGGCAATAAAGCTCTGAACACATCTGATAACCAGCTTCGCTCTAATTTAAATACAGCATGCATTTTGCTATTTGGGCCACACTTAGCAACTTGCTTCAACGGCACTGCTAATCCATAAATGTGTCTGTAAAAACACATATCGACTTATAAGCAGGTCATATATTCCTCTTGCAAGCATATACAGTAATTAAATGTCAAGAATAATTTATTTGTAGTCAAACATAAATCATTAACTAACAAATAAAACAACATATACATATTTTTCAAAGAGTTCAGAAGTAATTTAAGAAATCTTACATTCTGGAGTTCACCAAGAACTTTTGCTACCTCTTGATGAAGTGATGTGGCAATATCTCGACACTGCAAATCAAATTTTGTAACAGTTTTCTACAAGATTTAAAATAACTCACCAGAGATCAGCAGATATGAGTTACATGAAAGACAGATAGACAGACACATAGACAGAGTGAACAGAGACAGAGATTGCGAAAGAATGAGAGACACACAAAAAGTACATGAAGCAAGTGGTGGATTAACAGGGTTCTTGAAGGCAGCCACTACCTGACTAGGCAAATGTATGTAACAAAAGCCAACATTAGTACTACACCAACATTGCACATGTTTCATCAGAGGCTGACAAACCATTTAATAATACTTTATCAATCAATCAATCAATCAATCATGGAATTTATATAGCGCCTCTTCAAGGGCTCTACTCAGAGGCACTCCCAAGCCAGGCCTGATCAAACAGAAAAGTTTAATGACTAGCTATATTGTTTCCCAGCAGCTTTTAATGCATACTCAACATCAAAGAATAAAATTTTCTAGTTTTTTAGTTTCCTTTTCTTGTCTGCCTTTGATATTCAGTAAAATATCATGATACGTTAAAAACGTGTGGCATCAGCATGGATAGAGCCACAGTATGAACATCAGCTAAGTTTGCTCTTAACAGGAGAGTCCAGTGCTTCAAGTCATTTCATCATTGCAAAGTGGTAACGAAATCACAGAAGAAATGGAATTAAAAATGAATGGAATGAGAGGAAATGGAATATAATAATATAATAATAATAATTTGTTCTTTAAATTAAGCGCCTGCAAACGCACTCTGCTGTACAATGAACATACATATAGTAGAAATGGCAGCCACACATGTATATAGTAGAAGCACACGATAACAGTTTTACAGGGGTCGAATATAACTGTTTGAGCGGCAGCCACACGGCGCCAATCATGGTCAACATTCATTTAACCACTGCCACCTAGCGAGTGCAAGGCTGAAAAAACCTTACGGGGGTCTACCGGGTTCGATCTTGGTACCTTCAGCTCTTCACGCCAGTGTGTTATCCATTACTCTACGGAATCACAGTGACATGAAATTTGCATAGAACATAATAATGATATCTAATAACAATAGTTACATAATCTTAGAAACAATGAATGAATGTAGGTAACCTTGCAGTACATTCCTTGCAGGTCGTCCAGAATCTGTTGAAATCCTTTGACGGAGACAGAACCGTAACCCTCGCTCAAAACCGTGTGGTTTCTGCTCTGTGTTGCTGTGGAATCAAGCAGATTCTGCCACATTTTGTTTGTCGAATAGGAGCAACATGTTTCACGCCTTCACAAACACACGCATATTATCTTAATCTCTTAGTTCAGTTTCGAACACTGCTGAAAATTTGGCTGCTTTGAAACTCTGAATGTTAAATGAATGACTGGATTGCAGACAAAATTTCTGAAAGATTACTTGACCTTAAGGACTGCTGTAAAAAAATGTTTTTTGTACGTTGCAAAATGCTGGAAACTTGTTTGGTGACATTTCACCACATAATAAAAACTGTAGGAGTAGTTCCTAATTTCAATTACTCTTCAAATGATGATGATGAACATGACAATTTCTACAGCGCCGTAACACAGCATAAGTTACAAGGGCGCTTAACAATCTAACGACTAGTCAGGAAAAGCGATTTTGTAGAAGCGATTTTTCAAAATAACATCGGACACTACAGCGGTTAGCCAGACACTATGCCCGGGGCAGAAATTTGTTTCAAGATTTCTGTTTCATCTGCACTCAGCTACGAGTCGACTAACTGTACACTGTCAGTGGGAAGATGAGACAGTGACATAGAGGATTGGCCATCCACCCTCATATGCTGAGGCTAAGAGAAATGAAGTCGCTAACACTTCATACCCATGGCTGCCTCTCAGGCTAGCTTAAGGGACTTCCCTTCTCTTCTTCTTCTTCCACAGGTTAGGTATCAAAAAAGCAAACAGACTGCCTAATGTCCATGAAAAGTTTGACTGTACTTTTGTTTATCAGGCTTCTGACGGAGTTTGAACTGTTTTAAGAGTCGATCGAGGCTCTTAGAGTACTCCTGCTCAATTTCAGCTCGAAGTCTGTAGAACTCCATGAGATCCATCGTCAAGCTGCAGTGACTGTCCAGCCTCTGATCCAAACATCGCAGCTGCTCATTCAACTGGTGACGAACATCTGACAACAGTTACAAACAGTAAAAGTAACATGATGCACTGGTACTATAATATAAAGAAAACATTTTGTGCCTATAGAATAAAACTGAAATTAAAAACAGCTAACTGAATGCCAGTGCTAGAATGGAAGAATTAAAAAAATGTTACAAGGTAGAGAAGTTGTCTGGAGATAAGTTGTTGATGAAAAAATTTATTTTGAAATCTTTAAGAAAAAGAAATTTACAACAACACTTTTGAAAATTACAAAATCTAAATCCATCATTCTTATCTAATGAAATGAAATCCATCCTTAGGTAGGTCTGTATTTTTACAAGGACACTCTTTTATGGTGGTGCACCTTGCCATATCCATCAGCCCTACTTCAGGACATTTCTCTTGCTAATCTCCACATCTGCTCTTTTGATGCTGGAGTCTGCTCTTTCAATGATTTCAGCTGTCTGTCTAAACGGTAAACTAAAACAGTATCTTCTTGACTTAGAATGCACCTAGTACTGTTCTTGCATAAAATGAGCACTGATGCAATGATTATGTAACTACTAAGGTTTAACAAATATTACTGATGCTTCCATGTGTAAAAGATGGAAATTGTTGGAAATTGGGCTCCCTGCCAGCGGAGCAATTTTTTTGCTCCTTTTGGGATAACCCTTTGATACTGGGCATTTGATGGTGAAAAGTTATTGCTACTGTATACAATGAAGTACTTAAATGTATTGAATCAACACAATTGTACTTGAATTTGGTGCATGGTGTCAATAAACGTTTTGTCTTGTCTAGTCTAGTTATGAGCAACTCTTGTTCTTCCAGTAATCTTAGTCTGACTACTATTTCTGAGTTAATCTGTGTACATTGCTGTAATCATTCTCTAAATCTCTAGTCTTAATTGAATTTTTATTATGTTCGACCATGCAGCATTCCCTGCCATTTAACAAAGGCAATGCCACTCATTAATTTCTGGTTCTAGAGCTCAAATTAGTCATCTGCACTATTAAAATAATGTTTGGAGCCAACAGGATACTCCTGGGTAGTTAGAATGTTCACAGATAAACAAACTGTCTGTTGTCAAAGAAATTCAATATTGACTGACGCAACACATTTTTTTCAACTTCCTTGCCAAGGCTTTATTAGTATCTAGTGATAAGCCACACCCTCCTGTGCTTTATTACGAAACAACTAATTCCATGATCCTTCCGGCTTTATTACCAAACAACTAATTGCATGATCCTTCCGGCAAGCTAATAGTAGGGCATACTGTTTCCAAACATTTGTAAGAGTGTAGAAATGGCCTCAATGTCCTGTAAAGACTTGACTGACTGCATAGTTTGTTTTGGAGGTTCTTTGACAAATTTGTTTCATGTGGAACAGTTTGAAACTTAACATGACTGTTTTTGGACTTTGTAATTTCTGTCTTAACTACCGTTAGTCCTGCCACTATTAGATTGGATGCTGTAAGAGCAATGCAAAGGAAGGATTCTTACAGCCAAAAATGAATGGGCTACAGAGAATTGCAGAAATAAAGGAAGTTAGAAACAAAGGCTCTCAAAAGTCTTTAGACAGAAAAATCTGGAACAAATACGAAAATCCATAGAAATAGAAACATCTCTTTTAGAACAAAGAATTATGAAAGACTCTAGATATAAAAACAACTCTATTAAAAAATTATGATAGACTTAGATATAAAAACAACTCTGTCAGAACAAAGAATTATGAAATACCTTATGACACATAAACACAGAACATTTAGAACAAAATTATTTATACATGTATATGAAAGCCCTTAAACATCTCTGTTTTCTTGGAATGCTACTTGCCTGGATCCCACATGAAGTACTGCATGCAAGTTTTGAAGGAAATGGAAGCAAATAAAGACTGAGACTTAAATGGATTAAGGAAAAATAAGACTCTACTGGACTAAGCAACATTAGGACTCTAGACATATAAGATTCCATGTATACATGAGAAAAACAATGGACTTCGTGAATGTCTGAATAGGATGGTCCCCTCACTGCCAAATATCTTCAATAATGGCAATTTTTGGCAGTTGATGACAGATGAAGGACTGGTTTACCAAGTGATCATAGGTGAATGCATACCACATCTATCTACAACCTGTGGCAAGCATACCACAAGGTAGCAGATCAAGACATTAAAGGTGAAGTGGAAAAGTGTTTAAGAAATCTGTATTTATTTAAGCATTTATAAATCAATCCACCAAGAAGAGGAAGTTAAGCAATGCATTGCCAAATAAGCTTTTAATCACAGTCCATCCAATACAGAAGCACAGCACAGTGCATTGCAAAATGGCTTTTAAATTGGTCCATAAAGCATTATGCCTGTCAACACCAGGATCAGCTTATCTTGCCTACTTCCAGCAGTAGCATTAACAGCAGCACTGCTTGCTTCTGCATGCCATGGTGAAAAGGCTTCTGCTCTAGCACTGCCAGTGTGAGTGCATGGTCTGGCCCAGGTGGTCAATGACTAACTCGTGGCATGCAGACAAAGTAACCAAATTGTTAGATTCAGTTGTGGTGATTAATTTATAATTATTTCGCAAAGTTTATTTATCTGTAAAACGAACTATGGGCATTAATCACCAAGTTTAGTCTTTTTCAATTCAAGGGTTATCTCACAAATATCTTTCAACTGCGGCTGCTCTGACCCGAATTCAACCACACACTGCAACCAATTACTCTGGTAAAGGAGATCTGTTCTATTTACCTATTGATTTCAGTACAGCACATGATACTGCAGATTTAGTATTTTGTTCTCACAGTTCCACACACCCTTCAGAATTTCAGTTCTGTCCTTCTCCTGGCATCTAGATGAGCACAGAAGCTTCTTGCTCTGATATATTTCATGCTTTTGAGCTGTGCTAAATGGGTTTTAGCCCTCTGGCCTCTCCTTTTTCTATTTCACTTGTTTTTGTCACATTACACACATACACAAAGGAAAAAACAATGGTAAATATGTATTAAACCCATTCTTAAATTCAAATCAAAGAAGATCGATCCTAGCCTGAGAGGCAGCCATGGATATGAAATTAAAAGAGCTGCACAACCTGAACTGTCCTCAAATGTATTTCCATTTCATTTTGCTTATATACAAAAACAAATCACATTTATGCAAAAACTGACAAGCGTTCATATTACAGCCGCTAACTGATAACATATTATAGTAACTTTCATTCTGCAGAATAGCATTATTTTTAAAATAAAGGCTAGTTTATATAATCCTTCAAAGAATCAATTTTCAATCTGCGCCATACTTTGGGCCTATGTTTTCCTGTTGTCCAATATTGTGCCTCTGAGTGGAGCCCTTGAAGAGGCGCTATATAAATTCCATGATTGATTGAAGTGCGATCTACAATGCTCTATATGTTGTATTAATGTCTGCTGCACATAAAAATATTATAAGCATGAAAGTCAGCATAATTTTAGTCTAACGAAATCTATCAAGAGAAATTACAAACTTTCATGGCAACAGAAAAACACTGAAAATTAAATTTTACAAATATAAATTCAATTTCAAAAGAAACAAACATATTTTGAAAAGAGAAGAACACACTTGGTGAAGGAATTTCATAGTATTCTCAATCTTTTTCTACAGATTATGAAGTCTGGGTAAATGTGGAAAAACTTACAGAGGTATACATTTTCAAAACTAAATTTTAACAGCATCCATTTCAATTTATTTATTTGATGAAACAATTTAGACAATTTATTCTCTGCAATATTAATACGATTTTCACAATGTTTGTTTGTTCAAAGAACCACGAATAAAAATATCCACTGGAATTTGCAATCTTCCAGCTGACGAAAACCAGACATGATGCCTTAATTGTTGGCCATATATCTTGGATAATATTTATTCTGGGTCTTGGCATCCGGTCTGGAGACAAAGCAGCTAGCATAACTGTAAAGCTGGTAAAACGATTACAGATAAAAACTGGCTTCATAATTCATACAGTTTATATATAGTTCACACATGTTTCTCCTGGTTCCCGTCTATTTCCGGGTTCACAGATTCTAATCCACTTCCTAATTTTACAGTGAAACACAATACCGGTAACTGACTTAATTAGGAGATAGAGTACCAGTCCCGTGCACTATACTGAACAGCTGACTTGTAGTTCACTGGCTTCATAAGCAAATCATAAGCCTCTGCTGTCATCAACAGAAACAAGACAAAAGAATAGCTACATGTACTACTTGAGTAAATGTCACTGTGGCCAATAAGAGGAATCTGATTCACTATATGCTGGAGTTCACATACTGCTAACTAAATTCATATCATCCCACTGAATACCAAACTCCTCCTTTTCATGGTCATGTAGAGAGAAAGCCAGTTGATAGATTCCCACACAGTGCACTGCATGCAAGATTCAAAGGGAAAAGACACAAAGGCAGACCAAGGCTACGCTGGATAGATAATATAACTGAGGACATAACATCACTTGGACTAACATTAAGGGGGGCAATAGACTTGACAAATGACCGAGGACAATGGAGATCATTTATTCGTACCCATCGCCGCCAAATGGCTGGCGTCAGGAACTGATGATGATGATGATGCTGCCTATCTGCCTGTAAGAGCTGAGACATGGATGCTAACCAAGAACCTGGAGATGAAGCTGAATGCCTTTCAACAGTGGTGCCAGAGGAGAATACTGTGCCTTCCCTGCATCACACTCATGAACAATGTGGAGGCCTATGGACTGTCGATGCACACTCTATTGTCTCTAGATGATCCTAACAATGAGCTTCCGCTTGTTTGCATACAATGTGTCTTGCAAATGCACACAGAATTGTGCTAGAGTTCTAGGAGTTATAATCTCCATCTCGACAGTAATATATTATTTAAGCTGCTAACACACAAGATTTGTTTAAAGACAGAATTTCAGTTTTCAAATCAATTTTAACTGAAATATATTAATATGCAATAAACACAATATATATATATATATATTATATATATATTATATATATATTATATATATATAGACATTACAAACTTTCATGGCAACAGATAAACACTGAAAATTACATTTTACAAATAAAATTCAATATATATATATATATATATATATATATATATACAGCTGCACAACAGTCAAGTGGTTAGCATGCTGGAATACCAGCCATGAGGATGAGGTTCAAACCCCCCAGCAAGATCGAAACATTTAAAACTTTGTCTTTCACTGTATATAATATATTCATGTTTATTGACAAGCTCACTGACAAACCGCATTAAGTAACACTGAAGCATATGACAGTAGAATTATCAACATCTCACAGAACACACGTCTTGGCAGCCTGTTAGGTGCCCGCTCATTTTACAGCTGCCCCCTAGGTAGTGGAAGGCTGAGTCGAACTACAGGGAGCTTACGGGTATTGAACCACATGTGTCTTTCAAGATCTTGATGTTCTTCAAGCAAGAGCATTACAATTCACCTATTCCCCTCCCCTAGTGTCTACTGTGTCCCATAGCAAACTCAGCTATAACTAGAGAACTCTGACCGTAAATTATAAGGAAAAAATCAGTCAACAACCATCTGCTCCAATTTGATGGTATTACATACAAACACAAAGTCAATAATGCTTGATACCCATGGCTGCCGATCTGGGTTAGCTAAGATTACTTTTCTTTTATATATTCAGAAGCAGTTCGTGCAAGCAATTAACTTAATAATGTGAAAAGTGCTCAAGCTGTCAGTGGCCGGGTAACCTGGGGCATGGCAAATAATTTCAAGATGCACACAGTAATTAGAAAGTATAAGAACCACAATGGTCTGTTTTACAATGACAAAATATAGCTGTAAGCCTCCAATTATGCCTCACTAGATAAAGCTCCTTCTCATCTGTTTCTGTTCATGCCCTGTTCATCTCATAAATAAACCATCTCTGACTTCAGGTGGCTTACTTCCAGATATAACTGAAATATGGTTTAGTATCTTAGAATCTACAATATACTGCAATGACTAGTTATATTGCCCTTTATTCTTTCAGTTTGCCTACAGTAAGTCTCGTTCACAAGACTGCTCTGTTTCCTGCTGTTAATAACTACCTAGGGCATCACCTGCACCCCGTAGCCAACTCAGCTATACTGAGTACACTTACTGTACACTGTCGGTGGGAAGATGAGACTGCGATGGAGAGGACTGGCCACCCACCCTTATATGCCAAGGCTAAGAAAATGAAGTCATTAACACTTCATACCCAAGGCTGCCTCAGGGCTAGCTTAAGGGACTGCTCTTCTTCTTCATATGTTTCCCACCCCCTCCAACCAATCAGCCCCTTAATAAGCCTTCTCCACAGGTTTCCTGTCGTCTTCAACATCCAACCGAAACTTATCAATATTGCAATGACAAAGTGCCATCTGTGAAGGAACTCATGACAGCGCTAACTGGATTTTCTCGAACTGTCAGTGCAGCTGTTGATAACAAAGCCCACTTCCCCCTTCTGTGCGTCTCATGCACTGGTTTCAGCTTTCAGGTCCTTCCCTCTATTCCTTTATCTTAAGTGGTAATTACGTACTCCTCCTGGACTTCATTCCACATAACCATGAGTTACCCATACTTACCAAGCTTGATCTCTTGTTTACATTACACACCACTCCAACCAGATCAATGTATATAGTAAAACACCACTCAGATATCATTTCTGTGATAATGATACACAATATATTTCTTTTGACATTCTATCTTTTAACTTTTCCAGCAACTTTTTGCCATCAATAGAAGATGCATACCTCCCTTCTCACCTTACGTATGATAATGATGTTGCATTTAAGCGGTGGACACTAAATAATAATAATGAGTAATAATATATTACTTATATAATTATAACTAAATAACTATTTACTTAAATTAAATTTATAATAATATACATAATATTAAATATAATAATTATAATATTATATACTTTATAATAAAATATTATTTAGATTACCCCTTAAATTATTAACTTAATTATTTATTTATTTACTTATTTATTTAAAAACATGTAAACACTATAGTGTTCAATATTCCGAGGCTAGAGTCAAACAGAAGCACAAAGTTATATGCATATCAAGCGGGTGTTAAGTCAATGTGCGTCCATCATGTCTCAATCAGAAAGTCAGCACATAGAAAACTCAGGCCCTTAGCCAGCCACCCGTCCACCCATCCTTTGGATGGGTGAAAATTATTTTGGACAGGCATAAATTGTGCATGATTCTCCTCCAGACCCATCCAGTTTCTTCTCTAGAGCCAATGCCATCATTCAGATGACAGTTTTGTAAGGAGCAGGGCTTAATATTAGGCTCTGTAAACAGCATAGGGCCACTGCAGTCGGACTCGTACGGTGGCGGGACTTCGGGCAGTCGTGACTTCATATGATGACGGCATCAGGCGGTCACGACTTTGAATGCTTTTGGATGGGCTACTCTGTGTTTCTGGCTAAGGGCCTGAGAAAACTTGTCATTGTCACCAACCACAACAGCATAAAATCAACCTTATACTTGTTACTCACACATACCAAACTTGTGCTATTCAGCTACATTCTCTGCCTTTTACTTTGGCTCAGAGTACAACTCAAATTCACTTGTTGATTTTGTCAAAACATTAATTATCACAACAAAATACATACATAATGCCAACAGTGCATCACCTGGGTTTCAAGTCAAGTTTAAACAGTGGATCTGTTGTAGAATTAGAAGAAAAGCATATAGATAACTTTGCATCAGTCCTTTGCATCAGTTTGTCAAACTGATCATTATTAAACCATGTTATCTGATTTTCTCTCTGGTCATACAAAAAAGTAGAACTGTTCTTTGTGAATGACCTTCTTCAGTTGTTAGACCTATAGTTTTGAACTCCCTCCCTGTTTCTGCTCCCACTGTTCAGTAATGTAAAGTAAGCATTTTCAAAATTTCTCCAAGCTGCATCAGAGACATCAGCTTATTCACCAGCGCTACATCAAGTCTGCAATAGCCAGGTCACTTGGTCCATTTTGGTGCCAGATCTGAAGGCCAGATCGAGGAGACAGAGTGGAAATCTGTGGTGGAAATCATTGGTGATGGCGGCACGAGAAGGTGCAGTCGCCTGTGTCGTTTCGATCTCAACTAAGACTTACGTTTTTCAAACTGCTTATCAACCATATACTACCTCAATGTCTAAGTGGACTGATCTTCTGAATACTGACCTGATTACTGCTTGGTCTTTGTGTGCCATTGGTTCATACATTGTGCATTAGACACCAGTGCGATACAAATTACAATTAGTAATGATAATGATGATGATAATAATAATAAACAATAACAAACAATAATAATTTACTACAATGACCATAATGATGAAAGCAACTATAATGATAACGCAAGAAGTCAAAGTTTAGTACTAGGACAAAATATCTGGTCCATCCTCACAAAACCTCACCTCTTGCACTCTCTCTCTCTCTCTCTCTCTCTCTCTCTCTCTCTCTCTCTCTCTCTCTCTCTCTCTCTCTCTCTCTCTCTCTCTCTCTTGACAAGTCTTTCATTTCAAACTGAAAACACTGCTCTGTCACAAATCCTGTCCCGAGTCCTCCTCTTCCCTTACCTCTCATGCTGCTTCAATTCCGCACATCATTCACAATATCCATCCGAGACTAACTGCCTGTCTGACCCTGTGGATTTTGACCTGGAAACGATATTGACCCTACCAGCCTACCGACTTTGTTTTGACTAAGCGCCTCTGAATGAGCTGGTTCTCGCGAAGTGTCTTTTCGGGCGCTGTACAAATCTCGAGATTACGATTACGACGCTGTAAAAAGGTAAATTGTAGAAACTTGCTACCTTTAGTCTGTGCTTCTAGTTCTAGGGCGATGCCTTTCTTCCTTCTGTCGGTCATAACGACTTTTACATCAGAATCCAACGCTCAGCGAATTACTAAATCCTTTGATCCGGAGACTATATCAGTACGAACACCGATATTTGTTATTTCTGTTCACTTTCCAGTCGTGTTGCTATGGGCGTTCTTTGTAAACCGCTATAAAACGCACATCGGTCATTACGTTATCAATTTCCATTCATTCTTTAGTCTGCTTCACTTCGATTTATATTATTGTTTAAATCGGTGTGGTGCTTTATCAACTACAGGTGCGATTCAAAGAATCTATAATTATTGAGTAGTCCATACTCAGTGTACGCAGGTCTATAATCGAACATTTGTAAACTTTTCTTTAAACATAAATCTAGCGCTTTAATAGGTTCGTACAATCGCCTTCTTTCCTGCATGACTGTATAGGCCTAATCTAAAGGAAGAGAAAAAGGGAAGGCGTTGGTTACGCTGGGTAGAAGGTGTAAGCGAGAGCAAAATAAGGTTCGACTGAAAACGAGGATAGATTTGAATTGACAAATTTGTAATTAGCGAAAATAATATAGATTATTCGCACAAATCACTGCCATGTGGCTGGTGCTCTGAGCTGGAGGTGGTGGAAGTTCTGCATTTAAACAAAATAATCCACCTAAATGACACAGTAGAATAGTAGATGAACCAAAAACTGACGTTACGCTGAACAGACTTCCATATTATTCGGATGATGATGACGACGATGGTGATTGTGATGATGATGATGATGATGATGATGATGATGATGATGATGATGA
The DNA here is from genome assembly GCA_963556255.1 of Allolobophora icterica. Classification (NCBI taxonomy): domain Eukaryota; kingdom Metazoa; phylum Annelida; class Clitellata; order Crassiclitellata; family Lumbricidae; genus Allolobophora; species Allolobophora icterica. Next base: position 22,396,764 of record OY744615.1, on the reverse strand, counting down.
TGATGATGATGATGATGATGATGATGATGATGATGATGATGATGATGATGATGATGATGATGATGATGATGATCATGATGATGATGATCATGATGATGATGATGATGATGATCATGATGATGATCATGATGATCATGTTGATCATGATGATGATGATGATGATCATGATCATGATGATCATGATGATCATGATGATGATTCAATATATTATATGTGCTCTTGCCTTGACAGATACTAGAGAGCTAGGCCTATCTGTCTCGTATAGTGTTCTGATAGATACGTCGATTTAACGTCTCAAACAAATCGTTTAAGTGATTTGAAGACATCAAGCAATCATTCTGAGCAATATTCCTCACTTCAGCCCCCCGGTCGAGCTGTCCTATATACGATAAAGACAACATCATGCAAAATGACCAGTAGGTCTACTGCACCGCTTGAAATCTATGAGCAATCCGGCACCCTCCCCCATTTTGATAGTCCCTTGGTGGGCCAGACATCAAGCCAGAACCCTATGAGGCCAATATCATGAACACTAGGATCCATGTATATCTTGCGAGCTTTTTAGGTGTGACACACCCCCTCTCCCGATTGGTGACTCGACTTTGCTCATAGAATGCGAATGTAGGCACATCTGAAACTGACAGTAGGCCTATGGGCCTATCTCGAACCTCGCATGCATTTAAGGTGAGGTTTCTGATAGTCCCATAGGGCCTATAACTTCCCAGGTAGTTGAGAGGCTATAGCTATAGTGTGCTGGCACTGCCTGGCAGTTGGTTGCAGTCCTAGAAAAAGACAATTAAAGCTATAGCTACCTATACCCAGCAATCTGCCTATCGTTGAGAACACTGAACCGCCTATAGATATAACTTCCCAGGTAGTTGAGAGGCTATAGCTATAGTGTGCTGGCACTGCCTGGCAGTTGGTTGCAGTCCTAGAAAAAGACAATTAAAGCTATAGCTGCCTATAGCCAGCTATCTGCCTATCGTTGACAACACTGAACCATCTATAAATCGACCTTTTCATATAAAAACTATGAAAGGTCGATTCAGTGTGGGAATTGTAGACAAAAGACTGCGACCCGCGGGTTGAACATTTTATCCATATTTTGCAAACTGATGTCAAAGAAATTTGAAAGCAGCTGATTTCAACGCTAGCAGTTTTGCAAGTCGAACTCAAATCGAAATGAATTCCTTTGTTGAGAAAATTCAAAAGTGCATACATGATACACCATGGAAATTTCTTCTCTTTGTCAGAGACTCATCTCTAATATAGTTTCCCAGATCTGTGTGTTCTAGGATAAACGCTTAGGAATGTATGGAATGTCACTGATGCTGCTTAAGGCCGCCATCGGCCCAAGCCCGACGAGAGACCGTTTGCAGACCTCCCTATATAGTGATGCTTCCTCACCTCCCTACTGATGCTGCCTAGATGCAGGGCTTAGGCAGCATTAGTGACATTCCATACCGAAAGGCCGTTCGCAGAGCTTCCTACTGATGCTGCCTAAGGCCTGCATTGGGAGAAGCCCGATGGAGGCACACGGGTGTTGGCTACTGACGCTGCCTACTGATGCTCCCTACTGGTGCTGCACACGGGCGCTGCTAACAGTGCCTGGGAGGCCGAATTATAAAAGCGAGTATAGTCGCAAGGACAAACCTTCGACCACGTGGGACTTTTTCACCGAACCCGTATTTTTACATATCCACCTTTATGTTGCACTGTCGCGTTCACGAAACAGAGACAACATCAAAGTACTCATAAAGAAAACCGACAGTCAAGGTCATTTGCTAAATGATGCTCGAATTTCCACTCGCAATGTCACTTATAAGTTAAAATTAAGCATTTCAATAAACAAATTCTTTTCTCTTCCTATCAATCCATTAGTTTGGTTTTCCAACCCGTCATATGACGGGAAAATATTCTAGTTGTCAAGTAATAGGCCTATACTATGCACACAGGCACAACTGATGGGGGTTGGAAACGACCCCTAGGGTGTTCAATGAAGACTTAACTGTGGGGTCCTAAGAAAGACTAGGGGGATTGACCCCTACCCCGACAATTCCCACCCTGGGTCGAATGCTTTATTCCACAGTCATTATTTAATTCTGCCGAAATTCTGTGAACGCCACTTGTTTTGAAATATCTTCATCTGTGTACTGTGTATACCATAAGCCAGCAATGTACAAAAGTCTACAGCAGTACAGTAGGCTGCATAACATCCTTGCGAAGACGTGTAATCTGGGTTATGATGGAAACTGGTTCAGCTGTAATGAAACACTGAATTCGACGATATTAACCATCGAAAGATTGTTCGCCGACATCATCAATCTTCAGACAGACCATGGACGCCTGTGTATAATAGCGCAGCGTGGGTTGAAAAGCGCCGTTCGTATAAGTGCTTTGAACGGCCATCCATCAGTCGCGTTCAGTACTAGCTAGCCCAGAACCAGATATAGAGACAAATGCAAACACGTTAATCGCCTAACGACGTCATTTCGCATTGTGATGTCATTACGCAATATAACGTCGGTCGTCAACCATGCAGCGACTGAGTGTCAGTTAATTAGGTTATGGCAATTTAGTGCCTGGTACAGTGGCGTACGTCGCCAAAGCTACGAGACTGAGGCAAGGTATAGGGGATCTGAAGGACGTCCAGTGCGGAGTGCGGGGGCAGTGCCTTGTTTGGGGTCTGGGGCCAAGTCCCCAGAAGCTGAAGAGCTTTTGCATCCGTAACTAATATTTTTATGTAAAAATTCACTGAGTTCTGAATTATTTTTCTACTTTCATTAGTAGGACTCGCCTGGGAATTTGGCTTCCACAGCGATTTTGTCGAGTTGTAATTAATCATATATTATATAGACCTGTGCTTAAATTCAGCGGGTTGTCGCCGGATATCTGAGATCCTTAACCTCGGATAACGCTGTCACCATCATGGGCGTCCGCAGAAATATTTTCTAGGGAGGGGGAAAATTTTGTTTAAGGGGAGAAAAATGACGTTTTTGCATATTCATGAACAAAGAACACGTGACAACTTTAAAAAATGGTCAAGGGCTTACCTAAATAATTGTTTTCTAGCATTGAAAATCGTGTTGGGACTGTTGTAATAATCATTATAATCAAAAGACTTTATTTTTGTAAACTATTTGTAAAATCCAGGGGGACAAATGCCCCCTTGGCCCCTCTTCGGACGCCCATGGCTGCCACCTAAACTAGGCCTATAAGTTCCGCCACCTAAAAGAGGAGTCCCAATACCTAAATTAGAATTTTACACAATAATCAACCATAGCCTATGTGCAGGGCTGTAGTCGAGCGTATACGCGGGTATACAGCGTATACTTACCTCTAGAGAAATTTGAGAGCGTATACCCATGAGGGTATACGCGGGTATACAGCGTATACTTACCTCTGTAGATAAAATTTTCCGAAAAAGAGAGGTTTTCAACGGTTTTTAGGGCGAATGACTAAAGAAAAAAAAAAAAAAAAAAAAAAAAAAAGGTCATCAACTTTTTCAGAGACGAAATCGTAAAAAGTCTGAAAATTTTCAGAGAATTGGTGAAAGGTCAGAAATTTTTCCTAAAAAAGGTCTTCAAATTTTTTTTTACGCCGCTGGTCACCGGTAGCGTATACTCACCTCAAATTTTACCACTACAGCCCTGCCTATGTGTTATCCGAATAGCAAAAGCGAGTACATATTCGTCAGATAAGCTTAGGTTTTAGATTTGCAAAAATTCGCAGATCCGCCAACTCTGGATGAACAATCGATCTTGACCATTTGTAGGCCCTATAGGCTATAATGACAATATAGAGTTATAGACGTTCTTATAGCTCAGATTATGATTATATAATTTGACGCAAATTCAACGCAAATTCTTTGTATATGCGTGACGTCAGCAAAAGCGATTACGTCATCAATAAAACAAGGTTCTGGAATTAGTGAATGGAAAAATAACGCCCTGTCAGCGGCTGTAACGTCGATGGGATCGCATTCGATCTTCTTTTACGGATTTAGGTGGCGATAATGAAACAACTCCTGCGGGTAAATAAAGTAAGTTGTTTTGTCTTAGATATCTGAAATGTTTCTCATTGTCATTTTGATGACAAAGACCGCTGGGGAGGGGGGGATAGAATAGTGGTAACACTCATGGCCAGGAGAGCATAAGGTATACGCGGTTCGACTCCCGTAACCCCCTCTAGGGCGGCGCCTTGCATGGCTGCCAAACCGTGTGTTAATTAAGATATTGATTGTACTTTCATGTTTCAATGTAATCTTACTGCGTCTGTCGGTTTGAAATAATAAAGAATATAATTATTAATAATTATTATTATCGTGGATCTAGTATCCTAGACCTAATTCGTATAGTCTGCTTTTATTTAGCGCTCCAATACATTAGCCAGTCTTTGCATGGGAGCCGTAGGCTAGATCACTAGATCGCATATCGAATACGATAAAGAACCTGAAATTAGGCTATACTCGTTAGGTTAAATATGGGCGCAATCGAGAAGTTCTTAGAAAGCCTCGCTCAATATGAAAAAATGTAAGCTAACCAGTCTTGTTGTCCTCTAGACCAAGGTCTTGGTCTCGAGTGCACTCGAGTTTGTTTTTAAAAGTCTTGGTCTTGGTCTTGGTCTTGAGACCAAAGGTCTTGGTCTTGGTCTTGAGGTTCAAGGTCTTGGTCTTGGTCTTGGTCTTGAGGTTCAAAGTCTTGGTCTTGGTTTTGCAAGACCAAGACCAAGACTTTTGTCAATATGAACAGTCATTAATTTTAACAAACGGCAAGAATTTTAAAAATTTATCCAATAATTACTCATACAGTTATTGCTTTAGTATTTACACGGTGTGAATGAGGCTTCACTGTTGTTTTGGACAATTATTTTTGACTTCCGGTTATTTACCATGGAATGATTTCAAAACAGACTCATGATTAATTTGTACATTTACATCCGGTTCTTGAAAAGCTACTTTGTGTGCTAGCGATTTCAGCACTTGTAGACCGTGTTTTTTTCACATGGCAGAATTTTTATGAGGCCCAACAGGTCACGTCTCGGTTAGAAAATTCTGAGCAAATTGGTTTTTATAAAATTCAACAGGCATTTGGAATAACATTTCGCATGAAGGGCTTTTGTAAATACGAATTTGGAATTCTCTGCAGTCTCCATTTAGAGTTGTTTTGCTTGAATAAAAAACTAATGTTTTCATTAAAATAACGAGTAGTCCGACTGGACAATTTTTAGTAAGGAATAGAAGTCTGGATACGATTGTGATTTTTTTGGGTCTTGATCTCGGCCTTGGTCTTGAGGTTCAAGGTCTTGGTCTTGGTCTTGAGGTTCAAGGTCTTGGTCTTGGTCTTGGTCTTGAGGTTCAAGGTCTTGGTCTTGGTCTTGAGGTTCAAGGTCTTGGTCTTGGTCTTGGTCTTGAGGTTTAAGGTCTTGACAACAAGACTGAAGCTAACTGATCAAATGTAGGCCTATATAGTCGAATAGACCTATATGGCTCTGATATCCTTCCTTACGCAGCTAGCTATTAGCCTACCTTTTCACGCGTGAAGACATAATAATAGGCCTATAATAATTTCCTTTATTATTTCAAACTGACAAACGCAGTAACATAACATTGAAACATGACAGTACAATCAGATCTTAACTAAACACACGGTTTGGCAGTCATGCAACGCGCCGCACTAAAGGGGGGTTACGGGAATCAATCCGCGAAGCAAATGCTCTCCTGGCCATGTGTGTTACCATGCACTAAGAGATTATCGTATTTCTTTAGAGAATTAGAGTGCGATTTTATATTATACATGCATAAAATATTTATTTAGTTTGAAACGGAGATTGTCAGTCACTGGAATTCAAGGAACGGATATATTGTATTGTATTGTACTGTATTGTATTCGGACATTTATAAAGCGCTTGTAGCGGGATGGCCATACAGAAGCGCTGCCAGTGCGAGAGGCCCGAGAGAAGAAGCAAGTTTTAAGAAACTTAGAGGTAGAAACCTTACCTGTGAGAATAGAAGAACGAACGGACAGAGGAAGCTCATTCCAAAGAGCAGGGCCAATGGAAGCAAAATACCTAGATTGAGTCAGTGAAGTACTGACACGGGGAACGAGGAGGTCCAAACGGTCAGAGAAACGAAGAGGACGAAGAGAAGCAACAGAGTGAGGAAGATGAATTAAGTCACATAAATATTTTGGAGCGAAACCAAGTTGAGCCTTAGAGACAAGGATGAGGACCTTGAATTGGATGCGGGCAGAAAGCGGGAGCCAGTGTAGTTCTTCTGCCATAAAGGTGGTGATATGAGAGAATCGAGGAAGACGGGCAATTAGTCTAGCAGCAGCATTGAGAACGGACTGAATAGGAACAAGACGGACCTTGGGAAGACCAAGGAGGAGGGAATTGCAGTAGTCAAGTCTAGAGTAGACAAATGCATGGACAATCGAAGTAAAATTGGAGATGAGACGTATAGCCCTAAGGCGCCTTAGGTGAAAGTAGGAAGTGCGCGTGAGTTTGGAAATGTGTTCAGTAAAGGTAAGGGAATTGTCAAGGGTCACTCCTAGATCACGAACGCTAGACGAGAAAGTGAAAAGCGGAAATCTTTGAGAGAGCAGAGCAAAGTCAAGTTTCTGAAGTTGCTGAGGAGTGCCAAACCAGATAAATTTTGGTTTATGTACTTAGTGCAAGCTAATCGGGCAGTCTGCGCCCTTCAAAAACAGAAACCTTCCTCAAAGCAGAGAAGCATTCGTACTGGGATAATTCTGGGTTCTTTTATTTGCATCTAGGCCGATCTGAACAGCAGCGATCTTAAAATTTAGTGACTGAAGAACTGGCTCACGGGCGACGGTGTAGTCTTCAATGGCAAGCGAGCGCCGAAGCGACACAGGAGTGCGTGATGACTTTGCGGCCCTTTCCATCGAGCTGCCGGTCCCGCCAGAGCTGAACAAGGAGGACTCCCCGTACGCCCTAACCATCCCACAAGTCGAATCGAAATCAGAGGCGAGAATCTGGCAAAAGAATTCTACGTCTCGCCAATCCCAAAACGACTGGGCAAAAGCCATCGTTGGGGGACAAGCTGACGTAATTGCCTTGGGGAGCGCCAGCGATACGCAAGACATATTTTCGCGCGGTGTTCCGGGAAAGGCTGCGTCTCGTCCAACCCCAACACCCGAAGACGAGTACGTTCTGAATTCGACGACCGTCACGACCAACAAGCAGAAATCGTTCGAAAAGCGGGCGGTTTCGTTTCAATCCGGTATGAGTAACGTGAATCGTCAGTCCACCCTGGGCGTTCTGCTCGACAAGTACCGTAAGCGACGAGCCCTCGCAAACGACAACGATGAGGCGTACATAGAGGGCGCTCGAAAGATCACCCAGTTCATGCACGGCCTGTGGGTCGACCAGATCATGTGCGACATTGCTTTCACAACGGACGGCGGCGAGGTTCTGGCGCACCAGGTGGCCGTCTCCGCCTACAGTCCGACCCTGGCCAGCCTCCTACGCCAGAAACAACGCGGGGTGTTCGGACAGACGGCGCAGATCGAGATGTGCGATTTTCCGAGAGACATCGTCGCCGATGTAGTCAACTTCGTCTACACGACGGACATCGAACTGGACTGCCGCAACATCGGTCAGATCCTGGCCTGCGCCCGGCAGCTGGACATGCCGATCATCGTCCGCATCTGCCAGGACTACCTCATCGACAACTGCGATCCGGACAACATAATCCTCCACTACTCGATCGCTGCCAACAACGGCCTGACGGACGTCCGCGACCGACTGCTCAAGGTCATCTGCCAGGGATTCGGCGAGATCTACTGCAGCAGGCACTTCGTCTTCCTGCCGATCGATCGACTCATGACGATCCTCACCAACGACAACCTATGCAGTCCGGAGGTCGACGTCTTCCTGGCCATCGTCCGATGGATCGACTTCAACCGCACAGAACGATTGCCGTTCGCCAAGCAGCTGCTTGCGCTCGTCCGCTACCAGAACATCGATCCGGATCTCCTAGCGACTCAGGTCCAGCCGGTTGACTGGATCTTCGCCGACAGGGAGTGCCTCGACCCAGTCCTCGAAGCCTACAAGTGAGTAATCGGGCAACGCTATTTATTCGAATGTACCTGTTTCAGTCGTCACCCTCCTGTGTCATCTGCTTCTCTTTCTCCCTTCTTTCTCCCTTTGTGCCCTTGCTCTGACCATTCCTTCATTCCGTCCCTCGCTTATTCGTTTAAAACTTCGTCACTTCCTTCTCCTGGCTTCCTTTCTTGCTCCATCCATCCATCCATCCATCCATCCATCCATCCATCCATCCATCCATCCATCCATCCATCCATCCATCCATCCATCCATCCATCCATCCATCCATCCATCCATCCATCCATCCATCCATCCATCCATCCATCCATCCATCCATCCATCCATCCATCCATCCTTCATCCATTTATTCGTCCGTCCATCCAAGGCGTCCATTCATCCATCCATCCATCCAGTCAGAGGCGTCGATCGTAGTGACCCTAGGAGCCCAGGCCCCCAGATATTTTGAGTAGTTCAGTTATTGGTCAAAATCCAGCTATGTTTGAGCTGCAAAATTGGTGAAGGAAGCTATAGGTATCTCTGTAGACCGGCAAAAGTTTCCATTCTTACCGACTCACACATCTCTTTTTAGCACTTTTTTTTACTATGCTATACTAGTGACTAGCATCAGTTACGCAATCAAGCGGTGTATTGTTGTTGGAGAAAGAATTTGTTAAACAAAAATTTTGTTTTAACATGACTCGAAACTGTAAAGAACTTTCCATGGTTAACTGGAGCCCATACCCCCACAACAGGCTCACCTTTCGCACTCGCCACGTAGGTCTACCAGTCCCCAATTTTCAGCAGCAAGTCGACGCCTCTCCATCCATCCATCCATCCATCCATCCATCCATCCATCCATCCATCCATCCATCCATCCATCCATCCACCCACCCATCCATCCATCCATCCATCCATCCATCCATCCATTCACCATCCATCTATCCATCCATAAAATTGATCGATGTATATTCGTACAGGTTCCACGCTCTGCACCACGTTCCGAAGAGCCCAGTTCCATGCGCTAGTTTGCCTATCCCACCGCCTCGGAGAGCTTCCTCCCGAAATCAACGAGCGAGGAGAGCATCCGCGTCCCGAGGCTATATCTGCTGAGACCCTAGCATTAACGTGGACGGAGGACGGCAGGGGTAGACGAAGTTCCATGTCCAAAACGCATAAGGAAAAATACGAAAAAGCAACTAAAACATCAACAGGATCATCTTCACACGGCGTCTAAATTACTTATAACGTATGCACGTACGCAAAAACTGCTGTCAACAGCAGCTTTAAACCGCAGTGCCAAGAAACAAATAACCACCCATCCGTTTCTTTCCATTTAACATCACCAGAGGGAAGATCGAAAGGAAACACCAAGACGTACACCATTTCCACTACCATCTCTACCACGACTAACATCAACACTACGTTAAAATAAATAATGTTAAATCAGTTCGTAGAAAACAATAAAATCTGCAAACATTTCGTTACTTGTTGTGTTCGTGGTAATCCTACACTGCTGCAGTCTGATGTTACGTATCCGTTGCACGTACAGGCCTATAGTATATCATCAGCATTATACTGAAGCCAACATTGAACCCATATCCAATTATCAGCTATACTACACGAGTACCTCCAGCTGTAACGTTCATTCAAGGAACGCGTTTTTGCTATCTAATGAAAATCAGTTGCGTCGCGATGGACACGGTATAATTATCATCCCACAACAGAGGATTCTGGAAGTTCATGAACTGAAGAACATTAGAAAGTAGAGGTCAATGTATACATTGACCTCTACATTGACGTACGTTGACGCTTCTTACACGTCTCTGTTGAAACTCACCAGCGGCGTGGGCGCCATCGACACCACATTTAAATTAAGGGCGTCTCTCTTTTACAACGCGGATACAACCAAGGCAAGCAGAACACCTATTTAATTAAAGTAAGGCTTGTCTATACGGGCTACACCTACACCTAGGGGCTATCAGCCCATGGATCATGAAGAAGAAGAAGGCTTCTCTCTTCGAACACTGACAGCAACATTTCCTCTGTTTCAGATTGCTGTTGCCGTGCCTGCCTCCGCTTGAACCAAACATCTTAGAACTTGAGGAGGTTGGGGCCTCGGATGACAGCTGCAGTTGATGGACATGTACGAAATGTGTGGGTCTAGTAGAGTGAGGCGGACAACTGATCGTGATGGACCTATATATCTATTAGGAGTATAGCTCGGTGTATGCTTTGGTTGGAAGAAGAAATTTCTGTATGCCCGACAGCGTGGAATCCGTAGATCATGTCAAGGTGTGGTGAAGCATTTATAAACACGCGTTTCATTCCGATATATCCACGTTCGTTTGACCCACAACGGTCCCCAGTGGTACTATGCGGCCACTCAAGGCCCAGTGAACGGGGCTGTCTACGATGGTCCTCCAAAAGGAAGTTTATGTTGGAAACGCAGACCAGTAAGAAAACTGTCACATATATAAGCAGAAGACCTCGCACTGTCCTGCATAGGTCTCTCCTCCCTTTTGGAACTGTCTTCTTGTGAACATTCGTACTAGTCCTGTTAACCAAGGACGTCATTTCAGCTTTTTTAAGAGGGGTGGGTGGGGCAGCCGCTTCATTTGCGTCTTGGTAAATCCAGCACTGTATATTATGTGCCCATAATTAAGCTAATCCCTGCAGTGCAGGCCTACACCCTTCATATGACGTCCCTGAATTTGAGCTTTTTTCTTTTTTTTACCCCTTTCTTCTTCCTCCTTTTCTTGTTCTAACCTTTATCCTTTTTTCAGAAATCAAGGGGGAAAATGCCCCCTGCAGCCTCCCAAATGACGTCCTTGCTGTTAACTCGGACCACGTATACATTCTCTTAATTTGTTCAGACGCGCCTGTTTAGATCTCTTATATAGACAGCCACTTTCACAGCGCTTTTGAGAAGTTCGTAAAAAAAGCGCTCTGTAAAAACCCATGATACACACGTATTCATACACGCAGGCATGCAATACAATACATCTTGTGTGAGAGGGATGCGGTCAAATGAGACCAGCCAAGTCGGAGATAAGACTACCGAACTGCACCAGATAGGTCTTTATCTCGGATGTTTCAGAAGACGTGGTCTAACTTAAAACCGTATAGACTATTATAATGACCAAACTACTTTGCCTCACTGATAATGATGTCATTTCCTTTACCTTTCAATTAAGAAAACGCGTGCAGTAATTTTACCCAGCTTAGTAATGCCTTCGCGAAGTCATGTACGAATTTTTCTGCTGAGGTCAAGGAAAGCACAGGTGATTGTCTGAAAACTAGTTTACTTTCGCTGGAGATGGCCTAGCAGCATCACTATTAGGCCTATGCACTATCGGACATAAGTTTTATTTCCGTTTTCGTAATGACGTTCATTTATGTTCGCGACACCGGTAATAGGATGTGGTAAAATGTTAGTCCGCATGCCAACCAATTTGAGATGTAATTAGTGGGACGTGTTCTCCTCATATATGCACCCATTTAGACTATCCTGAGGTCATCGACAGTAACATTTGAAGTTATACCCCGTTAAAATAAGGCAAGATAAAGGCAGGACAAGGCCATAACCGCCATAGGCTACATGGTCAGTATTGATAAGGTCAAATAAGGTAAGAAGTTAAATAATTACCGGTATGAGGTAATTCATTTTATTAAAACAGATTATAAACATTTTAGAGCGATGGGAAACATTTTCGAAATAGTACTGACCAGGGCTGTAGTCGAGGGTATACGCGGGTATACAGCGTATACTTACCTCTAGAGAAATTTGAGAGCGTATAGGCCTACTCAGGGCTGTAGAGGAGGGTATACGCGGGTATACAGCGTATACTTAGCTCTGGGAACGAAAAATTTTCAAGAAAGAGAGGTTTTTAAAGGTTTTTAGAGCGAATGACTAAAAAAAAAAGTCATCAACTTTTTCAGAGACGAAATCGTAAAAAGTCAGAAAATTTGAAGGGAATTTGTGAAATTCAGAAATTTTTCTGAGACGAATTCCTAAAAACAGGTCTTCAAATTTTTTTTACGCCGCTGCATGGTCACCGGTAGCGTATACTCACCTCAAATTTTACCACTACAGCCCTGGTACTGACGTAATTTTCGTTTCCTCTCGTCCGAGTGTTGATGACGTCATCGTCATTGTCTATTTAGCTGAGTTGACGGTTGGATCGGACGATCGCAAAGTTGCCATTTTTTCTAGGCGTATTCTTTGAATTTTGAATTGATAAAAGCGAGATGTGCTGCGTAGGCTGGGTCATCTGTTACTGAGGCCATAGACTCTTCGATGGCGCTCCAGACATTCGTTGATTCCCGTCGAGTTCGACCTGCGGAAGACATCGACGACGGGAGTTCAGCATCGCCTTCAGAAGATTGCCTCCTCCGGAAAAAGGTACCTGATGTTGATTCTGTTTAGGCATTATTATTATTATTATTATTATTATTATTATTATTATTATTATTATTATTATTATTATTATTATTATTATCATAATCCGAGAATTCATGTCTAGGTTCTGTTCACTCTCAAAACGAGTTTCCCGCCGCTACCTCCGTTAAGAAGGCGATGTATAAAGACGGGTTTGTTGATAATAATAATAATAATAATAATAATAATAATAATAATAATAATAATAATAATAATAATAATAATAATAATAATAATAATAATAATAATAATAATAATAATAATAATAATAATTTTAAACATTTTAGAGCGATGGGAAACATTTTCGAAATAGTACTGACGTAATTTTAGTTTCCTGTAATCGTTAGTTAAGAGTTCTATCATTGTTTCTTTTACCTGCTGATCATATAACTTGATCGACGTTACCGTTAAAAGTATTGATTGTGCTGACATTTACTTGTATTACGATAAATGTTAACTAGGTGGCCCTGCTAAACGGGATCAAGATCCCTTTTGGGTCTCCTCTTGTTGCCAAAGTTCAAACTTTTATGTTGTATTTTCCTTGTACTTCAAATGGCTTCAATAAAAGGATTGATTGATTGATTGATTGATTGATTGTTAGAGTTGGATTTTTTAGTTTAATGTAACCGGATAATGATAACGCAATGATTGTATAATAATAATGATTTTTACATTTTTGCATTTTTTCATCGACCAACTCAGAGGATCTTTAAAGTTGAGCGCTGATCCGCTCAGATCACGCCACGATTTGGTTTGATAAATTTTCTTTTCCAACTCGCAATGATAGGGGAGGGAGGGGCATGTTGTCTCACGGGTATGTTGTCTCAACAATCGTGTAGAAAAAACTGTATGTTCTTTTGTGTCCTGATATCATCAGGATGTGTGTACACAACATCCAGATCACTTATAAGCAACTTTGGTTAATAAAGCTATAAAGGTTAGTTAGCAGGCAAAATGTCATTTTTTTCACAACCCAAAAGCATCTTCTTGCTTGTTAATGATTTTCATAGTGTTGAAAGAGTTTTTCACATACACAAATTGTTTTTAGACCGTTACTTAGCTTATAAACCCGCTATATTAGTACGAAATACGCTGGAACGTTAAAGGCACTTGCTTTGTACTGGTGATGTTAACTTCAGGAATTTTTGGCAAGGGGTATGTTGTCACAATTTGTGACAACATACCCCATGCAAATTTAAGCTTGAGACAAAACATACCCTGTCATTGTTTGTGTCACATTTTATTGTACTATAGCAGTTTGACTGTTTAATTTGCAGGATATATATGCGTTTTTGGACTGGAGGGGGACCGCACCCCACTTCTTAAACAATGCCAATCAATATTTTGATCATCCTACCATCTAAGTCTTTCTCGACCCCAGTCACTTGTCATCTCAAGTTCTCCAACCGAGCCATATCCAACACAGCACCACGCCTCTGTTTGGAATGATCTCCCCTGAATTCCTCAGATTTTCAGTTCCGTCATCATAATTGCAACACGTCCTTCATCTCCCTCATATTCCTCTATTTGTCACCCCAAGGCTTTCCACTTAAAACTGAAGTCTCACATTTTCAAGTAGGCCTACTCCTACCCTATCTCGTCAGATCCTCCGCCTTCAAATTCTTCCCGCCCTAAACTATATCGGCCTTAACAGCGGCTCTGCCTCCTTTCTTGATCTGGCCCTCTGGAAACCGGATTCGGACCTCCTTGGGAATACTCTCTGGAAAACTTTTCCCTCTGATTTGATATGGCCTTCTGGAAACCGAGCTCGGACCTGTTTTGGACTACTCTCTGGAAAACTCCCTCTGATTTCACGTAGCGTTCGTGAATAGGATGGTGCCCTGCTCTTGGCCTTCTAGTGGCGATTTAGTTAATAAGTTACAAAATCGTATATGGAGTTATGGACCCACACTCATATTGTCGGCCTTGATATGACTCCTCACCCCTCAGTCCCCTTACAATCTCAGAATGAATAACTGTCCTGGTTAAATATATCCAAGCCAGCTAGCTGAAGACAGCTCCCTCCGTTACATAATATAAGCATTTAAGACGTCGTTGATCTTGATTTATACACGTCGTGTTCCGATTTTGCTGATAGGGAAAATGTAGTTCAGGAGTAGAATCCTTGTCAACGACTCTAACTGTTAGCATACTTTGTAGTTTTTTTTAGTTGATATAATAATTTGTTTCTTGTTGTCAGTTGACAGGTTTTATTATTTATAGTCGGATTAAACTATTTATAATTGATTTTGAATATTCCTACAATATTTAGTTTTAGTTTTCAGTGTCAAATGTTGTTTGTGACAACATGCCCCCATCTGCGAGACAACATACCCCGATGTCGGGGTAAGTTGTCACATGTTGGGGCTCATGTTTAAACTATTTTATTAAATAGTGCGTTTTAATATTTTTTCATTATTTTTCCTTTACTATGTCAAGGAATGGTATACCTTCCCGGTACATTCATAGGATTTGTAATAACTTTATTTACGCAGTGTACATAACAAAAAAAGTAAAAATTGAGACAACATGCCCCTCCCTCCCCTACATCTTTTAAAAATTTCGTCGATGGCCGTCTGCCATGCTTAAAGGTCCACAACGTCACCGTAGTCAATGGCAACGCATTGTCCTTTTAAATGGCGGCGTAACTGAAACAAACTGAATTGACTCAGAAGATTCGAGTCATAAAATTGAAACAACAGATATCTAATCTGGTCTAATAATTATCATCACATCCAATATCGTCGTATTTCATCTAAACGTCTTCTATGGCACCGCTATCATAGTACACAAATTACCGACCCATCTGCCATCTTTCTTTCCTCTCAAAGACTCTTGAAAGACTAGTTTCACTCCAGCTACTCCCCTACTTTGAGCAAGCTGGGCTTCTACCGGCCGCCCCATCTGGCTTCAGGGGCCACCATTCCACCGAAACTGCTCTCTTATCCCTATTGTCTGATATTTATACAGCTATTGATCACTCTCATCTCTCTCTCCTGGCGCTTTTTGATGTCTCATCTGCGTTTGATATGGTTGACCATGAGATCCTGCTTCAGCGACTGGAACTGTCCTGTGGCCTGTCTGGTGTTCCTATTCTTTGGTTTAAATCATACCTCTCAGACCGCTCACAGCTGGTTGTCCTTGGTGATATCATTATATCATATAATAGTAAATAATATCATTATAATTTATAATAGTTCATATAATATTATAATGTCAACAACAAGTCAAAATTATTATTTTGTTAAATTTTTCTGAGGGGGAACATAAATCCGGGGGGGGGGAATTCCCCCAAAAGGTGCCTAGGTTAAACTCTGTCATTCATTGGCCTGTTCAAGTGAAACCCGAGTCAGTCAAAGACGTTAACCCGTTTGACTTTTGATTGAGATTTTGATTTTTTATTGCCATTCCACTTCATGTCATATAATATCATATCCTATCCTATTCTATCCTATCCTGTCCTGTCATGTGATGTCATGTGATGTCATATGATATGATATGATATCATATCATTATGATATCACAAACAGACAGTCGATACACACGGACAGATGAAAGACAGCCAGACGAAGACGTATAGGTAAACGGACTCTCCGTTGTCTGCGTGTCTGTCTCTCTCCTGTTCCCATGTATAAAAAAGCGCAACCAGTATTATGACGTCATTTTCATAGACGTAATAAGCCATAATAGCTGCGTTTATACAGGCCTCTATGAATAGATCATAGAGGCTTGTATGAGCAATAGACCCATTAATGTATAGGCTATTCCTCTAAAGAAGTCTGATTTGACGTCATAATACTTTTGGACCACAGACGTCAGTTTTACGTAGACAAAGAAGATTGAAGTTCACTATGACGTTATTATGTATAATTCATGTAGATTCCGCAGAATAGAATGCCGCGTTGTGACCATGCAGTCAGTTGAAAAATACCTGAAAACGAATTAGTAGGATCGATGGATGGCAAAACTTAAAAAACTTGTGACACCTGATTGGTTCTGAAGGTATTTGAATTGGAAGAACGAAGACGAATTCGTAAAGTAAGAGGTTCGATATATATGCTTGATTAACCGGTCGATTAGGCATTGAGAATTTAGTATCATCAGTTAATTAATAGATTAATATACGAAAAATTAATTCGGTAGGTTTTTTACTCGACGTAGGTTCGTCGGTTTCATTCATACGGAGAATTTGTATAGCGCCTCTTCTAGGTTATAATCTACTCTTCTAGAAGCACTCCCGACCCGACCCCGGCTGAAGAGTACAGTCTTGAGATTTGAGTAAAATGTGGCGGCATGGGTGCTTGGGACCAAGCGAAGCGCTACATGGAGCCCATTCCGGATTGCAGGGCCAGCGATGGAAAAATCACGGCGCTGCCAAAGGGCGGTCCGTGTGCGAGGAACCAGAAGCTCAGCCTGCCTAGAAGATCGCTGAGAACCACGGCGCTGGATGTTCAGGGTGGAGCGGCAATTAATACTCTCGCAAATAGCGGTTGTATAAGCAGTTCACGAAGAGTAAGTCTTCAAAGCAAAGAAGAAATTTTTCAGACCAATTCAATCGAGTTTTTTTAAGTAGAACTAATTGATGATATGCCTAGCCTACAGATATTTTTGACAAAGCTGTAGAGCTATGTCTTTATGTTCTATCAGGGCCTAGGCGTAATTTGTGGGGGTATGCGGGATACCCGTACCCCCACTTTTTTGACTGGGGTACCGTACCCCCCCCCACTTTTCAAACAGTGCCAATCAATATTTTATTATTATGCCTTCCCAGAGATCGCATCTCAGCCTTGCTTCGTGTATGTAAGAAATTGGTACCCTCCACTTTCTAAACTAAAGTTACGCCCCTGTATTAGGGCCTGCAGTTCGGATCTTTCCTTTAGATAACCCTCCAGATATGTTGCTGCTTTATTCATTCCAGCTTTGTCATCTGCTCCATCCATCTATGTTTGACCTCGAGTCTTCATTTTCCTCTTTCCATCTCAATCTGCCTCCATCTTTCCTTTCTATCTCCTCCTGCACTTGTCTGCTATGTTCCGCAAGTCAACTTGTTCTATTCGCCTTCTTTCATCTTCCTGTCTCTTTCTGTTATAAGTGGAACAACAGTCTGATCTATCTCCTTTTCGATTCCTGCACCACACGTGAACCAAAGCCAGAGGACAGTTGCCTGCCCTGATGGCCTCGGCTGTTGCCCTCAGTGACTATGACCTTGACGCCTGCTCTTGCTCTGGTCGACATGCAGCTGCCGACCTGTATCGACTGGTTCCGATACTGCTATGCGACGTATGCGTCCAGTCGTGTTCAGGTCATAAAGACTTCAACTGGAACTCGCACGTCACAAGTCAAACAGGTATCACATGACCTCCTACTTTTTAAGTTTTATTTCAATATAGTATGAAGAATCACCATATGTGTCTAGTGATTAGCATACTCGACTTCTGATTTAATCTAATCTGGAACTTATATAGCGCCATTATTCATAATATACACGTCATCGTTATCTGTCACTTCCAAGTAAAATTATAGTCCGGACACGAATCTATTGCACAGAACCAGAACCAGAGGTTATGGGTAAATTCTGGAACTGTGGAGAAGAAATCTCATAAGCGCGGTACCTACGTAACTCCATGCGCAGTTGAGCGCAAACGATCGCTGACCTGGTTTACTTGAGATTGAAACATGAAGCTTCCTGATGCATGTGGGTTCGGTGCCGACAAACGAGGACCTCCCCAGCAGGATAACATTTCATTTTATTCTTTCCTATATTGATACTACATACCTGTCGTAACGTGTAATAATAATCTTCGTAATTTTACTGTGGTAGGCCTACATGTGGCTAAAGCGGCGATGATTCCGTCATTTGGCGAGATGGATCGATCGTGATGAATGCTACGGTTGCACTATGGTTCTGTGTCGTTGGGGGTTGTGTGTGTGTGTGTGTGTGTGTGTGTGTGTGTGTGTGTGTGTGTGTAACTGTGTATGTGTGTGTGTGTGTGTGTGTGTGTGTGTGTTTGTTTGTTTGTTGCTTGTGACCTGCTGGGCCTCTGGCGTGGTTTAAACTCCCGTAAGCCCTTGTTTGGCAGGCGGGCCTCTGGCGTGGCTCAAACTCTCGTAAGCCCATTGTTTGTCTGTTTTGTGTTGTGTATTTTGTCTTTGTACTGTAAATGAGCCGAGGGATAAGAAGGAGGCTGAGAGAAGACTAGATTAGAAGGAAGAAGAGATTGACGTGGAATCAGCGCCTCAAATACTCAGAAATGTCAACTGCACACTTCCTCGAACTGTCGGCAAGAGGGTTTGAGGGTGCGCCGTTAAGCTCCCACAGAGGGGCAGAGCTCCAACATAAGTGGACATTTTCTGCAAGGCCGAAAGTTAGCAAGAGGTGATGGAAATTTAGATATCATGAACTTGATGAACTTCATTTCAGACTGAACTACTAGTAATTAACGTATTAATTACTTAATTTCTCATGATCAAAGCATTTTAATGTTTTACGATGTTCCGAATGTTTGTTCAGTTTTAGAAGAAAGTTGAGTCACTGTTATTTGGTAGACTTGTGTAATATCAGCACATACCATGGGCGGCGATCTAGGGGGGGGCGGTCGAGGGGGACAAGACCCCCACCTTTAAGAGTGGGGGTCACGCCATACATCGGACCCCCAAATTTTGAAGATACACCAAAAAGGTCAAGAAATGCAATTGTGTGTGAGGGCGAAAATGAGTTTTGAGTGGCCTTTTGACCAGAAAAGTTGTTTTGAGCAGAAGTGTTCCCCCAAAATTTGAAGAAAAAAGTAATGAAATTATGAAATTGTGTACGAGAAGGAAAAAAGCAAGAGACTAAAAAAAGGTCATCAACTTTTTTCGGAGATGAAAGCGAAATTTTTTGGAGATGAAGTGGCAGAAATTTTTTTGGGGACAAGATAAAAAAAAAGGTCGTCGACGAGATTGTGGCCGACTTTGTCCCCCCCCCACCTCTCAGACAAGATCGCCGCCACTGGCACATATAGTGCAATATCGGTACTTCAGTCATTCACAAATGTACACAGGCGTTAATTCCTCAAGTTCATCGAGTTCAGAATAGCCTAATAAAGTATTCGAAGCATCAAGTTTAACGTTCTCCATAGAAGTTATTGTATATGGTATGGTTTAATGAGGTAGGCCTTCGTATTAGATAAAGCTCATGTATACGGTTACAACTTACTTACAAGGTAACATATAAAAGAGCCTTTGAGCCAAAGAGCAAAAGGAAAAGAAGCCACGTGGCCAAAAGAATAATGGTGCATATGTGTGTTTATATATATATATATATTGTTAGCTTGTTAGTCTAGAGGTGAAATGTGAGTTAGAATGATACGAGAAATGACAAGAAAAACGAAGACTTTCGCAATATTGATAAAACGTATATTTACACTATGTACATAATTGAAACGATACTCACACATACAAGACAAACGAAACGTCAAAAGACAGACTCTCCGAGAAGACGCCTGCACAAACTCCACAAAGGAAGATACAACTCGAGAACCGGCAATTAAACATGAGTAGCGACCACGCAGGGTACACTCTCTGAAAACGACCACAAAAGGGTACTTACAATGCGTGACACAACCAGTGCACGTCTTACGCCTTACTTAACTAAAACCGGTCTCCCTGTAGACACAAGAACACTGCTATACAGTCAACGAGACCATCCTACATTTAGCTTCAAACGAGGTGCGTCTTAACTAAGGTTAATAAGTGCACGTGAAGATGATAATGGCGGGATGGCTGAAGGCCAACTCCCAACAGACCCCCCCCCCACTACGAAAAAGAGGAAACATTAAAAGTGTTTCCGACCATGCAGAAACCACAAGTGCCAACGAATTTAAACTATCTCCAAAGTTCATCAAAGCAACAGTCTAGTAGAAAAATCTATGAGTCCGTAGAGATATATGAAAAGTTCGTACATTTAAACTGAGGGGCGACTTAATATGTCTGGCAACACGCCGATGCTTAATGTTCGATGAGTACTGTTGGAGTTCAAGACTCCATCGCAAAAGTTTCGCATTCGAAGGAGCCATGCGATTTATGAACTGTAGTGGACTATGGTCCGTATAAACAACCACTGGAGCGGAACCAAAGTACACGCTGAACGCGCGTACACCGACCACCAGCGCAAGTGCCTCCTTCTCAATGGTCGAATAGCGTACTTCCGCCGAACTCAACTTCCGACTCAGGTAGCAGACCGGATGTTCAATCTCGTCCGTTATCTGAAATAGACAACCTCCCAAACAAAAGTACGAAGCATCTACAGCCAAATAAAAGGGTTTGTCAAAATCTGGCGGTTTAAGTATAGGCCGCGAAGCCATCCTAAACTTCAAATCAATGAATGCATTCTCAGCCTCAGGAGACCAAGTAAACCTGTGACCTTTCTTAAGTAACAAAGTAAGAGGTAACGTTAACTGAGAGTAATGCGGCAGGAACTTGCGGTAATAACCAGCCAAACCCAGAAAAGATTGAACCTGCTTCTTATTTTCAGGATCGGCTACCGTAAGCGCATTCAACTTACGAAAGTCTGTGCACAGCCGCAGTGACCCATTCGATTTAGGTACAAGTACTATAGGCGAAGCCCACGCACTTTCGGACTGCTCTACAATGCCTTCTTCAATTAGGCCTTTAATCTCTTTGTCTACCTGTGCCATACGCTCAGGATGCAACCGATAGGCTGTTTGCCGTACTGGTCGTGCACCAGGTATCAACTCAATACGGTGTGCAATAAGTGAAGTCTTGCCAGGTACATCGCTAAACACACCCTTAAACGTACTAAGCATGCCCAGCAATTCATCCCGTTGCACAAAATCCAAAGGACTATTTGCGACCACCTCTTCTAATTTAGGCGACTCAGACACATTCACACTTGCAGGCATATCATGAGCAACGTACAATAACTTAGCACGCAACTGCGTAGGAACAACCATTTGCGTATACCCTAAATCATCAGGCGTATCTAAATCCTTCCACTGCCTCACCAAAATTCCGTTAACAATCGAATACGATTGGCGTTCCATATATTGACCATCCCTTCGCTCAACTGGCTGATACAAGGGAAGCAAAGACGTATCGGCTTTCTGCATATCAATTAAATTCTCGCGCGACACTACATTGGTTAAATCAGCATGCACTGCAGTAGACTCTTTGAATAAGGCACTCAAGTCTACGTCTAACTGCACATTTATATCAGCAGACTTATCTTCTACAGATTGAGTATGCGACACAGGTAAAGAGCCAGAATCGGTCAATTTAACTTGAGCGCGTGTAGTCACTCCCACATTTATCTCATCTTGTGGACTATCCAAGTCGTTACCAATTAGAACGTGAATGCCAGGTTGCAAATGGTCTACCCACCCACATAAGATAGTGCCGTTAGCAAATTTAGACTCAACTCGAATTTCAACCAAAGGAACACGAAGCGTGACACCCGAGATACCTCTAATAAGGCGAACCTCACCGGTGTTACAGAACTCATTAGCATGCAATAATTCCTTGCTAGACAAGCTTTGCAAAGAACCAGTATCTCTTAACACAACAATATTGCGAGAAAGTCCAGTGGGCGTATACACATAGCCAGACGAACAGAATGACAAGTAGCCAGCGTCGACCATTTTAGTCGGCCCATCCTTCACTTGTACAGACATATCTACGTCCGTAACTAATTCTACATTCTTAGGATTGGTGTTCTGCTCATGAATTTGAACTCGTTCTTCGTCAACCTTCTGTGCCCAAATTTCAAAATTTTTCCTGTTTAACTCGTCAAGAGCTACCCAGACCATTTTCTGCAGCTCTACCTCATTCCAAGTTTTTATTCTTACTCCTAAACCACTTAAACTTTCCCTCATCTCTTCGACAGACATATCGAAAATATCTTCAATGTTCAAAGGCTTAAACGATAGCGAATTTTCCATTTTAGAAACTTATGCACTCAATTCAAACAAAACGACTATAACAATTCAAAATTCCCAATTTCCGTAATTTTAACTTCACTTCTCAAACTTCAATTTCAAAATTCTACTTTCAAAATATCAAATAGCTTCGGACGAGCCCCCATATGTTAGCTTGTTAGTCTAGAGGTGAAATGTGAGTTAGAATGATACGAGAAATGACAAGAAAAACGAAGACTTTCGCAATATTGATAAAACGTATATTTACACTATGTACATAATTGAAACGATACTCACACATACAAGACAAACGAAACGTCAAAAGACAGACTCTCCGAGAAGACTCCTGCACAAACTCCACAAAGGAAGATACAACTCGAGAACCGGCAATTAAACATGAGTAGCGACCACGCAGGGTACACTCTCTGAAAACGACCACAAAAGGGTACTTACAATGCGTGACACAACCAGTGCACGTCTTACGCCTTACTTAACTAAAACCGGTCTCCCTGTAGACACAAGAACACTGCTATATAGTCAACGAGACCATCCTACATTTAGCTTCAAACGAGGTGCGTCTTAACTAAGGTTAATAAGTGCACGTGAAGATGATAATGGCGGGATGGCTGAAGGCCAACTCCCAACAATATATATATATATATATATATATATATACATAAATCTATATATTATAAAAGATCGACTACAACACCTGTCAATCATCGGCTTCTCAACCATCTGCCAAACACAGAATCAACGACGAGAGAAGCGAAAGAAACTGATGACGAAAATTATATGAAAATGAAATGAAGCATATCGAAAACTTAAAGAAGTCAACGGCCTTTGCAGCCATAAGATGTCGTTAAACATTGGAATAATAACGGTAACATATTATGTTTACAGAAACATAGGGATATACTTCGTATATCTATCGGCAACACGCTTGGTCGTCCGACTCGTACTCCTTTTGAACTGTAAACCAAATAAGATGTTTCCTCTTCTATTCGTACTCAACTCAGGGTGTCAGTATATGAGCATGACTATCTTAGACTATCGGGACGCCCCAGCGATGAAATAAGCGCCAGAGCGTTTGAGTTGAAAACCCTGTCTGTTGTGAACCTGTGTGGAGTTAAGTGTGGGGCGTGGTGGCTCAGTGGTAAGTTCGGCGCCTTGTGACCGGAGGGTTGCAGGTTCGAATCCCACTCTAGCCGCTGCGTACGGACCTTGGGCAAGTCCTTCACTCGCAATTGCTCGTGGCGCTTCGGCGTGAAAATTCCGGAACAGTATCAAATGCTGTAGTCCGGAGCGCCTCTGAGTAGTAGTTGACTTCGAGAGGCGCTATAGAAATATTCGGAATTAAATAAATAAATAAAATAAGTAAGGATTGATTTTGGGATGTGCTCTAAAGACCAACGCAAAGTGTGAAATGAACGTTTGCCCATACTTCGTGTACAGCATTAAACAAAGCTCGCATATCAAAAGCTGTGCTTGTCCTCGATATGGTCACAGCGAGACAGTCGTTCAGTTGCATGTCTTAGGAGTCAATATTACACTAATGTTCTAAGGTTCGTTGAAATACTATTTTGATGCTCTTAAGAATTAGGCCTCTTCTAATGATAGATAATGCAACAATTTTAGGGTCTTATTTATTATTGTACATGTAACTGCGGTGCTACAAAGCTTCCAATCGTTGCCTCTTGCAGCATACCTCTAATGGTCTTTTAACATTTTCTCAGACCGATTGAAACTTTTAAATGTCTGTCATGGGCTGATATGCTTTTTAGTCCCTGGCATAACCGTAAAAGACAAATTTTAGTCAGCGAATAAAATCGCTTTATTAGTGAGCTCTGCTTTTTCATAAGATCCAATAGTTTGCGTCCAAACTGCGCAGCCATTATTCCTACAAAGATGTTAATGTCTGACCGGGACGTAACAGTAATCGACAACTCTCGCCTGGCAGGTTCAGATTGATCGAAAACTCCATAGGTAACGAATCGAATGCTGCTTTTGAGATTTGCAGCACAGTAAAAGATGGCAAAAAATTGAAATCATATCGCCACACTAAATTGTTCTTATCAATCAATCAATCAATTTTCGTTTATTATTAACACAAGCTGTCAGAACGCAACTTGAATACAATAAAATGGTTGCTGAACGAGCTAAAAAGGATTAGATGAGTTGTATAAAGGTAGTTAATGTAAGTAATCAATATATATTTTTATATAAAACTCTAGGTATAAAGTTAGAGTCATCCTTGCCAGGGAGTGAAAAGTCATGAGGACGAGGTCGGAGGACATGGCGTTAATAAACAATAAACTTTTGGTTGCAAAAATCACGGATACTTCATCTTCATCAAAGGACCTCTCTCTCTCTCTCTCTCTCTCTCTCTCTCTCTCTCTCTCTCTCTCTCTCTCTCTCTCTCTCTCTCTCTCTCTCTCTCTCTCTCTCTCTCTCTCTCTCTCTCTCTCTCTCTCTCTCTCTCTCTCTCTGTCTCTCTCTGTATCTCTGTGTCTCTGTCTCTGTCTGTCTGTCTGTCTGTCTGTCTGTCTGTCTCTCTCTCTCTCTCTCTCTCTCTCTCTCTCTCTCTCTGTATCTCTGTGTCTCTGTCTCTGTCTGTCTGTCTGTCTGTCTGTCTCTCTCTCTCTCTGTCTCTCTCTGTCTCTCTCTGTATCTCTGTATCTCTGTGTCTCTGTCTCTGTCTGTCTGTCTGTCTGTCTGTCTGTCTGTCTGTCTGTCTGTCTGTCTGTCTGTCTGTCTGTCTGTCTGTCTGTCTGTCTGTCTGTCTGTCTGTCTGTCTCTCTCTCTCTCTCTCTCTCTCTCTCTCTCTCTCTCTCTCTCTCTCTCAATTCCTTTCGTTCTTTGCAGAACATCGGGCGACAAGATTCCTCCTCTTGTCGTTTCTGTAGCGGTATTTTGGTTTTACAGGAGTGGGGTTGCTAACCCCACGCCCTAACCCTGCTCCTTTCTCAACCGGGCTTGGGGCCGGCTTTGGCGGAGTTAGGACAAAGGACTTAATTAGTCATCGTCAAATACAATCGTCGGGAGACAAAAGGAGACCTCTTCATTTCCGATCCAACGTCTGTCTATAGCAGGCCCGAAAATCAGTGTTTCAACCCAGTTGCCTATAGTTGCCATGTCGATCTACGTGAAGATTAGCCAACTCATATGTAAAAAGTCTTTCAAGCTTATTTTTTTCTTTAACTTGTAAAAAAATCCTCTGAATTAAACACAACAGTGTTAATTACATTAGGAATATACAATTATAACATTATCTTACTGTTTGCGTTTACAAGTTTAACATTATCTTACTGTTTGTAATTATAATAATATTAATGAATACGAAGAGAAAGATATCACGTCTTTTGTGTGACGTCACAGTATTATATTAACTAAGACATAATTATATTTTCAAGACGCCAATCTAGGTCTGCTTTTAAGCTTGGATCGCTGTTTAAGTGGAATAATTATAGTTTAAAATTTATTTCAAGGGATTTGTTTATAAAGTTTGTCGTAAGCGACAATCACCGATTGGTTTGAAGAGGTGAATTGTTTCTCTGACGCCATGTCGAAGGAAGGAACATCAGCCGAATCCAATGATGATGAACATCAGGATGAAGACTCAGATCGTAAGTCAATGCAAGGAAATAATTATTTAATAACACGCGTTATTGTTGGTTGATGAAATAGAGGTGGTAGAAAGCTTCACTTTCCTGGGATCATTGGTTGATAAAGAAGGAAAATGTGATACAGAAATAAAACGAAGGATTGCGATTGGGAAAGCTGCAATGATTGGACTGGAAAAGATATGGAAGGACAGGCATGTGAGCATAGATACACAAAAAGGCTCGTGAGAGCCCTAGTCTTTCCAACGGTTCTGTACGGGTGTGAGTCGTGGACAATGACAAAGAACATGGAGAAAAAGGTCAACGCATGTGAAATGTGGATATGGAGAAAGATGCTGAGAATATCATGGACAGAGAAAAGGACGAACGAATCAATACGAGTGGAGATTGGTGTCGAGAATGAAGAGTCATTAAAACAAAAAGCGACAAGATTGAAGCTTGGATTCTTTGGTCATGTTATGCGATCCGATGGGCTAGAAAAGGAAATGATGTTGGCTTGTGGTGAGGGGAAAAAAGACTGGGTCGACCAAGGAAGAAATGGATGGATGAGATTCACGATGTAACTGGCATGAATCTGGAAGCACTAAGGGACCTGACTTCGAATAGGAAGCAATGGAGAATGTGTGTCGTGGCGATCGCTAGAGCTCCGGGAGTTGACAGCACAAGGTGACAACAAGGTGATGTTTCAATGATTAAATCAGTGTCTTTTCATTCATTCATTCAAAGTTATATATAGCGCCTCTTCAATAGACCTACTCAGAGGCGCTCACAGCTCAGACGCGGCTAAAGAGGGTAAACGTAGACAATTTGTATAGAGGAATTCAGGGGTATGAGCGTAGGGCGTACGGGAACACATTCCAGGTAGCCGGGTAGCCGGGCCAGGGACGTAACTAGCGTTGGGCTTGGGGGGGCTTAAGCCCCCCAAACGAAGTTGAAGCCCCCCCAAACAAGTCAAGCCGTTGTATGCTTACGGCTAAAATTCGTATGAACACTGTATAAATGTTGCCATGTTCAAGGCTTAAGCCCCCCAAACGAAAAATCCTAGTTACGTGCCTGAGCCGGGCCAAGATTCGAGAAGGATCGTCGCTGTCAGATCGTAAGGCGAGGACGAGAGACCATTGCAAGAGCTCGTCCGTAAGTCGCAGTCTCGCAGAGTGCAAGGGTCGGCGGGAGGCCAAGCCTAAAATCAGGCAGCAGAGTTCAGTTCGAGTGAGACATCGCCAGACAAGTGCTGCTATCCATGATGAACACTTGGCTGGCCTAATGCTGGTCAGAACCATTATTATTATAATGTCAAACATTTTTAACGTGCGCAAAGTCACATAGAAATGCGAATCTAAGGCGCGATTGCTCAGTCGCCAGGTGAAGAGCAATTATAGATATCCAGATGTTTGAAAGTCGAAGAGAAATAGTGAGTTTTGAGGCGTTTCTTAAAGGAAGATATAGAGTAGGCCTACAAGTGAACAGACATTGGTATTCGATTCCATTCATTGGGGGCAGCAAGATAGAATACACCAGGGTCCATGGTATTGCTACATTGACGTTCAACCAAAAGACCCATATCCGAAGATCTCAGGATAAGGGGAGGAACATACGGATTATAGCGGTTGAAAATAAGTAAGTAAGTAAAAAAGAATAACCTTTATTAGACCAATTGCTAATCGCATTTTAGTGTAAATACACCAAACATCATATAGTATTCTAATGCTAAGGGTTTATGCATCAGACTATCAGCGGGTGGTATAATTCGGCCATGGGCCGGGGACGGAGGGAATAATGTGCGGCCTTAATGGGGGAGCAAGTCATGTAATACAATCATGTCATTTATCTGCCAGCGCTGCAGAAAAAGCGGGTATCCACGTTTGAACATAACTGCTCAAATGTAGGTAGGTGGGAGTGTTTGTTGTGAGGGTTTTATTGGTCAAACAGATCAGTTTAAATATAATTCTGAATTCAACAGAAAGCCATGCAATGCAGATGACCAAGCAGCTTTAAGGAGTTTGTTCGAGTATAAACACGTAGCACCACGCAGGCCAAAACGACCAAACCCCTTGGTTCAGTTTTCTTTGTTCATGCAAAGAAGCTCTTTATATGACTGCATTTACATTTAGCCTCAAAATTCTAAAATACATAAACACAATATGGAGGTTAATTTTACATTTTTGAATAATTACATTTATTTAACTTGTAGTATTCCTACAAGTGGACATTGTTGAATGTTCAATACAATCCGAATTCAGTGACACAACGGTAAGCTAAATATGGCATTAATATACAAGTTACAATTAAGTCTTCTATGCATCTAAACTTTGTGAATTGCTCATAGTCCGACACTGTCCTTGTTTTTTATAGTCAAATAACTTCATTAGCACTTGGAATAAATCATGTCAGATATGACACGAAGGCAGCAACTTGTAATACTTCACTGGTTACACTGGTCAACAGCCAAAATGTATCGGTGATGAAATCAGTCAATTATAACTAATTTTGCTGTGCTGAA
Organism: Allolobophora icterica; assembly: GCA_963556255.1. Taxonomy (NCBI): domain Eukaryota; kingdom Metazoa; phylum Annelida; class Clitellata; order Crassiclitellata; family Lumbricidae; genus Allolobophora; species Allolobophora icterica. The sequence continues at coordinate 22,368,222 of OY744615.1, read as the reverse complement.
AAAGAATATGACATTAAGAAATGCTGTTTAGCTCTAGTTTTTATGATACAGTAAGTTTTACATAGAAACTGATTTTTTCTTAAAACTTTGTGCATATCTTTGTGTCAGTCGTACTTGGTATAGCAGTCCTGCAAGAATTTTGTGCTGAGTCATCACATTTACAACAATTTTGTGCTGCGTCATCACATTTACAAACTCTCGTGCTGAGTCATCACATTTACAAGAATTTTGTGCTGCGTCATCACATTTACAAACTCTCGTGCTGAGTCATCACATTTACTGAATAAATATCTTCCTCTGTTATGAATCAGTCACAGACAAGCTTTTGAGTAGTGCAGATGAGTTTCTCGTGTCAGTTAGCATTCATTATATCTGGACATGCCTCGAAAGTGTCTAAATAGCGCTGATAGCTTTTGCTATGTGTGCGGTAAAGCGACATTTTCCACACAGAAACGTTCCATTACTCCAGTGATTAGGAAGGCTTATCACTGCTATTTTTGGTGCAAGATTGGAGACCAAGATAAAAGCTGGGCGCCACATATTTGTTGCAATACTTGTGCTTGTAACCTCCGGAACTGGCTCAATCAAAAGGGTCGTTCCATGCCTTTTGCTGTTCCTATGATATGGAGAGAGCCAACCAATCATGTCACAGACTGCTATTTTTGTATGGTGCCATCCCTACAGCATGGAATGTCCAGGAAGAAAGAATGGACTGTCAACTATCCCAATATACCATCTGCAATTCGCCCAGTACCTCATGGAGAAGGACTCCCCATTCCTGATCCGCCAGCAGACTATTCTCTGGATTCTGAAGATGAAGATTCATATCATGCTAGAGCTGAATCACCTGAACCCTCAACATCACAAGATCCCGATTTTATTCCTGATATACCCTCAGCAGGCATACATAGGATTACACAGAATGAATTAAGCGACCTCATCAGAGACCTGGATTTGTCAAAAAACAAAGCAGAAATTCTGGCCTCCAGACTACAGCAATGGAATATGCTGCAGGAGAATGTGAAAATTTCAGTATATCGTGACCGCCACAAGGACTTAACTCAGTTCTTCGCTATGAAAAGTGACCTTGTATTCTGCCATGAGATAAATGGATGAATTCACTCAATATTGAGTACAAACCTGAAGAGTGGAGACTCTTTATTGACGCTTCAAAGCTCAGTTTAAAAGCAGTGTTATTACATAATGGGAATGAACTACCATCAATTCCTGTTGGATATGCTGTTGGCATGAAGGAGTCTTATGTCAACATGTAGCTTCTTCTTGACTCTATTAACTACAATGGCCACCAGTGGCTGATCTGTGGGGATCTAAAAGTAATTGCCATCTCGCTCGGAATGCAACTGGGATACACCAAATTTTGCTGCTTTCTCTGTGAGTGGGATAGTAGAGCACGGTCTGACCACTATAACAGGAAAGTATGGCCGTCACGGAAGTCTCTGGATCCAGGAACTAAAAGTGTGCAGCACAGCCCACTAGTGGACCCCAAGAAGGTTTTGTTACCACCATTACATATAAAGTTGGGACTTGTAAAGAATTTTGTGAAGGCAATGAACCGAGATGGTGAGGCTTTCAAGTACCTGAAAGAGAAATTCCCAAGACTGAGTGAGGCCAAAATAAAGGAAGGTGTGTTTATTGGTCCACAGATACGTGCACTTCTGAAAGATGAACATTTTCATCAGATCCTCCGTGGTCTTGAGAAGAATGCCTGGAAATCATTCGAACTTGTGGTTGAAAATTTCCTGGGAAACAAGAAAGCAGATAACTATAAAGAACTGGTGACGAGACTTCTCTTAGCCTACCAGAAATTAGGCTGCAACATGTCATTGAAAATTCACTTTCTGCACTCTCATTTGGACTTTTTCCCTGATAACTGCGGTGCAGTTAGCGATGAACATGGTGAACGTTTCCATCAGGATATATCGACGATGGAAAACAGGTATCAGAGAAAATGGAGTCCTGCGATGTTAGAAGACTACTGCTGGATTGTGGTGAGAGATGCCCCAGATGTAGAGTACAAGCGACAGGCAAAGAAAAAAGAACTGTCTAATGCAGAGGAATTAATTATGTTTCACCCAAATAATATTATATACTTTATGAATACAAAAAACTATTCTACAGGTACTTAGAAGTGTCTTTATAAAATTTCTATCAATGTTCTGTTTCAATAATGTCAATTTAGGTTTCGAACTTTGCGAAATATAAGAAAAACCATCTTTGCAAATATTTTCAATAGTAGAGCTAATTAATTTTGTTTAAACACATTTCCGTAGTCACAGCATTGATACACATAGAAAAAAAGCAAGAAAATCAAAGATACAAAATTTCTTTCAAAAATTGTTGACCAGTGTTATCAACAGAAGATCGTCCACTATACACAGATGTCTTTCCGATGCTGCTGCTTCAGCGTCTTTCGTTACTTTCTGTAACCCTCATCCTACCAACATATATTTACTAGTTTCGAAACATTCTATTCCTGCCCAGCTGGAAGGATGAGGTTTAACCGCTTTGAATAACTGGGCTCAGTATTTTCTTACGTTCGTCGTGTGATTCATCTTACTTACTTAACCTGTACTGTGAATTAGTCGATACGCCGCATAACCATCATAACCTTTGAAGTGAGTAGGAAGTCCTCTGAAGTCCCTTGACCTAATATTTGAATTAGCTGAAGTATTTGCGAGAGCATTGCCGCTCCACCCTGAACATCCAGCGCCGTGGTTCCCTGCGCTCTTCTAAGCAGGCTGAGCTTCTAGTTCCCCGCTCACGGACCGCCCTTAGGCAGCGCCGTGATTTTTCCATCGCTGGCCCTGCAATCTGGAATGGGCTCCCTGTAGCGCTTCGCTTGGTCCCAAGCACCCATTCCGCCACATTTTATTCAAATCTCAAGACTGTGCTCTTCAGCCGGGGTTGGGTCGGGAGTGCTTCTGAGTAGATAGCCTTGAAGAGGCGCTATATAAATTCTCCATATGAATGAATGAATGAAAATCCCATGTTAGCGTCGGAAATTTTTTTCGAGAGACGCACTTCCATTCAAATAACTAATAAATGTTACAATAATCATCGTTCAACCAACTTCTAGTTTCAGGTATATTTTCATCGATAATCCACCTTCAAGTTTGAGCTATATTTTCATTATTCATCCAACTTCTAGTTTCTGTTTAAGTATGAAATGTTTCATCGCTCATCGACGGCGATAATATCGGCACTAAAACGATATATAGCCTAAGCCTACTGTCATCGCAATTCGAAATTCTAGTTTGACTTTTGTTATGTAATATATTCATCAATGATCCAGTTTCTAGTTTCAGTAATATTTTCACCAATAATCCGACTTCTAGTTTGAGTTTTACTAAAAAAATGTTTTCATTGCTCGAGCAATGTAAATAATATTTTACGCTAAAATGGGGTTTTACCTTAGCTCAACCATGTAAAAGAAGCTGATCGTTAAAATGTGCCTTCTATTTGGATTACTGAGGCATCTATGGTTCGACGGAACTACCTTTCTACTTAGTGGATTTGTTGCTGACATGCTGACGAGTTCTAAGTAAGTTTACGTTTTACCTGTAGCTGCAAGATCTACCGATCCAGCTACTTGGGTGCATCCTCGTAAAAGCCGTAGCTATGGAAGTGAAGAGTGAGAAGCTGGACAAAAGTGCCTGGAAAGAACAGGCTGATCTTGTGATAAGCAGACTTAGAACTGTCTGCTCGAAATGGAACAGCATCTTAACGACCAACAAATTTCGAAACGAAGTTTACAGAACTCTCGGCGTTATTGGTTAGTTTATGAAATAAATGAGATTTTAGTAGGCCTAAGCTTTACCTCATGCATACAATATACGTAGACCTGAAATTGAAATTACGGTCTACAAGACTTAGTGTAGATTCCATAAAATTGGATTCTGAGAAATTGTATTCCATGAAATTAGAATTATGGCCTACGTAACCTATGTCTACGCTCTCTGCATGCATGGGTGACCAGCCAATGTACAGTCAATGTGCTCTCTCTGTACTGAATTGGCTGCGGGTGCAAAAAGGAATTGAATTTTAAACATATTTCTGCAACGGCGGGATTTCAATCCCGCCTTCTCGATTGACATTGCAGTGTCACCACGGTCATCACAAGACTGTGAACTACATATATAGGCAAAGCTCGCAATCTTAGGCCTAATCGTAATCTCGAAACGTATAAAGCGCCTCTCGAAGGCCAAGCAAAAGGCACCAGCCTACTGTAGTCACGAGCGCTAGCAAGCGTTCTCTTCATGCGAATCCAACTTCCCTATTCGCGTCGCCTGATACGGTGTACTCAGAAAATACTGTGACATTGTGCCTTCCCATACTCATGAATATTACTAGTCTGACCTTTCTGTTCGTATTATTCCTGCATATATGAATAAAGAGATCGGAGTTGTATTGCATATTGTATTGTATTCATAGGCGTAATTTGTGGGGTACGAGGGGTACCCGTACCCCCACTTTTTGAACTGGGGGTACCGTACCCCCACATTTTGAACAATGCCAATCAATATTTTATTATTGTGCCTTCCCAGAGATCGCAGTCTCCGCCTTGCTTCGTGTATACATGTAAGAAATTTCAAATTGGTTCTCCCCACTTTTTAAACCAGAGTTACGCCCCTGATTATATTTAAAACATTTATAAAGCGCCTCTAGAAGGGTGAACCGTTCAGAGTCGCTCAACAATGATCCAATGTACCGGCTGGTGCCCTGCGCTTGGCCTTCGAGTGGCGCTTTAGAAGTTTGGAGATCGCTTGTATTAGGTTTTATACTTCGACATTTCTGATTCACTGTGTCCTATAGTCTTAACATCTTTGCACAGGAGCTCTTTATCCTTAATGCACTTTGACACCATTTAGGCCACTATTAAACAAATGTCGTTTCGTTCGTGCAATAATTAAAGGCTAAATATTTTTCAGCTCAGAAGACGATTCATTTGGAGATTTTGCATCAGTTTTCGATGCCGTTTCACGTCATCAAACTGATTACAATGAAAGATGAAATATTTATGCTCCGCAAACCAAATGGTGAAGGCCATGTTATTAATGTTTACGACCGCAACAATCTGGCGAAGGTGAAAGATGTCATCCAGCTGGAAGGAGTACGTCCTGGGGGCATGGCAGTTTGCAGTGTGTCAGATTGCGTGTATGTACTACACCTGGAAAGGAACGAAGTCGTCAAGGAATGGCAGAGCGTTGTAGTCTTTCGCATTACGAAAGATGAAGATAATCACTTCGAGATATCTGGTGAGATTGGTCATGATGTGAGGCCGTCATTTGCTGATATATCCGTATCCACTAACGGAAACCTGATAATCCTTTCAAAGCACGATAGGCCGGAACCTTCGGTTGTAACCATATTTGATGTGAATGGTTCATGGCAGCACGAAATAACGCTGCACCCACATATCTATGGATTCAGATATGCTTGCAACGTAATTCAGAAATCAGATGGAAACCTTCTGTTGGTGTCAGCTAACTACCAATGTATGACAAAATTACAGGAGATAGATACGACAGGAAAGATGGTACGCCAGTACCAGTCATCGCGTTTAACTGGATACAGTGTGGTGAATTTTGCAGATGCTTCTGGTAAAATTTTGATAACCGATTGGAGCAACAAAATGGCGCTTTTAGACTCCGAACTTTGTCTCCTGGATTTCAAAGGTCCACGTCCGGCTGAGAAAGAGTCATTTTTTGCCTACGACATGCACTATGATAGTCAGAGGAATGAGATTGTGCGTATTGATGATACTGACAATCCTGGCGCCACTCTTCTAACCGTCTACCGTTTCAAAGAAGACTAAACTACTCGAAAGGATGTTAACGATGGGAATAATTTACTTTTATTGTTGTGGATAATTTAATTTTATTGTTGTATTAAATAGTTTCGACGTTTCGTATAATGTTCATTTTCTGTAATTTTAAACAGCTTTGTTGAAATACTGATGAGGTTTTCTTCATTTATTCGTTCATTCATTCAGGTCATTAATTTAACGCCAAGATAACTCAGAATTGTTCATTGAGAATTCGTCAAAAAATGCACAAAACTTAAAAACAACTTAGTTATTATTTTTTCATACTGGTAATCGTAATCGTAATCGTGGTCTTGAGATTTCTGCAGTGCCAAAAAAGTCAAAGTCACGGGAACCAGCTTATTCACAAGCGCTCAGTCGAATCACAATCGATAGGCGGGGGTGGTTGAAAACGGTTCCAGGTCAAGATCCAAAGGAGTCAATCAGGCGGACAGTCAGAGGGCTAAGGTGACTGGTGTTTAGGGTTGAAACGGCGAGGGAGGTAATGGGAAGAGGAGGAATCGGAATACGATTTGTGAGAGCATTGTTTTCAGTTTTGAGTGAAAGACCTGTGGAAATACAGCAAGAGGTGAGGTCTTTGGTGAGTTCGTAGGATAGATCTGCTATTTCTCGTAGTACGGTACGGGTGGGAGTTTGTTCCAGAGAGTTGGGACAGCTGTGGCTTTGGAGCGATTCGCAAATTTTAGTGATGAGATGACGGAAGGTCGAAGCAGTGTTAGTGCAGAAGAGAAGCGGGTTGACCGGAGTGGTTGGACCGTGAACAGCTGACGGAGATATAGGAGGGCTGGAATGATTGGAGTCTATTGTACAGTTGGTGAGTGATATGACTTTATATTCTATTTGTTGGGTTATTTTAAGCCAGTGGAGAGATTTGAAGACAGGAGTGATGTGGTGGTGTTTGGGAGTGATAGTCACAGCATGGGCGAGTGCATTTTGAATGGCTTGGATGTGGTTTATTTGGTTGGTGTATATATGTTCAAGAAGAGTGCGTTGATACAGACACGGACATCGACAGATACATACACAGATGTGTCGATATCTACACTGCAAGGAATAATTGGCCAGCTGCACTTCGTGGGTATCCTTTCTAACGCTGACGGACTGAACATGTATAGGAGGAAATCGAGCGCGAAACTAGCGCGCTCTTTTCACTTCTAAGCTGGAAGCGTTAGCTATAAAAGTAGCTGTCAAACTTGTCCGCCAGGAGACGCCAGAAGTCGTCGTTTTACTGTGTGGTTTGCTCTGTGGATTTATCGATATTCGTCGTGGATATATCGCTTACTGTGTGTATCTAGCGATAGTTGCGGAAAGGTTAATTCGTTGCGAATATGTCGTTTGTCTGTTTGGTCTAGATTCTATTCCTACTAGAAATATTTCGATTTATTCAACGAAGGCTATATTCGATTCCGGCGGGTTATACTGTATGTCAAGTCTGTGTAGACATGCACATATGTGGTGATTCTCTGTGAATATTTGTCGATTCAATGCTCTGAAGAATCTTACCGTTTGGGGTCATCCATATATTACGTACGCATGGAGGGGTGACGGGGTAACCGAAATGCATGTGCTTGCGTACGCTTGCGAATGGGGGAGGAGGGGCCTACTGATAATGTACGTACGCCAATTGATTTGCCTTCAAGTGAGCTAGAGTTCAGTCTTTCCAGCTATCTGGTACTTCCAGAGGAAGTAGGACTGTGGGAGAGGTGTCACTTGTATGCCACCTTACCTCTGAACGCTATTATAAAACTATGACACAACTCAACAGTGAGTCCATGGATTACTTATCCTTCAATCTGGCCTAAAGTGCAGACAGTCGCTGCCTGGACCTGTGTAACTGACACATTCTGCAGCTGGTCTTGAGGGTCAACTGTACGTACGCAGGTGGGGGGTGGAAATAAGTACGCGTGCGTACAGGGAAGGGGACAATTTTCCTGGATTTTTGCTTACGTAATATATGGATGGCCCCTTTGCTAGAGAGTGCATACATTTGAAGCCCAGCGGAGATTGGTCACTTCTTACTCCAAATCATTTAAGATTGATATGCTTGTATATTGCCAGTTAAAATATTTGCTCTTGCCGTTGATGTAAGTGCTGATTAACTTTCTGTTGTGAAGATTTTTAATTGATGATTAATTGCAGTAGCCATAGCTCGATAGACGTGTAGAGGTAAACGCCTATGTGTCTCACAGGTTCAGCCGTAGATATAATCTTAAGAGAGGTTGGATTCTCTGCAAATAGAAACTGGGGAAACAATGCATAATTTGCAGGAGCGCCATCTTGAAACTAGGGAGAAAATGTTTAATTTGCAATCGCGCCTGGATCGTTTGGAATCTTCGGCTAGAGATAAGTTGGTCGTAAACAGTAGTTCGAATCCTGATTGCAGCATTGCTGGGGAATCTGCCTCCTCGGTATCCGCGCCTTACCACTCAGTCGCCATCCTGGGGGAACTTCCGGTTCACCTCCTAGAGGAACCGGAAGCGGCCGTATATCCTGGTACCACGAGGTGTAACAAGCGCCTTATTAATAAAGATGTGCTAGATTATAGAGAATCCGATATTCGGTTAAGACGGTCAACTGTGCGAGGGTCGGATTCGAACCCGAGAAGTGAGATTGCTCTTTCTTCCCTAGTGTGTCAACGACCACACTTAACCCCCTCCATCGATGATACAATGTCAGCGACGTCGTTTGAGCTGAGAGCGGGTGCAACAAACATTATGTATGTATGTTTGTACATACATTACTGGACATGTATGTATTTGACTACAGTCAGTTTCACATCTGGTTTGCTGTGTATTCTCTGCCAGAATCAGTTCGAAGATCCACTTCGATTAAAACTTTTAAAACTAAACTCAAACCTAATTTATTTTCTAAGTAACCTACTATGATTAACTACTACTACATTGTAACGCATCCTTTGAGTACAGTGTTTAATCTAGACACCGTTTTGGCGGGAAAATTTCCTCCCCCAGAGGCCACCAATATTTTAATGTAGGCCTAAACACCTTTGGGGGATTCCCCCCATGACGCCCCACTCAGATGCGAGTAATATAAGAATAAAATAATAGAATAAGATATATCACATTTTTCGGAGACGAATTCCTAAAAAAGTCATGAAATTTTTTGAGAGATGAATTCCTAAAAATTTTCTAGAGATGATTCCGAAAAAAGGTTGGACGAATTCCAAAAAAGTCATCAAGTTTTTTAAAGATGAAATTCCAAAAAAGGTCGTCGAATCTTCGAACATGAATGAAATTTCTAAAAAAGGTCGCCCTTGTTGGTCCCCCAAAAACTTTGTTTCCCCTCACCCCAGAAGAGAGGGACTAGATTAAACATTGCTTTGAGCAAGACTCTGTTTTATTAAGGCACGCTACAAATATAAGTTGTATTGTATTGTATGCTTACTGAATTCTATCGCGCTGATGTCAATTGCAAGCAATCAACCGATTTCGCACCAAAACCAAGCGGTAATCAGATCATTATCCATGCAGAAGATTAATACGCCACGACAGAGAGGCAATCTATGATGGATAAGCAGTTTCTAAAAGTCAAGTCTTAAATTGAGAACGAAATGACACCGACGACTAAGCAGAACGAACAGGTACAGACAGAGGCATAACTTTGGTGTAGAAAGTGAGGTGGTACCAAATTTCGCGTCGTTTCCCCTTCAAGACTGTGAAGAATAATTATGATGGCGTCCAATGAATCTATTTTGGCGCCATTTATGCGCAATGCCAAATAATAATGATAATGATGATGCTGCTGCTGATAATAACAAAAAATAAATGTAATAATAATAATGATAATAAGCGTAATAATAAATATAATAACAATAACAATTACATAATAATAACGATAATAATAATAATAATTTAAAATTATTAACAATAGACCCGTTTTATTATTGAAGAGACGTGTATCGATCATAATTGAAGTGACGTAAATCCCTAGATTTAAACCTAATAACAAGACTTTTCATAATTGAAGTGACGTAAGAACGGCCTTTAGGCCTATTATCTAAATTACAAACAATAGACGTTTCACATTAGAAATAACATGACAATAGGCCTTTATTCTTTAAATTTAAACTTAATAACATTAATACACTTCTTCATAATTGAAGTGACGTAACAAAGACCTTATTTCTCTAAACTTAAAATTACTAATTATAGAAGTGTTCCATAAACGAAATGACGTACGTAACAATTGCTATAGTCTTTTATTCTCTAACTTTAAACTTATTAACAGTAGACTTTAAGTTAAGTAATGTGGCGCTCGTGTCGCCCTCTAGCGGAAACTCGCCATGTTGCAGAGAGGCGCTTGACCGGAAGCAAGTATTTGGCGGGAAAGCGGCACTACCTACTCCGCGTTGTTCGATCTTACCGGAAGTTAACGGGAAATTGTCCGACGGGTTCTGACTCAATTGAACGCTGAGTCGTACTCCCGTGCTCACTTTGCTAACACCAGGATTCCTATGTCCAGTCATTTAATACCAAGAATGGAAATTCATGTATGTCGGCGTGTGTGTTAGGTTCAATCTCCACTGCAACAGTGTTTTTAGCGGGAAAGTTCCCGCGCAAACGGCCAACTTCCCGCGCTAACTATGACACATCAGTCTCATCATAGCGCAAATCTCAGACATCTACAGCCGCCAACTTGTCAGACCTAATTGAATGTAATTTCAAGTAGATTTATTAAAACAGAAATATGAGAATTAATGTCTGTTACAGCTCCGATATTCAATGTCTGTAAACAGGCCCGGTTCGTCCATATGGGCAACTGGGCAGCCGCCTAGGGCAGCCGATTTTTAGGGGCCGCCAATTTTCAAATTTTTTTAAATATTTTAATTATTATTATTCGTAACAAGAGGTGAATGACTTAAAAAAAGGTCATCAACTTTTGTTGTGCTTAGGGTCGCCGATTTGCCCAGGGCCGCCAAATGTCTTGAGCCGGGCTTGTCTGTAAATCAACTAAAAGTTCATCAGGACTATTCGCCGATCCAGCCAAAGTTCAAAATTATCAATCATCAACTGTCGATATCAATTACTTACTTGCCATTCTATGATAATCGAGTTCGAACTTATCTAGATTTCTTTTATGATGAATATAATTTCAATCGTGAATTCTAGACAAAATGTCTTCACTTTGTGCTAGCAACGAAATTAAATTAAAAATACGATTTAAAACTGTTTACGATACTTAGGCTAACCATCAATTCCGCAACAATCCACTTATAGAAATCTTCACTTAAATCACTAATCGGCACCAATGTTACGAAACTTTGCTAAAATCTGATCGCAAAGTGACGATCACACACATAAAACAATCTTACACCAGACAGGCGTAAACAACACTGGCGCGCAAATAGCGAGGCTCCGGTCTTATATAACAAATCCAATTCGCGCCAAAGACCGCCAGAGTTCCCGGTAAAAATCAACCAATAGAAAGCCTCCATTCAGTTTGGCGCGCGCGACAACCTACCGCGCTCGTTGAGCATTGGTGCGCTATAAATAGATTCCTGCACAGGCGACGCCCAAGGACCTTTTATACAAAGGACTGGAACTCCTTTATATAACGTTGTGTAGGGCCTACCTAGTTTTTGAGCGATAGGCCTAATGGGGAGTGAGGAAAATTTCACACCTTATTTACATTAAAAAAATGCATTAAGTTAGTCACATTTATGAAGGCAAATCGACGAAAAATTATGTTTGCGAAGTAAAAAATTGTCGTCGGAAATTTAAATCGCCATGTTAACTGTCAAAAAACAAAATTTAAAGTGGAGCTACATCTGTGGCTGAGTTAAACGGGTATGCACATTATATTCATGAGTAACCAATCCTCTAATATAGAATCTTTGAGCAACGCCCAAGAAATATCTTCCCCCACCCGACATACATTTATGTTAGCCTAGCGCTAAATAAATGCCAATACAGTTAAAACTGACGGTCGTCACACAATTTAGAACTGACGTTCGTCACAGTAACGTAACCATGCAAGGTCTTTATTCTCTAAATCCGAGATTAAAAATAATAGACGCTTTAACAATTGGAATGACGTAACAACGGTAACAATAAGACTCTATTTTTTAAATTTAAAGTTAATAACAGTAGACTTTTTCATGGCTGAAGTGACGTAACAAATGCCTGTATTCTTTAAATGTAAACTTATAATGACAATACACACTTTTCGATAATTGAAGTGGTGACGTAACAAAGGCATTTATTGTATAAATCTATAAAGACTACTAAATAATGTGTTTCATAATTGAGGTGACGTAATATTAGGCCTCTGGTTTTAAAATTAGGCCCTAATTTAAATTAAATTAAAACAGACAGACAGAGACAAAGAGAAAGGAGACAGAGAGACAGAAAGGACAGAGAGACAGAGACTTCTTTTCAGCATCTGCATTTTGAAGTAATTTCGTTAATATTTTTGTCACGAACAGTTTTAAATAATTGCATGTGAGTTAAGCAGTACCTCCCGTTTTGGCCATATTTTGGCGACTTTTAACGAAGACAGCAGCAGCTGAACAGAAGCAACCCTAGTCACAGTGCAACAAAGTGAACAGACTAACGGTCTAACAATCAGTAGATGTCAGGTCACTTTATCGGCCTCCATTTCCATAGGCAGTGTCTGAAACGTTGGAATAAATTGGCAAAGTCAAGTTTCTATGACTTTATTTGGACATTTAATTGGACATCGAATAAAATTATAGAATATAGTCATTTTCCGGTAAATGCATAAATTGACAATTCAGCTGTCCCCGGCCATTTCTAAGAAAACAATGCCTAGTCTGATCATGCTAAGTGATTCTATTAAAACGTTATTGATCAGTCAACAATTTAAGACCTTTGAAAGTAATTCAGAGCAATAAAATAATTTATTACAATTTATTTTGAATTTAAAATGTTCCACTCCGTTACCGTCCCTAGGCTATAGTACATATTGCTTTCGTCTACAATTTCAAAATGATTTGCATTAAACCAAAAAATGTGACTGTTTCTTTTATAATAAACATAATTGCATATTTCTAAATACAACTTAAAAACTTACAACTTCAGTATAATTTTTAAAAATATATTTTAACTTGTCCCCGGAAAATTATGTCCGCTCCGTTAACATGTGAAAACTATCTCGTATCTCACAACCCTTTCAGTTCTTTGGTCCCGCAACTTAACACATCTCTTCTGTGAAGATCTATGTAAGTAAGTATGTCTTAATACAGGATCTGAATGCTAAGACAAATTTCTTACAAATTTTCATTTATTACGTACCTCGTGTGTTTTTTCATAATACATCCACTCCGTTACTGCATTTTTGCAATGATTATGAATAAATTTAATTTAAATAATATTTTTCATATAACATTTATAAGCTATATAATGAGTGTACCGACGATTAATGTGGACGCATGAGAGATAATATGATATTTACCGTGCTGATACACAATCTGTCCACTCCGTTAACTGTCCACTCAGTTACCATAAATGTGACCCTTGAGGTACTAAAATTTATTCCACTGTCAGGATAAGTCGTCTACTTAAATTATCATTTCTAATACAACTTATATAACAATATATGACATTTTAAATAAATTTTTCCTTCGGCAGACTGTTTTTTTTAAAGTTCACTTTTCACATTCTGTGCTCAATTCTCGACAAATGGTAACGGAGCGGAACTTTTTATGGTAATTTTTTTATGTAATTTTGATGTTATGAGCAGATTTTTAAGACAACATCATCAATATTTTAATGTTTTTTTGTTCATTTGATCACTGGTAATGATTAGCTGAAGTGATTTTTATTTTGTTATTTGGCCAAAAAAATACAGTCAACTTTACGTTGATTAGATTCCCTATTTTTATTTCGGTAACGGAGTGGAACACCTTAACAAAATTTAAAATGTGATGGAATTAAATAATCATTTGTATTGTAATTTCTTTTATATTTATTTTCTAAACATTAATACTAAGAACATATTGGCATGTCAAACTACGCAGTAGGAAGCCGTCTACTATATATAAATAGCTCATATGTGTTTTGGTAACGGAGTAACGGAGTGGACAAACATTTTCGTAGGGCTATTTTCTTTCTGCTAAAAACTTCATAATTTTACATATCAGTGCAAAACCAAATATATATTAGTGAAATAGAAATATTGAAGATTTGCTCCAAACAAAAATCAATGTAATTTGACAAAAAAAATTTTTCGCTTCTTCAATTAGTGAATGTGACATATTACCGGAAAATGACTCATTATATATATTCTTTATTGGAACCAATTGCAAACCGCATTTTGGTGTACAGCAACGTAAACATATTTATACAGATAATATACTGTACTTTGGAAGAACCGGTGAGTGCTGCTTGGTTGGTTGGTTTGCTTGGTTGAATTAATGCGCTGAGATGGATTCATTTAACTGGGTGCCTCTTCTTAGCGGGACCTTGGTCCCTTCTGAGACACCCTTTGTAGCCAATGTCAACTTTATGTTAATTTCTGTTGTCAATTTACTTGCTTTGGTTGACCAGTTGGTTGCAATAAAATGATTTGATTTGATTTGATTTGAACTTCTTCAAAGAGAAAAAGTGACGCTGCGAGCAGGATTTGAACCTACGCGGGAAGATCCCATTGGATTTCAAGTCCAACGCCTTAACCACTCGGCCATCGCAGCTACCGTTAGCAACTTGAACTGAGCTCAAATACATTTGGAAATCTAGTGCGTTTAAATTTTTCGTGTAAATATGTTGCAAAAGCAACAAATTAGTTTGAAACTACAGCAACAGTTAACAATAAAATCGAGCAAGGTTTCGATTAAAAAAATGACCTATGTGCTTCTGTAGCACAAATGAAAAGTTGCATCACCTAGCGAGTGAATTGCGTATGAACAAGTGATTGCGGAGTTAACTGCTTAGCGGCTAAGCTAGACGAAAAACAATAAGCGGAAGGAAAAAATTAAATTGTATTTTAAAATAATGGATTCAAACATTTTCAGAATAACCACCGTTTCACATTGTGGTACTTTGACTGAGTGAATTGCTTGTAATAAAATACTAGCATGCCTTATACGCTGTCTCCAATTTTCTTATTTTCTACCTTTAAACTTTTGAAAGGTCATTTAGTCGAGTCTTTACGTGACACAGTTATTGGATTCATCCTATCAATCCGTCACTTGTTTTTGAACGACAGATACAAACTTAGACTTGCCAATGACAACGAGAAAGCAATAAACTGTACAGAATAGAACGAGTGTATTTGAATAAAGAAACCTGGAAGCTATATAAGCGAAAGACGATTTGTTTAGCGTCATAGTCAGCGGCTGCCGACGTGTAATCCTTGGCTGGTGTTATTCCAAATCTGAATCTCCTGATATTTTCATCAGTTTCTTCGGTCACGAGTAGCACACTCCGTTGTCATTCCGTGGCGTTACGGGGTTGACACGTTACCAAGATGTGGGTGATAGGGTGGAAGTTGATCGTCGACGTAGGGCTAATTGTAGGGCTTTTGCTTGCGTTGTTTACAGTTGCCGTAAGTATGTGTGATATATTACATAGTTGCGAAAATTATGTAGCGCCATCATAGTAATCTCGCAAAGCATGGAATTTAAGAATAACGGATATAGTTTAGTTTGGGGTTGAGCTTGAACAGATCACTGTGTTCGAAACTGAAGAAACAAGATTTATTAAAGCCTGTGCGTTTCCTGCAGTCGTCAATGTTAACTTGTTTGTTTATATTGTAATGTAAACGGCCTTCATTTTAATATAGCGCCTTGTAGAGAAATTTTCTCCACAGCGTCGCAGACATGGCATCAAACAACACGATGTTTGCATAGTCAGATAATAATAAATTAATAATAATTCTGAGACGCTTTATATAGCGCTTCAGCGGCCGAGGCCGAAGAAAAGAGCGCTGTAGGACTTGTCAGACTTTGAATCTCAGATGGTGATCTGTAAAGCTAATTCCACAGTAGTTAGCCCTGTTTGTGTGATGTAATATACTAGCAGCATGATGTCATAGCTATTGTGCAGTGAATACGGGTCCGGCCTGAATCCCCG
The DNA here is from genome assembly GCA_963556255.1 of Allolobophora icterica. Classification (NCBI taxonomy): domain Eukaryota; kingdom Metazoa; phylum Annelida; class Clitellata; order Crassiclitellata; family Lumbricidae; genus Allolobophora; species Allolobophora icterica. Next base: position 22,352,328 of record OY744615.1, on the reverse strand, counting down.
AAACCCGAATCCCCGAAAACGCTGAAAATACAGAAATGCCCGAATTCCCGAAAACAGTTTTATAGAAAGCGGCTGAACTCCCGAAAACTATTCAAAGTTAAATTGTAAACTCTTATACATAACATAGACCTAGCGTGGCCTTGATGTAGCTCGATATGATATAGAATATAGATTTAATACAGAAAATCGATTTCGGGGATCCGGGCGATATTCTTTTCGGGGATTCGGGTTTCGGGGATTCGGGCTGACCCCGTGAATACTTATGTATAGAATAATAGTTTATGTAGATTATGTTATTATTACAGTTGATGTTTTTCTTATACTGGACTAAATCTGATCCTGATCTCACTTGTCATGACAAAGAGAACTACTTTGTTAACACAAAGAGCGAAGAGGGCCGCACTAAATTTCCAAGCATCGATGATCCACCAGAAATTGATTTAAGCGTCATTGTTCCAGCGTACAATGAGGAAAGCAGACGTAGGTAGAAGATGATTTCAGTATAATTTCAGTATATTGAATTTCATTATTTAAAATTTCTGCCTATATCAAATTACAGTTGATTGCCTGGCCGTAATTCATGCAAACTCATACAAACATAACTTTGTTTTATCGAACTTGCATATATTGTAGTTTTGCAGAGCATTGCAAAGGCATTTTTCAATCATTGTTGAACTGAAGGCTAGCAGATATTTCAAAGTTACAGGACCATTCTGTAATTCAATACTTGTGCCCTGCTTCATTTTAGTTGATTGGTTAATCTAATCTAATCAAGTGACTTCTATAAAATTGTATGTCGTTATATCATACTGATCAGTTGATGGTTGCTACAAGTTAAATCATAGTCGGGATTGAATCACAAATGTTTTGTTTCCTGGCTGGCTCTGGGCATGAAAAAATTAATGATGCACATGTATGCCTGAGTCACTGGAAAGAGGTTAGTTGATTAAGATTACATGTACTCTCATTTGTTGGCCTCATTTTACTGATCTAATTCTGGATTCTGTGAAAGACGAGAGTTTAACAGCTACACATAATTACACATAGTCTTTGATACAAGAGTGTGCATGTGCATTATTTATAATGTAGAAGTCCTATGATTCTTAATTTCTATTTTAAATTGCTTTTAATGCCACAACCTTATTTTCTTAAGTTCACAGCTGAATGTCCTACTAACCATAAATTAAAGCTAATGAATGATATGATGCCTTTTGAACAGATTACATAAAAGCAGATCGCAATGCATTTGCACGTTCAAACCGTTCCAATTCTAACTCTGAATTGACATTTACAGCTAATTCCAACATTTCTTAAGTTAGTGTGTCATGTAGTAATATAATATAAGCAATTATTCTGAAATGTGATGGTATAGCATAGCAGTCAGTACATCAAATTAACATGGTTGAACCCAGAATTTTATAGTAGTTGCAGAATGCTGTACAGAAGTGTGAGCAAAATTTTTCTGTAAGTGCTCTGTGTAACTGATGTTCCATTTTCAGTATCGATTATGATGGATGAAGCATTGGAATATCTCACAGGTCGTCAAGTAAGTGTCTGCGTAATTTTGTATCATGAGTTGATTCAACAGTTGATTCACTTTTTTTTTAAACGATGGGTTAGTGAAAGCAAGAAACATACTGCTCACAGTTGTCGGCTTTAGTGTTCGAAGTTTGAGTCTATGGCCTTGAAAATCTGTTAAGGAAAGTGCATAGAAGAAAATAGATGTTAAACTGAAAGCCGTTGTACCAGGTTCTGTTGCTCTGCAGTAAACCCTTTTAAGCTTGAGTAATACTTGATCATATAACCAGTATTGTTCTGTAGTGTTGAATGTTAAATTCTCGTTTATAAGCAACTTTTACATAGGATTGGGTGTTCTTGTTTTCACAAGTATTTGATTCCAGTAGGTCTGTGAATTGATAAAAAATAATTCTTAACATTCACCAAATTTGAGCTGACTAGGCAAGTATGAGGTTATGCATGTGGGAAGCAGCATGGATTGTATGATTTCAAGCCTTCTCTGACACTAGGGACCTTGAACAAGTCCTTGAGCTCAGCACCATCTATTAATGCTTGGTCATTAGATAGAGGCATTGATAATTATAGCGCATAATAATAGTATAATATGAATGTTGATACTTCCTTCTAATCTTTTATTTATAACAAATTTCTTGTACGAGCCATCCCCAGGGTTTCATAAAAATTATAATCTTGTTTTGTGTGTGATCTTTTCAGAAAGAAAATCCACATTTCCGGTATGAGATGATTGTGGTTGATGATGGTAGTACAGACAAAACATCACAGGTTAGAAAAGACACTGCGCTCTTCTTTATCTCTATGTATGCATGTACTAATATATTAATATATTTCTTTTAAATATTTATTTCATGTGTATTTATTGTATTTATATATTTGGATTTATATGGCAGCCTAGAAAGAAATTTTAACGAACTTGTTTAAGTTGCAGAAGGCAAATGAAGTTTATTTCTTGTTCTGAAATGAAGACCAAGATATAAACTTCTTTTCTTGACTTTTGATGTAAATACAAGACTGGTTGATAATTTTTATTGATTTCATAATTTTTGTCTTTAGGTGGCACTGGAATACTCGAAGAAATATGGGACTGATCGTGTGAGAGTGCTGACGCAGGTTAAGAATCGCGGAAAGGGCGGTGCTGTGAGAATGGTAAATTAGGTTACACGTATTGATTTTAGAATTCAAGTTAATTAATTAAGTATTATAATTTAATACGAAGCTAATTAATTTTATGATGATTTTTATATTGATTTATTAGTTATGATTTATTTTAAGTCACATTCATTCCATGCTGGTATTAGTACATTGAACGCTTCTGAATGGCCCTCCCGCTAGAAGTGCTTTATAAATATCCAAATACAATACAATACAATACAATACAATACATAGTAAATGATGTGATTGTGTTCCACATTAAATCCTGTTGTTTTGTTTAATTAGTCTCTCTCTTGCATTGGACCATTTTTCTGGAACACTCTTCCAATGGAAACACTTGTTATTCTGAAGCAAATATTTTAAAGTGTCTTAAATTGCTCCTGTTTAGATCTGTTATGCAGCCATGTTTTTTGTTATTTGTAATTTTAATGAAACATTTATACAGCGCCGCTCAAAAGGGCAAAGCAAATTAGAAATTCTCTCTGTGCTAGTGTATATGATGTTAAATGTCATTAAGACCTAGACTGTTGCATCAGTTATCAAAACAATGCACAGTAAGCTAGAAGAGTCACGAGTGGTGGGCCCACGCGGACATGTGGAACCAACCAAAGGGTTCCCATTGACAGATGACATGGATGTTCAGAGTATCTGGGTGAAGTTATGTCATTAGGTTATATATATAGCCAGTGACGTACATACATGATTACATACTTTTGTGTTCCTATTTGTTTATTCTTTTATTCTGTTAGGGTATGCTGAGAGGTCGTGGTCGGCGCTTGATGTTTGCCGATGCAGATGGCGCCACAATATTCTCAGATGTTAAGAAACTTGAAGAAGCTTTACAGAAGATAATGTCTGAAAGCAAGCAAGAGGTCTTGACAACTCATTATTTTATCAAATTCTTCCAATACTTCTATTCCAGATAATTTTAATGTCATTTTTTTAATTTGTTTTTATCTTCTAATAGTAATAGCTAAAAATTTTGTCATTATTTATTCTTTAGTTGGCAGAATATTATTCATCACTATTTGTATGTCATTTATTATTTTAAATAATTCCAATCTCGACAATTCTAAGGTCATTACATCTTTCTTAAGTGATTTTGCCATCTGTTTTTCTTATATATAGGATCAAATGGCTGTGGTCTGTGGATCTAGAGCTCATCTTGAGAAAGACAGCATAGCAAAAGTAGGTATTATAGGTGAAGTAGATGTTAAACTAATACCATACACACTGAAAGAAGCGTGAAAATTACTTTATGCAGATCTCCAGTTTATACATTTGTTTGCTGTTATGGACATGAATCTTACTGCATGTACTTGAAACCACTGAAGCATCTGATTTGGTGCAGGGTATGCCAACATGGTGGTGCATGCTTGTGATAAATGTATATAAGAACACCGGCCTTAGGCCCTTAGCTCATAAATGTGATTTCTAAGTGTGTTTATCTCTTTTGAAGAAGCTAACTTATTCAAGAGGGAAGTTATTTGTGGCTGAACAGTTTAGGAAAGTTTCTGAGTGGCTCATTCAGTCATTGGCATTGTTGTATAGAAGTGTTTTTTGTAGCTAAGCACTGTTTCTAACTAAACACTGCAGGGGTTTGGAAAAAGGTTTTTTGCTAACTGGGAAAATAATGGCTAAAAAGTGTGGACAATGTCTAAACCATTTCAACCGATCTAAAACCTGAGCTAAGAGAATTCTGAATAATATGGTTTCTTGCCTTATTATTTGATGTTGGTTTTTAGAGGTCAGTTATTAGAACATTCCTGATGTATGGCTTCCACTTCCTTGTCGGGTTCCTTTGCGTCCGTGGCTTTCGTGACACACAGTGTGGCTTTAAGCTCTTCACGCGATCTGCAGCCCAGCTCTTGTTCTACAATCTTCATGTTCAGCGATGGTGAGCAATATTCCACAATTCCTTTTGGTTAATCCAGTAAACTTATATGGGTGTAGCAGTAAGCAAGTTGTTGACACTGATCTACCTGTTTTCCTTCTATGTTTGTGGACAGGTCCAGCATGTTAGAGTAGTAGTGGTTCACAGATGTAGATGCCATAACCTTACATACCTGTATAAAATATATATTTGCTGTTTGAGGATTTGTGAAATAAAACACCTTTACTTGTTTCATTTTCACTTAGTGTATTTTCTGTAGAGAATATTTTCATTTCCATTGAAATTGGGCAAAAGAATTTTCAAGGAGCATGTTTCTACAGTGTCAGTGGTTGTGTTTCAAACCATGCTTAGTATAGGTTAAGTAATCATTATATTTTAAAACACTTGTTATGCATGCAAAATTTGTAAAATCTGAGGTGTGAAACTGATTTAACTTAGAAACAATAAAGCAAAGCTCGAGTGTACGTACCATACGTATTCTATTTTTTGAAAGGTACTTACGTTTTTTAACGTACCCTATTTTAGGGTACGTAAACAATACAAAAACACGTTAACCACATCATTGCTCATTTAGCCTCATTATAAGAATGTTCAATTTAATTTAAGCAAACAATCACAACCCAGCATACAGCGTTTTCACACAACTTCTTGTTTTCTGCCTTCATGAAGCTTGCGACCACATTATCCGGAACTTTCTCGCATTTCGCAACTCCTGAGATGGTTTCGACTCCCAGATGTGCTCTTATGCGATTGCCTGATCCAACCCAGAACTGTTTGTCGCAAAAATTGCATTCAATCAAATAATTGTTTTTCGCATTTTTCAACACTTTCACGTGCGTCCATTCCTTCCCACGTTCTCTGAGAATCGCTGACTGATGCGTATTAAGATATACTACAACTTTCGAGTTACAGAAATTTGCAAACCAGTGACGTGTACTTAGCTCTCCTCAGAATGAAAGTACAATTTGCATTAAATTAATTATAACCGAAGAATTTATCGAATTAAATTTACTGTTACGCTACCGGAAGTACCGGTTTCAATGACGCATACTGTTGACGTCAGATTATACGTAGGCTATGGGTCGCCGAGTAAACCATAAATAAAATTTTTGTGTATGATACGTACCATACGCGTATTGTATTTTTTTAAAGGTACGTACGTATTTTAACGTATTCTATTTTAGGGTATGCGTACCCTCGAGCTTTGCAATAAAGCAAGATTAGATCGCATTAGATGAAGTTAATGAAGTCACATTTAATGATAAATGAAAAACAAGATCTTTGGTATTATAAAACTATTGATTATCATGATTAGGTTCAATTAAATGGTCTTTTAGGCCTAACGAGAGATTTACTGGGAGACAGTTGAAAGTTATCTTCTTAAAACTCTAGTTTTTGGCTGTTGATTGTTTTAGGGCATTTGATGTGGAACTTCTTCACATTGCACAGCATTTTGGTGTTCCTTTAGCTGAAGTGGCAGTCAACTGGACTGAAATCCCAGGTATTGGTGAAATGCATCTCTAACTCTTCAAGAAATCGTGGCAGAATAGCTATCTATCTAACGATCTTTGTTGAGGAAAGTTCAAATCTTGTTCTTTTAAATGCTTAGTTCTAGATGTCGTCAGAGAAGCAACAAGGAAGTCCAGTTTATTATCAGTATAAGTTTTTATGATCCCAAAGATGCAGATTACAAGGATAATATTAGTCTAAAAATTATTGTTTTCTGCATTTGTAGTTGTTTATTCTGAGGTCAGTTGACAGCAGTTGAAACCGTTATGCCTCGGGAGGTGTTTTGGATAGCGAACCATAATTAATGAACTAATGCAGTATTTGCAGCTTGATAGAGGCTGGTAAATGGAAGTAACTATGCTATGTTTGAGTTCTACTTCACAAGTCTTTCAGAGACAATCTCACTGCTAAGCTATTACTAATTGATAGTGCACTTGATCTGTAATCTAACATCTGTGTGTAGCGACGCTGGACATAAGTTGTTCAGCATTCACATGCACATGTCTTTATCACCAAGCAGAATTTGTTACCAGTGTAAGCTGTGAATAAACATCATGTCCTGCAATACATTGGCCCTACAACCAGGACTTCGTTCTGTTGGAAGAGCGACAGTAATAAGACTAGGTCTAGTTTAGTTGGTAATTACTGTGGATTAGTTTTCCAGTTGCTTTATTGTTACACAGTAGAGTCCAGTAAGTCTTGGACAGCCCCTTGCCATAGTCACGTGATATCTCTATTGCTTGATGTCTGGACAAGTTCGCCATTGTATTTCATTGAATTCTGTTTTTAAAACTTTATTTTCTATCACGTTCGGTGTGAGGTCAGGAACTGGCAAGAAAGAAATGAGTGCCTCCTCTGCCTTTCACTACAGGATATGGGAGGTTTACATTTCCTTACTGGATTTTTGTTTGATTGTTTCCAGGGTCTAAGTTATCTCCGCTTTCAGCTTCGCTTCAGATGGCACGGGATCTGTTCATGATTCGTCTTCGGTACCTCTCAGGATCTTGGAAAATGAGCGCAAAACCGAAAAGACAATAATGATTATATGCCTGGTTTATACGAAACTATTTATTACAAATTCTTGTCCTCAGAGATCTTTGAATTTTGTAGCCTGCTTTGTTGTCAGCTGGTATAAGGTTATTTTAAGCCAAGGTTTTGCAGTTGTGTGGTGAATGAGTGAAGAGACGATCATGTCTGTGAATATAGTTAATGACAAGATGTGCCACACTGATTGAATTGAAAATGTTTCTCAGTAAGTCTCTCAAACAAAACCAAAGTGTTGAAAAATTTGTTAGCTTTAATGATCAACTCTGTGGAAAGCTTGTTCTTGACTTGTCCGTTTTAATTTTGTGTACTGTGAAGCGTACAACCTGTTTTATGGGACCTGTGATTGTAAAGGTTCTCTAGGTGAATAATAAATGCCAACGTGCTGGTATTCACTACGGCTGCGAGTGGTGTATGAGAAATGTATTAGTATTTAATCAAATTGAATCTTTCACAACCAGGTGTTTTAACATTCTTGACTAAACTCTCTTGGCAGAACATAATGTTATACAAAATGACACAGGTCTTAAAGACAAGAAGTGTGTGGCAGTTTTTTTTAATGCCGGTAACTTAATTTAACCTGCATTTGATTAGTACTCAGCCACTTTTTTATCAGATAAAGTGATGGTTGGTACAAATTGAGCTCGATTAACCTCTTTGAGGACCAAGAAGACTTTCTGCTTCACATTTCCCTCCCATGTAAAGGAATGGACTCGTTAGGATGATCAAGGCTAGGAAGTAAGTGAAATATAAGATGTAGATGAAAATACTGAGGTAGCTCAGGCCATTCAAAACTAACCGCTCAAATTGTTATAGGTGGGTCTCAAGTCTCAACCTGTAGTTGCCTTATAGAATTTGTGTGCCTGTAGGTAGCTAATCTTTACTGATGGCTAGTTTCCTTGGCTTGGGTTGCCAGCATCAAATAAGTTGCCAGATGAAAGAAATTGCATGAAATCTTTTGTTGTGTTGAACCAAAATCTGACCGAATCTCGATGCCTTTGCCTTGGGGCTACTGGAGCAAAAATTATAATGCACCGTTTGTTGGATGTGGGAATGAATGCCACTAGGTATCTCTATGTACATTCTTGCCACGCTAGTATCTTCTGTTGGCCAACATTAGTGTGAAATTTGCTTTAATGCATCCATACTGTTGTGGTTTGGGAAATTGCAGAGTTTTTGTGGTGGATGACGGCCGATTGGTTACAGCGTTCAGCTTGTAATGAGGAGAGTGTGGGTTTGAGCCCCCAAGACGGTTACTTTGTAGGGATCCTGATTTACTGACAATTGCTTCATGCCTCAGATTCACTGAATGCAATAAATGCAATATGAGCTTTGCACAGGTCTTTGTGCAGTTCCACCTGACACCAAATGATTCCACTGATTTCTAAATGTGTTGCTGAACGATATATCCGTAATATTGTTGGCACAGTGGGGAACCATGGTGGCTAAATATCTTTTTACGTGGTGATTTTTATTTTAATAGTTTGTATTGCTCTATGGTATTGAGTTGCTGTCATAATGATTTTCAAAGCATTCTTATTATGTGAGCACATTTTATTTCTTTAGTTTTACCTAGGTAATAAAAATTAAGACGAGTAATATTTTGATGATATTGATTAGATGGTTGTCAGAATTTCAATCAGAATAATTTCCTTATAGGAAGCAATTTAGCTAATGTTAGTTGTCACAAGAAATTCATGCTTTGACTGCTCTTGACCATAAATTCTAGGACCTGAATCTCATTTGTCACTTACAGGATTGATAATTCAAATATTCAAGTTGTGGTAGGCTGATAAACATGCCCAGGGACTCTGGGACCCATACCAACGTCAGCTTTCAACGAAGAGCCTGCCAGTTGGATCATCGCGTTGCTGCCAGCTTGCCTCGGACATATCCGTTGATTACTGCCCTGTGCTTGTCCTTATAGACTCAAATATCTTAGATGTAACAATGCTTACCATTGTTTAGGCCAGCATAGCTAGTGCTGGTGACTTCTAAAGTTAGTGGTTTTACTATGAGAGTTAAGTGCCTCACTGGCAGCCAGAAAGAGTACCGGTATGTGCATTTTCTCTCCACATCACATACATGTATCTCTCATTTTCATTCACCTAATCCACTGTTTTTACCACCTCTCATACCCTCTTCATCAGCTGAACCATGGCGCGATGTGACACCATGCAATTTTGAATTAACGAATAATCGATCAATCAAAAACTATCTTACATGAACAGATCTTAACAAAAGAACTATCTTGACTAAAGAACATATCAAAACTAAAAAAAACAATCTTAACTAAAGAACAAATCTTAAATAAAGAACTGTTTTAACTAAAGAACACACCTTAACTAAAGAACACAGCTTAACTAAATAACTAAAGAACACTTCTTAACTAAATTACTATCTGAACTAAGGAACACATCTTAACTAAAGAACACACCTTAACTAAAGAACACATCTTAACTAAATAACTATCTCAACTAAGGAACACATCTTAACTAAAGAACATATCTTAAGTAAAGATCTATCTTAACTAAAGAACACATCCTATCTAAAGAACATATAACAAAAACACATCTTAATTAAAGAACATGTCTAAACTAAAAACAAATTTTTAGATAAAGAACTCTTAACTAAAGAACATATCTAAACTGAAGAAATATCTTAACTACACTACACATCTTAATAACGAACTAAACTAAAGATTTATCTTAACTAGAGAATGCATCTTAGGTAAAGAACTATCTTAACTAAAGAACGCATCTTAATTAAAAAACTATCTTAACTAAACTTTCTTAACTAAAGATCACATGTTAACTAAAAAACGTATCTTAACTAAAGAACACATCTAAATTAAGGAACTATCTTAACTAAAGAACAAACCTTAACTAAAGAACACACCTTCACTAAATAACCACTTGAATTAAAGAACACAAATCTTAACTAAAGAACACATCTGAATGAAAGAACACATCTTAACGAAAGAACACATCTAAACTAAAGAACATATCTAAACTAAAGAACACATCTTGACTAAATAACTATCTTAACTAAAGAACACATCTTAACTAAAGCACATATCTTGACTAAAGAACACATCTTAACTAAGGAACTATCTTAACTAAAGAATACATCTTAAGTCTTAACTAAAGAAAATATCTCAACTAAAGAACGCATCTTGGCTAAAGAAATATCTTAACTAAAGAACATACCTTAAATAAGGAACACATCTTAACTAAAGAACGTATCTCAACTAAAGAACACACCTTCACTAAATAACCACTTGATTTAAAGAACACAAATCTTAACTAAAGAACACATCTAAACTAAAGAACACATCTTAACTAAAGAGCACATCTAAACTAAAGAACATATCTAAACTAAAGAACACATCTTAACTAAAGAACATATATTAACTAAAGAACACAACTTAAATAAAGGAGATATCTTAACCGAAGAACACACCTTAACTAAAGAACACATTTTAACTAAAGAACTATTTTAACTAAAGAACACATCTACACTAAAGAACACATCTACACTAAAGAACTCATCTTAACTAAATAACCACCTGAATTAAAAAACACATCTAAACTAAGAAACTATCTTAACTAAAGAATACATCTTAACTAAAGAAAATATCTCAACTAAAGATCACACCTTAGCTAAAGAAACACATCTTAACTAAAGAACACATCTTAACTAAATAACTACTTGAAGTAAGGAACACATCTTAACTAAAGAACACATCTAAACTAAAGAACACATCTTAACTAAAGAACATCTAAATTAAAGAACATATCTTAACTAAGTAATTATCTCAACCAAAGAACACATCTTAGCTAAAGAACCTATCTTAACTAAGGAACACAACTTAACTAAATGAGATATCTTAGCCAAAGAACACACCTTAACTAAAGAACACATTTTAACTAGAGAACTATTAACTAAAGAACACATCTACACTAAAGAACACATCTACACTAAAGAACACTTTCAAACTATCTTAACTAAAGAACACATCTAAACTAAGGAACTATCTTAACAAAAGAACATGTCTTAAGTAAAGAACATATCTTAACTAAAGAACACATCTGTCGCGAAATTTCGCTTTAAAGTTTTACGTGTTGGATCATCCTCCTATCTCAGTCTTTCTCGACCCCCGGTCACTCATCTCAAGTTCTGCAGCCGAGCCATATCCAATACAGCCCCACGCCTCTGGGACGATTTCCCTCCTGAGTTCCGCAGATTCTCGGTTCTTCCATCATCATTGCAACCCGTCCTCCATCATCCTTGTCATGCTCTTCTATCTATCACCCCCTCGGACTTTCCACTCAAAACTGAAATTTGGACGTATTAGTTATGGCCGATCTAGCCAAAGAGTTCTTAACTCTGCAGCTTCACTGCCTCGGTATGTTTGACTTATTGATAGCCTACCAGTAAGAAGTGAGTTACACTAATCTAGGCGACTCGAAACCAAAGCATTTATATGTTAGTTTAACACGTACGTAGCGTAGGAGTTACGCGCGCCGTGGCGTTTTGCATAATATGATGCGTCCAGTGTTGCCAGTGAGGTTTTTGAGATTTCCCCAGATTTCCTTCCAAAAAATCCCCAGATTATATAGGCCCTAAACACAATTTTATTAACACTCTAACATTAGGTATGAGATATTTTAACACTATTTAACAGTACAATATTTACTAAGTTATATTAATAACACAATTTATATTCCTCAAATGAGTGGAATGAAATATAAGATGTTAGTTGTGACTATTTAGGCCTACTTGTCAGTTGTCACTTGTCAAATTTGTCAACGAGTCAGCATCCAAGTCGACAACTTCTGCTTTGTCAGTATCACATGCATCAATTAACAACGTGGAATCTTGATTTGAAGCTTCAAAATATTTGCATGTCTCTACCGACAACGTCCTTCACACACATTTTCAACCGCGCTTTTACTAGGATTAAACTTATGACAAATTCCATCTTTAGCAATTGCTTGCTTGGCTTTGAAATTGACAATTTCAACTGTTTCACATAAAAGCTTGTTGGTTTGTTTAGTTTTAACTAAGTTAACCTTCGAAAACACTGCTTTGTCCAATTGGGAACCGGTTTCGTACTTGAGTACAACAGTGTTCATTGTCATCAGAATTTGCCCGGCACAGTTGACTTTATCCACTGAAGCTTCGGATTGGAAATACAATTGCAGAGCATCCCGTTGCTCAAGGGTTCTCTCAATGACTGCTTTACACACAGCTTCAAAACTGGGCCTGAACAACATCTTGTATTAACTGGAACTGGTGATTTCTTTTACTGCTAGGGGCCTACACTCATTTTCTGATAATCTTAATTTTAATTATTTGTAGACAAAAAAAAAACAATATGCTGTTTAGTGTTTACCTGCTAAAGTCTATAACTTAGAGAGACATCGCAAAATAATGACTCAGTATTGTAGATGATTGACAGCCATTATCAACAGCAATTTTAAATTATAACAGGAAATAGAATTACAACCACAAGGATGACTAAATAGCTGATATGGTTTAAAACAAGAATTACATTTTGTGGAATAAAAATTATATAGCGCGTTATTTTTTACATATTGTTTACAATATAAGCATAGTTTTTAATGCTCAGTGCACACAAAATAATACATTGTCAATGCAAATGGTCAGAATGGTCAAATTTCCCCAGATTTGGCAAAAAAATCCCCAGATCCCCAGACGAAGGCCGAAATCACCAGATCTAGGGAAAAATCCCCAGCTCTGGCAACACTGGATGCGTCATTGTGTGAGGAGAAATGCAAATGACATCAAGAGGAGTAGCCTAATTTTCAACTAGGCAGCAGTCTTCTGAACAGTAACTCTGAAATTTCAATCTTTTGATTAATCGTTAGACGCCAGCAAACGTATGGACTATGGAAATAAATGAAGAATAGGCCTATAACGATTCTTTTCATTTCCATATCATAATATAATTATCAGAAGCTACATGAGTTCAATCGATCATGATTTAATTGTTAAGAACACCTTTTACGAAGCAATCTAACATCGATCGAATCTGTTACGTGCACTACATAAACTGTACGTTTTAAACTATTTACATGCATCACTTATTTTTTAACATAAAGTCAAAATTGTCATCAGTGCTCGAAATGGAAAATTTTACGAAACGGAACGCTAGTCAAAGATATGGGAGCATTCACGTTAATTTCGTAGTATTTTCCACAATAATTCATTTGACGAACCGGAACGGAACGCTAATTCATTTTGACGAACCGGAACGGCGTTCCGGTGCGTTCCGGTCCATTTCGAGCACTGATTGTCATGCAAAACAGATTTGCAGTAGGGTCTATAGTTGTATAAAAAGTTTATGACGGCCTCAGTTCACGTTGAATAAGCTGGTCTCTGACGCGCCCTGTGTGGCGCTCGGATTTTTTGGAGCTTTACATTAGCCTACATTACATGCGTCGAACCTGACGTCATATAACCTGATGTCATATCTCGCCTATTTCGAACCTCGGATATAACGAATTGTTGACGATCATGGTCCCTTGAAGTTCGATATACCGAAGTTTTGCTGTATTTGTACGATTGGCCGTGTATATGGCATTGTCGTAATCGTAACTCGGCACTTCTACAGTTCAAATGCTTTCGTATAGGTCGAATATAATAGCCTTCAAGACAACTGTGTTTGATATTGTCCTTCCAAAGTTCAAAAGTACACACATCAGATCATCGTTGGCGCAGAGCAGTTGTGAGTGAAGGACTTGCTCAAGGTCTCTAAACAGTAACTACCTCGGGCGGGACTCGGTACTTGTACGAAAAATTAAATTTTAAATTAGGCCTACTGCAACTATCATCATCGTAAAAACTGCGATATATGTGTAACTACACTGAAGTAGACCTGGGCCTAAACTGTTAGGCCTACACATGCGAATTCTGCTGTAGACCTAATGCATTTTTAGAAGTTAAGGGGTAGGCCTACACGCCCACATATGGCGGCAGATGAAAGGTTCACCTCTGGCGGGAAACGACCTGAGGTCAGCCCTTGGAGCATCGGAAGTTTCTCGGGAGATTGTAAATTAAAAATAGGACAAGAAGGTAAAATTTATTTAAATCTATAACAATATAACTTCATTATAGCCAACCACACAACAACCCAACAGTTTCACTGGGTCTTTCTGGTTGAATCGACAGCTCGAGCCAAGACTGCATCGGCAACTGACCATGTCATTATACTTACTCACACAGAGACAAAAGTATTTCTCATGGACTGTGACATGTGCGGTCCATATATATATATATATATATATATATTATTTTCCACATATATATTATATATACATTTACACGTAATGCAGATATAAATATATATATATATATATATATACATGTTATAATATCTACGTTAATAATAGACCCATTGTCTTGACATTGGTATGTTGCCCGTCTGTAACACTGAACGGCTGCTGGTATTCGGAACAGTTTCCTGGTATCGTTACAAACGTCTCTCTCTCTCTCTCTCTCTCTCTCTCTCTCTCTCTCTCTCTCTCTCTCTCTCTCTCTCTCTCTCTCTCTCTCTCTCTCTCTCTCTCTCTCTCTCTCTCTCTCTCTCTCTCTCTCTCTCTCTCTCTCTCTCCACGTATGTCTCTATCTACAGTAGGCCTATTTCTCTTTGTCATTCTGTTCACATATATTCGTCTGTCAATTAGCGCACGTGTGAATGTGTAGCACGGACCTCCAAGCGGACGCCGGTGTCCTGTATAAAAGGGTCAGTTATTGCATCAGTTGCATCGACTGCTTCGACGTCTCACCTGCATCCACCGCCACCGACAACAGAGAGAGTCACGATGAAGGTCCTATTCGTGTTGTTCGTTGTCGCCGTAGCTTCCGTCTTCGCTGGATACGATCATTACCAACCCGGTCTCAGACACGTGTAAGTTCATCATTCTAAAAATGCGTGTACTTTAACGCTCGTGAATAGGCTGGTGTTCTGCGCTTGGCGCTTTAGAAGTTTCGAGATCACGATTACGATTACTCACCTAATTACGCCGTTTCAATTGTTCGTTTAATATCACAGCTCATCTAATCGTTAAGATAGAAGATCACTCGTTCATTATGTAGGCCTGGTAAGCAAAATCTGGCGCTATAATATTACTTTGTTGTGCTGACGTAACAGGCCAGATGGTGTTGCCTCGAACTACCAAAACGCAGCGCGTCAACTTTACGTCAATCATGTGGCTGAACACGTGGGTTCCGGAACCGGAACTGAACGCTGGGAAGGTGTCCCAGGCACTGGCGGAAACTTCGGTTACCGTGGATACGGTGGCCACGGTGACAACTACGGACATGGCAAATACTAACTTGTGCAATGAATCTGTAGATCACAACGTATTTTGAGAAAAATTAAATTTCTTTCATACGTGTAACTGCGCAGATTATTACTTTTTATCATCATCGTCATCATCATCATCATCGTCATCATCATCATCATCATCATCATCATCATCATCATCATCATCATCATCATCATCATCCTCATCATCATGGGGGGTCCATAGAGTAGTGGTAGCATCACTGGCGTGAAGAGCAAGCGGTAGCGGGATCGCTTCCCGCAACCCTCTCAAATTTAGATCCACTCAGCCTTACATTCCTGGCAGGGACGTTATTTATAGTCAGCGGCGGTGATCTTGTTTGACAGGTGGGGGGAAACGGGACACTTTTCGACTGATCTGGTAAAAAGTGGTGAAATTTTTTGTTCTTTTTTGGTGTTTTTTCTAAATTTGGGGTGGGCAACTGTATGCTGTGTAATCCCACTGTTAAAGGTGGGGGTTCTGTCCCGTCGACCCTCCCGGGATCGCCGCCCATGTTTATAGTTGCAAAAAATGTGAAAAAGCTATGCAAACTCTAGTTTTGTCAATAGTATATATCAATTTTAATAAGATAATTTGCTGAAACAAAGGATATCGTCTTTGTTTTAAACGACCAAAATCTTAGAGACATTCAATTACCATCCTTTTTTTCTTTTTTCCAAAAAATCAGAGGGCAAATGCCCCCCGCCACCTGCTCGCCAAATGACGTCCCTGCGACTGGCCAAGGACTGACGGAATCACTCCTAGTGCAAGCAAAAGCATTAAATCTAATGATTGAAGACTGTCGGGGTCAGGTTAAGAAAGGCCATAACAGTGAATACAATCACGATTACCTAGAATGAATAACAGGGCGCTGTTCGTTCTCTGTGCTGCGCACACCTTGAATCTGGTTCTAGCAGACGGTGTAAAGTCATCTGCCAACTTTAATTCTTTCATCTCTGGTCCATAGCAACTTTGCTTTTATTATTGCCGCTGTGCTAAATAACTAAGCGAATTGGTAACGCCATTTCTAGATCGCGCCGATGTCTGTTAGATAGGGCTATTGTCTAATGCACAAGGTAGGCTAATCAACATTCATCTGCTGCTATAAGTGCCCGGGGAATTGCAGAAGACATGGAGGTGAACACCACTTTCCTGAAACGAGAAATCAGCGTAGAAAAGCCCATTTTGACCTTGAATGTGCGAACGAAATGGATAAGGTTCACACCAGAACAACGATTTAAAACAGATTTTTCTACCAACTTCTGGATCAGGCGCTGGTATATCAGTTCAGTCACGGTAGTCCCCGGCGCCGCCGCCATCCGCCGCCGCCGCCGCCGCTAAGCCCTCAAGTCGAAACCAGTCGCTAAGCTATCGACTGCTAGCGACTTCGTTCTCTTCATATTTTACTTGTTGTTTTAATCGCGGTTTCCAAGTAAACAATGATAGGACAACACGTGCTTCTACTAGGGCCTAGTTAACAGCTGATAACATATAAACAATAATATTGTACGTCCATGTTGTCTATCAAAGCAAATATGTCTATGTGGAAACTGAAACTGACATATTTCAGTAACTGAAACGAAAACGGATAATATTTCAGAATTGAAACTGTAATTATACTGAAATTATTTCGGAACTGAAAGTTGAACTGAAATATAGATTACCAACACAAAACTGAATTAAAACTGAGACTGTAATTATTTTCAAAACAGAAACATAACTGCCTTTGACTTAATTAGTAGTAGGGCCTGTGCTTTATTCGTGGACGTCTGGAGGGAACACAAGGGGGCTTTTGCCCCCTTGATTTTGCAAATATTTTACAATAATGAAATCTTTTGATTATTATGATTATTTCAACAATCCCAACACGATTTTCAATGCTAAAAAAACTTAATTATTTAGGTAAGTCCTTGACCATCATTTATTTTTGAAGTTGTCACGTGTTCTATGTTTATGAATGGCTATTTCATGCAAAAACGTCATTTTGCTCCCCCTACAAAAATTTTGGTCCTGGACAATTTTTACCCATCCCTCACATAGAAAAATTCCTGCGGACGTCCATGGCTTTATTCCTTTTATAAACAATAAACACTCAAATACGTCACAAATTCACACTAACATTAATTTTCACAGTCATCGATCTGTCCCCATTCAGCATGCTCACATGGAGCGGAGCCCATGTAGGACCCATATTCCCATATTGGACCCGTATAGAGTTCATATGGGTCCCATCTGATGCCCACGGAAATGATGGCACGGTCAGTACAGTACGTGATAAAATGCATTATATTGTTAGGTAATCAGGTATGTCCAGTATACATACCTCATTACCTGAGAAGTCGATAGCAAGTCGCTAAGTCAGTCGCTAAGTCTAAGCGACTTAGTCAGTCGATAAGCAAGCGACTTAGTCGACTGAGTCGCTAAGTCAGTCGTTAACTCATCAAGTCAGTCGGTAACTCCTTAGCGACTGACTCCGGGTACTAAGTCACGGTTCCAGGAGATCGAGGATTGGAACAGCATTTTTGGGTTTCTGATCTGTCGTTCCGATCGACACACTTATCAGAATCCACGACACGGATCAGCTGAAAAAAACGCTGTGTTTAATACTTCTACGAGAAGATGGGAGGCATAGAAACTATACCCCGTGATCGATCGAGTCAGTCGATCAAGTCGATCGAAACTCGGCCAAGTCGAGTCGGTCGAGAAATCTTCGACTCGATCGACTCGCAAGTCGAGTCGATCATATGCTTTGACAAGTCGAGTTGATCGTTGTTTCCTCGACTTGACTCGACTATAAAATATTTTTACTATTTTTTTGCGGCTACTTCACAAAATGACCCGCATGATGTGATGACACAACGCTTTGTAAACGCACAGCTAGGCCTACCGTATTAACCTGATCTGTAGTTCAGTGAAAATTTTGAGCTTTTTGGTGTCTTCGTACAGTAAAAGCTGCAGATACTATTCACAGTTTTACGGTGAACATGGAAAGATTAGGAAATTTTAGCTCTGTAGTCAGTAACGACGATCTCAAAACGTTCGAATGTCTGTGTATTAGGACGGAACTGAATGTTTCGACTTTGGCCAAGAGCAGTGGCTCGGAAAGTGTTTAAAAGTTGCGTGAGCTAACCTCAGCCAAGTAGCCTACAGACCTAAGATAGATAGAATTATATATTATATCCGATATAACCAATAAGAATATTTTGTCGTTTTCTACAATCAGTGGAAAGTTTATTATACTATGCCTACATATTCATGAAATGAAACGCGTCTATATAGCACAATAAGTCAATAACTAATTTAGCAAGCATCAAATACAAAGCGCCAGCCAAAAGTTGTGTGAGCATGCTTCTGCCTCGGCGCTACAGAGCCAAAACTTGTGTGAGCATTAGCACATTTGTCGCCATGGCTCCCGGGTCCCTGGCCAAGAGATACGGTCCAAGTCGACAAAGTCGACCAAGTCGATCGTTTATTTGCCAAGTCAATCAATCAATCAATCCTTTTATTGAAGCCATTTGAAGTACAAGGAAAATACAACATAAAAGTTTGAACTTTGGCAACAAGAGGAGACCCAAAAGGGATCTTGATCCCGCTTAGCAGGGAAACCTAGTTAACAGTTATCGTAATACAAGTAAATATCAGCACAATCAATACTTTTAACGGTAACATCGATCAAGTTATATGATCAGCAGGTAAAAGAAACAATGATAGAACTCTTAACTAAAGAACTTAACTATCAGTACACATGGAGTCGACGAGAGGTCGACGAGAGGTCGACTAGTCGATAAAGTCGATCGAGTCGATCGTCGGCCGAGCCAAGTCGATCGTAGCAGTTCGACTCGATCGATCACGGGGTATAATAGAAACTAGTGAACTTCTAATGGAGTTTCCGTGTTTTTTCTGCAGTCATTTATAAAGACAGTCAGCTGATAACAGCGCGAGACTTTCTACAGTACCTTCATGTGAATGAACTTCATGACGTTTACCCAAATCTGTCTATTGCACTGAGAATTCTTCTGACCACTTCAGTAACAATGGCTAGTGTTGAGCACAGTTTCAGCATATTGAAGCTAATTAATCGTTCCACCATGCTCAGCAGCAGGTTATCATCGCCGGTGTCCCGAGATATTCTATCCCCGCCAAAGCGTATCCCCCCGGATGGAATAAACCGGTTTAGAGTATCCGGTGGGATGAACCATTCTATCCCCCGTCGTCATGCGCATCACGATAGCCTCGACGAAATTCCAGTCAAAATCACCAAAAACAAAGTAAATTGATTTCAGGTCGACGTACAAACTAAAGATACGCAATTCAAAAATTTTATGTGTGCAATGAATCCAAACAGTACGACTGAATACACTTAGAAACCGCCAAAAATGAAAACTAAACTGAATACTCCATTTCGCTAAGGGGGATGCGCATGTATGGGGATACTCTATTTCGTGAAACCGGCAATGATTTCAGTTGAAAATGAAAATGCCCGAAAGCTGAACTAGGGACGAGCTATTGGAACGAATCGCGGAAAAGAAGGCGAGACGGAAAAAGTTTTCCTGAGACGTGTGCTCGAGTAGTGATGCCATGTAGTTGACTTAAGCTGTTTCTGTTGTCGGTGAAAGAGCTTGGTCAAAGAGAACGACGTTCGGTCGTTCTCGTCTGCATTGAATTTTTCGTAGTTATTGGGGACATCAAGTAAGGCTAATTTTGAATTTTATTTTTCGTACATTGCCGATAGCATGCAGTTCAGTTAAGCAAATATAGAAACAACTTCTTTCAAGCCAATATTTCAAGCATTTTAACATTCTATTGATATAGTTGACATTATTGTATTTAAACATTTATAATATTAGAACAGGTCTTTGTATCACTGACGTTTGCAGGTAGGCCTAATATTTTATCAACTCCATTTTGAAGGACCTTCGGCCCTTCTGGTTACAGAAACAAAGAGAGTCATGAGGATCTTATCTTGAGTACATTATCCACCAGCTCGTATCTCCATGGGGAGTTCAGTTGAAAAAATTAAGTGATCTGGGTGCTTTCTGGAACCGTCTGGTCAGTGACGTCGCCGGAGCTACGAGGTTGGGGAAAGGCTTGGGATCTGGGGACATCCAGCAGAGTGCAGGGGCAGTTGGTCTACCCTTGCCGGAAGCCTGGGACTCCATATGGAGGTATACGAGCTGATGGATATTGGATAATGTACTCAAGACAATTATTGCTCAGGATCCTCATAATAATAATAATAACAATAATAATAACAATAATAATAATAATAATAATAATAATAATAATAATAATAATAATAATAATAATAATAATAATAATAATAACAATAATAATAATAATAATCTTCGTTTAATATCTTCAAACTGACAATAGCGCATCAGTATGAACGGACGATCACAAGTTATTACAGGAGTCGAATTTTAACTGTATACGGCAGCCTTGTAAGGCGCCCATCACGTCCTACATCTCATTTTCACAAACGCGCCATCTCGAGAATGGTAGGCTGAGTGGACCTTGGGAAGGTTACGGGAGGCGATCCCGCTACCTACTGCACTTCACGCCAGTGATGTTACCACTACTCTATGGACTCTCTGTTTCTGTAGCCAGTGGTGAGCAAAGGTCCTTCATAATGGAGTTGATAAAATATTACGGGACAGTAGGTTTACCCTTGCTGGGAGCCTGGGGCGAAGCCCTTCAGTCTTTGTATATTGTATGTCGATCTCATCCATTATGGTCGCGTTTTTACTTTTGTCACTTACTTTTTGTGTCAAAAATTCAAAAGGTTCTGTATTTCCCAGTTTCACTATAGTAGTTATAGCCTACACGAATGTTTCCAACATAATAGGCCTATGTACAGTTTCTTCAAAATAAATCCAATTAATAACTGAACATACTGCATTTTTTTCTTTTTGTAGATTCAGTTACATTTGAAATTCTTCGAATTTTTAAGGTTTGGCTAAGTCAAGAATTTGTCCATTGTATAAAAATGTGTAACTTGTCTGTTCTGGGTTGTGTTTCAACGAATCTTAAACTTTATGATTGGAACTGATTCAAAACACAAATGAACGTTAATTGCAAAAATTGCTTTGTTTTTTATAGGCCTAAGATAACACAAGAGACATGGTATATTAATGTACCACGTCAAGCTCCAATCGGCTTTGATCGTGATGGACAGAGGTCGATAATTTCAGTTTGCATAGGGACGCCAAAATGCTAAGGTCGGCGCTGTTCAACGCGCGGCTGTTGTAAGAAATGGTTGTTCACAAGAATTAATGTCAATAAAACGATCCCTGATTTTGACCAGCAGTGATTGCCGACAGTCTGCATGTAGGAGCCCAGCTTATAACGATAAAGTCTCAATGGTCTCTTCAAACGATTGTGTCAACAGTTACCTGTCTATACTTGAATGTCTATTGGTTTAGCCTTGTTATATCGTCCAACAATATTCTTGCTTAATAGTTTGAATATTCTTCAAATTCGACAGCTTAAAATGGTCTGGAATGTATGACACCTATTTGCATCATAAATCTAGTCAAGATAGAAACTAAAGAACCTCAGTAGCGTTTCGGAACGGTTTGTTTGGTCTAATTCAAACGTGACAATAATTATGGCAGTTGGTTCCCAAGTAGTTGACGAAACCGAATCTATAGCACGAGGCTGTAAGAACACGCGCTTACCAGCTCACGTTTCTCATCGCTCTATTAAATCGCTCGGCTGGAGAAATAAAATGAATTGACCTCTACATCGAATATGCTTTGTAGGATCAAGTTTCCGAGGATTAGCTCGAAAGAATTATATACAGTGTACATGTACATATACAGTGTGCATGTATTCCATTTCCGTATTTACGCAATTGTGAACGGATATACACATTGTTTGAATGGGTCCAACTAAAATTCGAAAAGACGGACAGACAACTGATGTAGCCTGAAGTCTGATTACGTAGCCAATTGCATTATGTGATGTATCAAGGCAGTATCATAATGACTTCACGCCGTTCATGGTTATTTTTGCCACTTTTAGGGGCCCCCTTCCAGGAAGGGGCCCCTCCGGTCGGAGCTAGGTACGGAGCCTACGGAGGGCGGTCGCTACGCCTCTATAGCTGACATAACGTAACTTGAAAAAGCTACAGAGGTTATATAAATTTACATCTACAATCCAATAGTTTCAAGTTATAGAGCAGCGTCAAACAATTGAGAAATGTTTATCAACTTACTATTTTCTCAATCGGCGTCCAGCCTTCCGGAAAACTTGACCGTCGAAGGCATGATGCCAAGACAAAACTTTGCTCATTCCGATAAAGAGTGAAAGTCGTTTTGTAAGGCAAGCTATTTCTTGATTACGGTCCTTACAGCTTAGTAACAGCGTGCGCAACGAACTAAATCCAATTAGTAGGCCTAAGTAATAGTGGTCGTCTTGCGAGGCAAGCTAGTAGGCCTAACGAAGACAGCTTATTAGCAAAAACGCGTATAGGGTGTAATAAGCGGCATATCGATGGAATCCACTAAGAAAAATCGCAGTGACCTCATTTCATGTTAACAATTCGATGCTAATAGTTAGTAAAACAGTTAAATGACGTCACGAATGGCGTATTTTCAGTCGTATGAGGAATATGAAAAATTTATACCACGGTAGGCCTATTCATAATTGAACAAAGATAATCTCGTTGGATAATGATGTGTTTGGGAATCATGGGCGTCCGGAGAGGGTAAGGGGGCATTTGCCCCCCCCGGATTTTGAAATTGTTTTATGTTACAAAAATAGAATCTTTTAATTATTATGATTATTCCAACAGTCTCAACACGATCTTGGAACGATTGATTAGCTTCAATATGCTGAAATTGTGCTCAGCAATAGCCATTGTATTGCATATTCGTTTATTCAATAAAACAGCTGTCAGAACGCAGCTGTTAACAATAGATTGAGGTTTACTCTGAATTAGCGATGGAGAGTTTGTCTGTTGGCGAACATTACTCAGATATCTAGAAGAGTCACCGGCAGCAGGATCGCGCAACTCACGCAGAGCTCTACTAACGGGTTCCCAACCAGATGTTAAGATGACGGAAGTTACTGAAGTGGTCAGAAGAATTCTAGGTGCAATAGACAGATTTGGGTAACCGTCATGAAGTTCCTGTTCGTTTACATAGAGGTACTGTAAGAAGTCTCGCGCTGTTATCAGCTGACTGTCTCTAAAAATGACTGCAGCAAAACACGAAAACTCTATTAGAAGTTCGCTAGTTTCTATGCCTCCCATCTTCTCGTAGACGTATTAAACACAGTGTTTTTTCAGCTGATCCGTGTCGTCGATCGGAACGACAGAGAAACCCAAAAATGCTGTTCCAATCCTCGATCTCCTGGAACCGTGACTGAACTGATACCAGCTTCTGATCCAGAAGTTTGTAGAATAAATCTGCTTTAAATCGTTGTTCTGGTGTAAACCTTATCCATTTCGTTCACACATTCGAAGTCAAAATGGGCTTTTTTACGCTGGTTTCTCGTTTCAGGGAAAGTGGTGTTCACCTTCATATCTTATGCAATTTCCCGTGCACTTGTAGCAGCTGATGAATGTTGATACCTTGTGCATTAGACAATAGGCCTATCTAATAGACATCGGCACCATAGAAGTAATAATATTTTTACAATTTAGAAATGGCGTTGCCAATTCGCTTAGTTATGTAGCACAGCGGCAATAATAAAAGCAAAGTTGCTATGGACCAGAGATGAAAGAATTAAAGTTGGCAGATGACTTTACACCGTCTGCTAGAACCAGATTGAAGGTGTGCGCAGCACAAAGAACGAACAGTGCCCTGTTATTCATTTTAGGTAATCGTGATTGTATATCATCGTAATCGTAATCGTAATCTCCAATTTTCTAAAGCGCCACTGTAGAGCTGAGCGCAAAGCACCAGCTTATTCACGAGCGCTGCGACGTATCCGAGGGGTTGTCTAGAGATCGATGTCCATTGGTGGTCCGAGTCCGATTTCCAGACAGACCAGGGAGAGGCAGAGCAGCTGTAACCGAGGGTTTCGTTGAGGACGAGAAGGCTTGGAAGGCAGAGGATCAGATGGATCAGGATAGGAATTCTTGAAGAGCTGAGTCTTTAATTTGGAGTGGAAAGCCTGTGGGGTGATGAGTAGAGGAGCCCGAGGTAGATGACGATGGCACTATCACGGCCTTTCATAACCTGACCCCGACAGTCTTCAATCATTAGATTTAATGCTTTTGCTTGCACTAGGAGTGATTCCGTCAGTCCTTGGCCAGTCGCAGGGACGTCATTTGGCGAGCAGGTGGCGGGGGGCATTTGCCCTCTGATTTTTGGAAAAAAGAAAAAAGGATGGTAATTGCATGTCTCAAAGATTTTGGTCGTTTAAAACAAAGACGATATCCTTTGTTTCAGAAAATTATCTTATTAAAATTGTTATAATTATACTATTGACAAAACTAGAGTTTGCATAGCTTTTTTTCACATTTTTTGCAACTATAAACATGGGCGGCGATCCCGGGAGGGTCGACGGGACAGGACCCCCACCTTTAACAGTGGGGGTACACAGTAATACAGTTGTCCACCCCAAATTTAGAAGAAAAAAACACCAGAAAAGAAAAATAATATTTTTTCACCACTTTTTTTAACCAGATCAGTCGAAAAGTGTCCCGTGTGTCCCACCTGTCAAACAAGATCACCGCCGCTTACTATAAATAACGTCCCTGCCAGGCTGCCCCCCCCTGAAAAGCTGAGATGACGTCCCTGGTCAGTCGTGTTATTATAACTAAATACCCAAGAAAGCTGCTCTTATCTGTTGCCCCTTCTAGGTATACACTGGACAAATCTTCATGATAACTATCATTATTTTGCTCTTCGTGTGAAATGTCAGCAGTACAGGCCAGAATTGAGGATAAAGCATTTTGCGTGTTCCAATGCTTCCATAAATCTCGATCCTCAGCACCCAATTTGATCAACTTATTCTGAATATTTTAATTTGGACAAGTATAGTGGGTTTCAGAAACAAACAGTCACAAATATATGAATAATGACCAGCTAAATTTGGAGGCCCCTTACAAACTTGAGGCCCCCAATCAAGGGTTCTGGGGCCCTAACGCCGGCTCTGCGTAAGCCTATCCCTCCTCAGGTCTCCAAGAAACTATATACCCCACATGCTATATAAAAAATCTACTGAGCACTGAGACCCGAAACCATAGATTACCTGTAAACCCATACTTCCAATTATAAGCCTACTCTTGTAACAAGAAGCGTTTTGCCTGCTAGATTAGACCTATCTCAATAAAGGAATATACAAGTAGAAACTGTAGATCTGCATAATAATAATAATAATGATGATGATGATGATGATGATGATGATGATGATGATGATGATGATGATGATGATGATGATAATAGGCTAATAATAATAATAATAATAATAATAATAATAATAATAATAATAATAATAATAATAATAATAATAATAATAATAATAATAATAATAATAATAATAATAATTAAAAGTAATAATCTGAGCAGTTCCACGTATGAAACAAATTTTATTTATTTTTTCAAAATACTTCGTGATCTACAGATTCATTGCACAAGTTAGTATTTGCCATGTCCGTAGTTGTCACCGTGGCCACCGTATCCACGGTAACCGAAGTTTCCGCCAGTGCCTGGAACGCCTTCCCAGCGCGCAGTTCCAGTTCCGGAACCCACGTGTTCAGCCACGTGATTGACGTAAAGTTGACGCGCTGCGTTTTGGTAGTTCGAGGCAACTCCATCTGGTCTGTTACATCAGCACAACAAAGTAATATTATAGCGCCAGATTTTGCTTACTAGGCCTACATAATGAACGAGTGATCTTCTATCTTAACAATTAGATGAGCTTTGATATTAAACGAACAATTGAAACGGCGTAATTAGGTGAGTAATCGTAATCGTGATCTCGAAACTTCTAAAGCGCCAAGCGCAGAACACCAGCCTATTCACGAGCGTTAAAGTACATACATTTTTGGAATGATGAACTTACACGTGTCTGAGACCGGGTTGGTAATGATCGTATCCAGCGAAGACGGAAGCTACAGCAACAGCGAACAACACGAATAGGACCTTCATCGTGACTCTCTCTGTTGTCAGCGGCGGTGGATGCAGGTGAGACGTCGAAGCAGTCGATGCAACTGATGCAATAACTGACCCTTTTATACAGGACACCGGCGTCCGCTTGGAGGTCCGTGCTACAAATTCACACGTGCGCCTATTGACAGACGAACATATGTGAACAGAATGACAAAGAGAAATAGGCCTACTGTAGATAGAGACATACGTAGAGAGAGAGAGAGAGAGAGAGAGAGAGAGAGAGAGAGAGAGAGAGAGAGAGAGAGAGAGAGAGAGAGAGAGAGAGAGAGAGAGAGAGAGACGTTTGTAACGATACCAGGAAACTGTTCCGAATACCAGCAGCCGTTCAGTGTTACAGACGGGCAACATGCCAATGTCAAGACAATGGGTCTATTATTAACGTAGATATTATAATATATATATTTATATCTGCATTACGTGTAAATGTATATATATAATATATGTGGAAAATAATATATATATATAATTTTATATAATATATATTTACCTTGTTACCTTGTGCTGTCAACTCCTGGAGCTCTAGCGACCGCC
Organism: Allolobophora icterica; assembly: GCA_963556255.1. Lineage (NCBI taxonomy): Eukaryota > Metazoa > Annelida > Clitellata > Crassiclitellata > Lumbricidae > Allolobophora > Allolobophora icterica. Next base: position 22,325,185 of record OY744615.1, on the reverse strand, counting down.
ATGACACACATTCTCCATTGCTTCATATATATATATATATATATATATATATATATATATATATATATATATATATATATATATATATATATATATATATATATATATATATATATATATATATATATATATATATATATATATATATATATATATATATATATATATATATATATATATATATATATATGGACCGCACATGTCACAGTCCATGAGAAATACTTTTGTCTCTGTGTGAGTATACCTAGGCCTACCGTATGCATGATGACATGGTCAGTTGCGGATGCAGTCATGGCTCGAGCTGTCGATTCAACCAGAAAGACCCGTTGAAACTGTTAGGTTTTGTGTGGTTGGCTACAATTAAGTTATATTGTTATAGATCTAAATAAATTCTACCTTAGTTTCCTGTTTTTAATTTACAATCTCCCGAGAAACTTCCCATGCTCCAAGGGCTGACCTCAAGGGTTGACCTCTGGTCGTTTCGCGCCAGAGGTGAACCTTTCATCTGCCGCCATATATGTGGGCGTATATAGGCCTACTCCTTAACTTCAAAAAATGCATTAGGTCTACAGCAGAATTCGCCTGTGTAGGCATAAGAGTGTAGGCCCAGGTCTACTTCAGTGTAGTTTACACATATCGCAGTTTTTACGATGATGACAGTTGCAGTAGGCCTAATTTAGAATTTCATTTTTTGTACCTTGCCGATAGCAGTTCAACTAAGCAAATATAGGAACAACTTCTTTCAAGCCGATATTTCAAGCATTTTAACATTCTATTGATATAGTTGACATTAGAACAGGTCTTTGTATCACTGACGTTTGCAGGTAATATTTTATCAACTCCATTATGAAGGACCTTCGCTCACCACTGGCTACAGTAACAAAGAGAGTCATCCTGAGAGCAATAATTGTCTTGAATACATTATCCACCAGCTCGCATATCCATATGGAGTTCAGTTGAAAAAAATTAAGTGATCTGGGTCCTTTCTGGGACCGTCTGGTCAGTGACGTCGCCGGAGCTACGAGGTTGGGGGAAAGGTTTGGGGACATCCAGCTCAGTGCAGGGGCAGTAGGTCTATACCCTTGCTGGGAGCCTGGGACTCCATATGGAGATACGAGCTGATGGATAATGTACTCAAGACAATTATAGCTCTCAGGATCCTCATGACTCTCTTTGTTTCTGTAGCCAGTGGTGAGCAAAGGTCCTTCATAATGGAGTTGATAAAATATTACATGGCAGTAGGTCTACCCTTGCTGGGAGCCTGGGACGAAGCCCTTCAGACCACCAGGGTGTCTGTGTATATTGTGAATCGATCTCATCCATTATGGCCGCGTTTTTGCTTTCGTAACTTACTTTTGTGTCAAACATTCAAAAGGTTCTGTATTTCCCAGTTTCACTATGGTAGTTATAGCCTACAAGAATGTTTCCAACATAATATGTATAGTTTGTTTTATGTTTTTAAATAAAATAAATCCAATTAATTACTGAAAATACTGCATTTTTTCTTTTTGTAGATTCCGTTACATTTGAAATTCTTTGAATTTTTAAGGTTTGGCTAAGCCAAGAATTTGTCCATTGTATCATAAAATGAAACTTGTCTGTTCAGAGTTGTGTTTCGACGGATCTTAAACTTTGTGATTGGTACTGATTCAAAACACAAATGAACATTACTTGCAAAAATTGCTTTGTTTTTTTTGTATAGGCCTAAGATAACACAAGAGACATGGTTTACTAATGTACCACGTCAAGCTTCATATATATATAATTATATATATATATATTATATATATACATATATATATATAATATATATATATATATACATATATATATACATATATATATATATGTGATGGACAGAGGCCGACATATTTAAGTTTGCATAGGGCGGCCAAAATGCTGAGGTCGGCGCTGTTGTAACAAGTGGTTGTTCACAAGAATTAATGTCAATACAACGATCCCTGATTTTCACCAGCAGTGATTGCCGGCATTCTGCATGTAGGAGCCCCGCTTATAACGATAAAGTCTCAATGGTCTCTTCAAACGAGTGTGTCAACAGTTACCCGTCTATACTTGAATGTCTATTGGTTTGGCCTTGTTATATCGTCCAACAATATTGCTTCTTAATAGTTTGAATATTCTTCAAATTCGACAGCTTAAACTGGTCTTGAATGTATGACACCTAATTGTATCATAAATCTAGCCAAGAGAGACACTAAAGAACCGTAACAGCGTTACGGGACGGTTGTTTGGTCTAATTCAAACATGGTAATATGGCAGTTGGTTCCCAAGTAGTTGACGAAACCGAATCTATAGCACGAGACTGTTTCTCGTCGCTCTATTAAATCGCTCGGCTGGAGAAAGAAATGAAGTGACCTCTACATCGAATATGCTTTGTAGGATCAAGTTTCCGAGGATTAGCTCGAAAGAATTATATTCAGATAATTCATCATGATTGATGATTGATAGAAACGTGAAATGCTATTTTTACCAGTTCCCTCTAATACCTGAGTAATCTTAATACGCAATTTTACAGTGAAACCCTGCATTTCCTATGCATGTATCATTTCAGATTTCGTTTAAACAGATCCCCTCCCGTAGCGTTATGAAATCCAAGTGAGGTAATAATCAGCAGTGGTCTACACAAGAATCGTCCTTCACAGATAATTCAAGAGAATCAAGGTGAATCACGCGCTGTAGGCCTAGAGTTGTTACTGAACATGTTACACAATAATGCACCTGCAGACTGAAAAATAATAGAGAATGACTGCAAGTAAGCCTACATTGCGGATAAGAAAACTGACGTGTGTGAAACTTATGAATGCGCTTGTTTGTCATCCGAGGGTTGTGTCATCTACTAACTCACGCGCTTCCTGCTACGCTATTCGGACAACACAAAAGATAACAGAAATCGCGCTTGTAGTATAATAGGTGAACAGAGACGATTAGTAATACTTTATTAAACTCCTGAACCTCTTCACTGTCGAAGGACAATCGCTGTAACACTAAGTAGACAAATGGCCGGAAACGACCAGAACGCTCTTGATGCCCACACCCACTGAGCCGCATCTTCATGAACCCCCCCCCATCAAAACCGCCTCCTACACAGAAATACCTCCACGCAAAACGGTCTTTATCAACAAAACCGCTCACAGAGACACTTTACGTATATATGCTTATTACCGAAACTTACCAGATTTCCTAATTTATTTATCTGCATGACAGTAACCTAAACTACAAAAGTATTTTGAAAAGCCTCGTCGGTTACTTTATTACTTACTTAGTAATTATTAGCATACATATCTTTTTGAGGAAATGTTACAAATTGATTTGTAGGCCTATCTGTTTTGTGCTTTTATAAAGCATCACCCTTTGTCCATCGCAGTTTTTTCGGACAAAGTAGCCTTCATCCCTTCAGATTTTACAGGTCCGGGGTTAGCGAGGCAACAAATCTGGTCAATCTGGTCAATTACATTGTAACAACCGCGATGCAACATACCTTGGCACAATCCGCAGACCTTACATGACCAACAAACTTACATTCCATTGAACCAATAGGCCTATTCCATTTAATCTATTCTATATTACAGAAACGCATATATATATAATATATATATATATATATATATAACTTGTGCAATGAATCTCTATATATATAGCACTGTTGTCGTAAAGCTTCAATCATTGGTCGCCTCTGCAAGTGAAACCTCTTTAAACCTAATATAAAAGCTGCTCAAATTATTAGTAACTTGCGAAAGAAACACGTTTAGGCTTATATGGCCATAAGATTACCAAAACAATAATTATCTGCAACAATTGGGCAAAGGTTACGTAAAACTGTTCATCGTGTATAGAACGCACGCATTGTTTAAGAGTGTATAGTTCCGAAGGAATCAGTTATTCAAAGTCTCACTTCCTCGCATGCAACAACTTTTCCCTGATCACACAAGTTCCACAGATTTTCTGAAGCTTCGCCAACGTTTTGGTGGGAAGGTTCGATGCACGTGTTTTTAGCAGCTTTGCTTATATATGTATATATATATATATATATATATATATATATACATATACATATATATATATTAGGGTGTCCCAACACAAACAAGGAAAAAAAAGTTTTTTGAAACTTATGACGCAGTCCCTCTAAAAAGTTTCTTTATGGTCCCATAAGAACACCTGCAAAATTTTATGACATTTAAAAAATATTTAGGGGTCCCCCAAGGCTCTCAGAATTAGGGTAGTTTGTCCTAAAGTACGTATGATGTCTGTGAGTTTGAAAATTGCCATAGGATCAGACTTTGATCCTATAATAACAACCTTAGTACCATTAGAAAGCTCTTAAATGGTACAACATAAAAACAATGTCAACATAATATAACCTTATTGTATATGTGAATAAAGTTTCAAGTATGAAGAAGACAGAATACATTCAAAATCGAGATTTCTTGGCTTCAGTTGTATTTTGCAATAGTTTTACATAAATTTCCCAATAATATTATTCATGACGATCCTAGCTTCTCTAGTCAACGAAATAGGCTGCTCAACATCTTCAGCAGTGCTTTCTAAAGTACCATTCACCGTCAACAAAGCATTTTCGTAGTGAAGCTGCCGAGCAAATCAAGGAAGACTTTCAAGCCTGTAAATCTGCCGTGCACTGGAAGGCAAGCTGGAAGGCACTGGAAGGCACCTGTCCACTTTGTCCACCGCAGTAGACGTGGACAAAGTGGACAGAATGCCAGTCCTGATTTCTTCTCTAGTTGATGGAAGTATTAATACTTCTGGGTGTGCCAAAGTTGGCATCTGAGTCAGGACAAGCAGCAGTGATAGCAGTTCTGGACCTTTTGAAGTCATGGCAGCGCGATTTGCTATCAACATGTACTTTGACACAACAGCCTCAAACACCGGCAAAGTTAATGGAGCCTGCACTCTTCTAGAGACAGCCATCGGTCATAATCTGCTGTGATGGCTTGTCGACATGAAATGTTTGAAGTCCTGTTATCTGATGCATTCGTATTGTGCCTTGATAAAGTTTGTCCATCAACTGGGCCTGACATTCTGTTCTTCAACTGATTTAGAGATAAATGATCCGAATTGTTCCACCATAAACCCAAGCCTTTTTGATGAAAACGAATCTGTTATCCAATTGATGGCCTGTTAATTACAGGGCATCTAACGTTTCAACAGATTTGTAGTCAACATCTACATTCACTCGTGGTTTTCATGTCAAGTCATGGCTGATGCTTGATGCTGCTGCTCTGCAGACACAAGACTGAAGATGATACAGGGTCATTCTTGGTACCCAAGCCAAGACCTAGTGAACCCCTCTCTCTTCTCTCAGCATCTGTCTTCTGAAGAGAAAGCACAGCTTATCTCAACCAATGAAAGATGATCGAGGATTGCATGCGGTTCAGTCTCTTCCCCGTACAATAACGGGATTATCTATTTCTCGAACATCCGAGCTACCGCCATCGACGGCAGTTTTCTCGATATTCCAGTTGCAGAGTTGCTCGAAAGCCAATCATATAAAATCGTTTGTGAGTTTGTTAATAACTTGGCATGTGTGAATGAGAGTGCTGAACGTTGTGTTGCTCTTATACAGCATGTATACAGTGTGTAACAGTATGTATACAGTATGTAACAGTATGTTCAACAATAACGAAGAACAGAAACAGTTTCTTCTACAAGTTGTTGAAGTTGTTGACATAGGCAAGACTTTTCTAAGTGCGATCATGACAATCACGTAGATATGTAGAATGCAGATTGTAGAAATGAAGAATTAAGCAGGTGAAGGTATGGAGAAGCTGAAACCAAGGCTTGTTGCAATATCAAAGATTTGTACTGATGATTGCTCCGAACTATTAGTGGTAATAACTGATATTGCAAAAGTCCAAAAATCTTAAGTTTTGTTTAATTTTTGTACTATTTGATCATAAAACTATACATATAATATCCAATAAAGTTACATACTTGTAGATTCTACTATTTAAGTGCTTTCCAATGGTGTTTAATATGTTATCATGGGATCCAAGATTGATGTCTAAAAGCGTTTAGAAAATGGACATGTCAGGCGCAAATTATGCCAATATGGGGAAAATTTGAGAGTCTTGGGGGACCCCTGAATATTTTTTAAATGTCATAAAATTTTACAGGTGTTATTATGGGACCATAAAGAAACTTTTCAGAGGGACTGCATATAAAAATTCAGCAAAAAATATTTGTGGGACACCCTTATATATATATATATATATATATATATATATATATATATATATATATATATATATATATATATATATATATTATATATATATATATATATACATATATACAAGGTCAGTCTCAATCAGGCACAAGATTACGCCGACAGGTAGACATTAAAAACGTTCTATTTCATGACTCCATTGGTCTTTTCCCAGACAGCCAACCCCAGTCTTGGCGTGGATGTGCGTCGCCCAGCCGTAGCCGATGTGGCCCGTCACTATGGTTTAACTGCGGACAATCAAAATCGGCTTAACCTTGGGCCTGCGAGGCGTGGCTGTCTGGGTTGGCTTCCACGCTCAGCGGTCTATCAGCCCTTTCATTAGCCACTGATCGTGCCTTTGAATCAATATTAACGTCTGGCGCGTAAATCTAATATTACTTATTCATTCATTCATTCATTCATTCATTCATTCATTCAATGTATTCATAACTTACCAACAGAATTTCATAATCACGCGAGTTATCAACATTTGAACGCATGGCCCTATAATGGCGACAGGCTTTCGCACATTCCGAGCATAGCAGCCTACGTAATACAGGCTACAGTAGACCTAGTCGTCTACTTGTGCAAAAAATTAATGAAATTCAGCAATTCACTATTTTACAAAAGTTTCGCAAAACAGAATTCTAATCAAGCGTAATTTCACTGCATACTTGCTTTGTTTTCGTTATAAAAATAATGATGCAGGTCTATAGATTAAAAGCCATTCGACTTGAAGTTTTAGCCAATCTAGCCAATCACTTAAGTACAAGCATACGATATCACACGGATATAAACAAAAATAATTAAATGCGTTTCCCGAACATGCATATAGGACCTTACAAGTATACGAATACTTCGGATAAATTAGTTCATAGATAGCCATTTCAAAATTAATGATGACGATAGGCCTCAGTTAAAAGTCCACTTTCAAGTTAAGGCTTTAGGGTAGGCCTATACGATTTAAAGTTTGGTGTTAATGATAGAGACAGCAGTAGGCCTATAGTATGCCTAATGTTAACAGCTCAGCTATATAGTCGTTCACTTTACTCAAAGCGATATATGACTGTCAAAATAGTAAATAAATATTGCCATGCGTTCTCTATTCTTAGAGCTTTATAAAACGACCGAATATCACAATATAATATTTCAGTTCAAGGTCCTGTAAGAAAGTTAAATTATTTCGGTAGCATGCTCTCATTCGTTAATTTAAAGTCGGCATTCATAAATTGCGACTTCAGTGGCTGGGATAAACAGCTGCCACGTCTGGGACGCTGTTAAGTCGATGAGCTGCAAGAATATGAGCGATTGAATGGTATGCGTAGATGATATGATGTGTACGGTGGTTGGATGCTGGTATAATAAAGTGCCTAGCTTGATACAGCACGGTGTTGGAAAGAAATAGATAGGCCAGGACAAAGTTGGTTTGTTGAAGAGCAGGTTGGAATGAGATTTAATGTTCACGGTGTAGAATTGTGAGTGATTGGTAACTCTGATAGGCAGCGACTGGATGAAATGAAGCAACTTTTACTTGTGTCTGAGCAAATAAATGCAGCCAGATCAGTGTTCAAACGCATACGAGTGAGGTTTGGGCAAAGCGGCTTCAGCGTGAAATTGGTACTAGGCAGCAGCGGCGAAGAGTTTACGGTCTGCAGGAGAGAAATCTATGCAGAAAATATGTCTTCAGTGGAAGGAATGTCAACCAGCGAGGGACGAAATTGTCCCTTTCCTATGTGTACGTCAGAGGTCCTGCATGGGCTGATTGACCTCATAGGTAGGTGATGCGATACGAGGTAGATGTGACGGAATGTTGCTACTTTCCGTCTACACCCATGTGTAGACGACTACACCGTGTGAATTGAGCAAAGCCTCTGAGGCCCATCTAGAACAATGCTCCGAACTAGGATCCCAGCCGAAGCAATCGCTCCACTCCATTTATTGCAAAGGGCTTCTTCCTGCTCCACAGGTCCTGAAAAGGGCGCTTGATAAATGCCTTCCGTTAGGTCAGGCTCCGTTGTCCAAAGACTTTGTCGTGTTTACCAGTTTATACAGGGCTTGGGCCAATGCGGTCGTGCGAGTCATCAACTGCTCCATGGCTGGATCGTCGTGCCTTCTACCGACCGCCAGATTAGCCGACGTTAGAGTGTCCAGAAACATCCGACCCACATCGAAGACCTGGTTCAGAAGCATCGTCCTGCGAACGCCAGGTGGCAGCACTGCCAGAACCTGGCGGCACGAGTCGAAAACCCTGGCGACGGTGTGTACAACCGGCGTGAGCGAGGAGGTCAGCTCGTGCCTGGACCGGGTGGCCGCACTGACCATCAGCTTCGCTTCCGTCACCAGGCGACGCGACTGAGTTGCCAGAGACTCCTTTCGGAACCGGAAGAGCTCCGGTGGACTGGGATAAGAGGTAGAGCAAGCCGAGAGAAGCCACTTTCGTTGGGAGTCTAGGCTGGACAACATCCGACGGACATCATCCTCGGCCCGGCCGCCAGCTGTCTCGTTCTCGTAAGTCGTCTGTAGAACGAGGAGCTCTTCGAGACCGTTCCAGTTGACAGAATCGACGTCATCCTTGTCTGGACCGGAAACGGAGGTCTCGACAGAAGTGACGCTTGGACACGGAGAGATTCTTGAGCGAGGTTCTTGTGGCTCACGTAACCCAGCGAACGACTGGCGAGGGCTGAGTCTGCCTGGAACATCCTTCGTGGCATCGAGTCTTGGACTGCTGTGACTCGGCGTCAGATGTTGATTCTGAGGGAGAGGCAGGAAGACCGGTGATACGCTGCTGTTTCGTCGTGACGTATATCCGTTTCCGGTGTCCATGTAATCTTCCGGAATTGCGTTACTGAAACACGCGGACGCGATGGACAGCCTTGTGCGTGCTGCTGTTGTCGACGGGGAGAACACCTGTGGCTCTGGTGGGGTTATGACCCGTGTAAACCGTGGTACTGGGGTTACGACCTCTGCTGTTGTGACCTTGATAACCGGCGTTGAATCGCCGTCGAGGACGAGTATACAAGGTGAACTTTGTCTTGCTCCCTCCGTCCTGGCGACTGTTTGATGAACTTTGGGCGATTCGTTCGCCGGTGATGGACGGCGTGGTCGACTGGGTTGTCTTTGCTGAAAGAAAAGAGAAGATCGTCAACAATGACTGATCCAAAGGCATAAATGTAAATGTACACCTTTTAGTTTGTCTATAGCGACAATATAACTATTCTCATTTTTGAATGAAGCGATTCGGAACAGTGGCGTCACTAGGGATGGGGTACGGACCGCACCGGGTGACACATTCAAAGGGGGTGACACCAAAAATGACAAAATGACTGCCTAAAAGATTCTGTGCAGAGTTTCAGCAGAAATTTATTAGTTTAAAATTAAAAATAACAGATAACAACAAACCATTTTTTGTAAGCCCATTTTTATTAAAAAACATTGCTAAGGATACTGCATGGTCTGGTAAGGGTCTAAGGAAGGAAGATAACGGGGTGACACCATGACTTACCGCACCGGGTGACACCAACCCTAATGACGCCACTGATTAAGAGAGACCCTAAACCACAACTGCCTCGTCATTTAAGTGCCCTGGACACTTTCTGGTCACTACCCGATGTTACCATTTTAAACTATTGTTCTGCTGCGATTGTTGTTGCCATTGATATTCGTGGTAGAACGAACTATCACAGTGACCGCAGCTGCATTCCAGGATCTATGCAGTTTTACACAACATCACATATTATTCGTCATCCACATCAGGGGCTATGGTTTAGCTTTACTGTTGAGAAAGAAATAATTTTCCGCGGTTCAAATAAATCGCACGAACATTCACCTGAATAGCGTCTTGAAGCGTTGCTGAATTTGGCAGTCCACTGCCGGACTTGCCAGACTGAGACAAATTCGCAGGTAACGAACACCTGGAAGCCAATGCAGGTGGCGGCCGCAAAGCGTTACCGCTGGGAGATTCAATTTCTTGGAACGCCATATGCGACCACCTGTTGGATACGGGAAACCTCGTCCTTTCCTCGCTCCACTTGATTGGCTGGATCTCGCCTCGAAACGTGTCAAAGGTCACTGGAGGGCGACGGTTTCCAGCGTCAAGATCACGTACGTCGATTCGGAGGATTTCCGAGATGTCGCCAGGTGGAGGAGGCGAGCGCATCTGTCGGTTGCTGGGAGGATCCACAGAGGCGTAGAGGCTCGGACTTGGGATGCTGGAGCGGAAGGAAGGGGGCGGTGGAACGAGAAACAGGTAGTCACTTCTCAGAGGCTCCATATCAGAATCCCTTGACGCGATTGCGTCCAGCGATTCAGTGCGTTCGCTGGACGGTCTTTCACGGACATCCGAATTATGTTTCCTATTTTTTCCGCGAAAGAAAGCGAAAGGGTCAAGTTTCGTTTTCGCTTTCACGGTTTTAGCAGTTTTCTTATCTTTCGATCGTCCTTTAAGATCGCTCGAAGGATCATACAGAGAGAGCATCGACTGTGCCTTTAAAGTCCTCGAATCGATTTTGGAATTCTGTGCTGGCTTCCCGTTCTTCAGGCGCATGACGACGAGGCCTGAAAAGTCGTCGTCGCTGGCGACGCTCTTTCTGTCTTCGTCGACGCCTTCTGCATCGCTTTTCTTGTTCCCTGAACTTCCGTTCACCTGCCTACTAGAGTCCAGACTTCCGCTTCTGCCTCCTTCAGGCAGAGTATCGGATGCGGGTCTCCATTTCTTCCGACGCAGTTCGACCGTTGGACCGGATGCTACCTGGCTGTATCTGGTCGGCGTCGATATTAGATCGGTTGACGCGTATTTTTCCTTTCCCTTCTTCCAAAACCGAGGTTGCTTATCCTTCGAGAGATTCAACTCCGACGGTCGCTCAGGTTTAACGGGCAGAGTGAGGCTCTTCTTCGAGTCGGTGGTGGGTTTGTCGGGTGGGCACTCGCGAATAGAGCCCAGCTCTGGGGTCTTGTTCCAGGCATACAACTGCGACTGCCTTCCCGCACTGGATTCTGATGTCGTCGCATCGATCTGTCGATGAACGGGTTTGACGACCGGAACTGACGTTACGTTGACCGGAAGCTGTTTCTCCCTCTGACCGACATGCACTCGAGTAACGTTCGAAGAGGACGAGTCCCCCGCTGGACTTCCATTCGACCAGGGACCGCGTGGAACGTCTACTGTCACCAGAAAGTTCTGACCGGTTCTAACGACTGTAACCGCTTCACCTGGTGGAAGGCTTTCAGACCCATTGGCCTGTTTTTTGGGCGACTCTCCGAACTCTAAAGGTGGAGGTGGTAGATGGACAGGTAAGTTCCCTTCAAAAACACCACTCCTTCTCGTCGTCGGAGTCGTAGAGACAGACACAGAGGTGGTACTCGGGTGGAATCCCGTAGAAAGCGTTGAACGAGGGGTGATCGTGGGCTCCTTCGAGGGTGGAAGCTGTCTTACTGGAGAGATGGTCGATCCAGTTGGATGCGGTGGGGGAGGAACTATGATTCGACTGATAAAATCGTCAACGTCGTCATTAGGAGCAGATGTTCGAAGTAGCGGACCAAAGGTCTTCGCGTTTTGCAGCAGTTCTTCCTGGGGCCTGGAAGGGAACGAAGGTGTGGTTAGCAGGTCTGGTGCTGGAAAGGCGCCGTGACCGGAATCGCTATCGCTTCCAATTCCACTCTCGTTGCCAAGGTCAAATTTGCTGTTGACGTCTGACTTCACTTGAGGTCGATTAGCTATTAGAAAACAACCATAGATTATTTTCAAATCTAAATTTGTTGTAACAAAGGCAGACTCTACCCGTCGAGTAATCATTCTTACTTTACCATACAAGCACTGCTGCTTTTTCCTGCCGTCATCGTCATCGTCATCGTAACAGTTATCGTCGTTAACTGCTTCATCACTATATACTGCATTGTAACAATTGTTACGTGCTATACTAGTTCTTCCTTTCCTCTTCTGTCAATTTCAGTGTTTCCATTTTCTATCCTCATGGGCGTCCGCAGGAATTCTTTTATGGGGAGCATAAGATCTTCATTGGTCATTGGTCATACGAACCTGCCGGTGGGCAGAGAACATAAAGAAGATCTCCATGCTTCTCACACACCGCGCAACGTTCGTTAATAAGCTGGTGCTCTTGAGAGGGGGATAGATAAATGGTAACACTCATAGCCAGAAGAGCATTAGGTCGCGGTTCGATACCCGTAACCCCCTCTAGAGCGGGCGCCTTGCATGACTGCCAAAACGTGTGTTTAATTAAGATCTTGATAGGCCTATAATTGTACTTGTCGTGTTTCAAGGTAATCTTACTGCGTAGGCCTACCTGTCAGTTTGAATTAGTAAAGAAGATTATTATTATTATTATTATTACTTATCTTCCAAGTAGCGCTTCAGAAATTTTGAGATTACGATTACGTCACCCACCCAAAGGTCTAAACTCACGCGCCGAAGTGCATACATACATATACACGTATACCAATCCATGATAATGGTCATTGCAGATCTATATATAACCAATTCGAAAAAGACTCGTCAGCAGCCCTCAATCCATGCGATCATAGGAAGTTAAAATAATCTAACCAAGGCGCTATATTGATTTCAATCAATCAATCAATTTTTTTATTGCAACAATATAACATACATCAGTTCAACATTGGTATGTTACAAGAAAACGTTGACAAATGGAAGGCCCAGAAGGGATGGAAATCCCGCTAATAGGGACACCCAATTTTGTCAGTAAATTACGCTGAAGATAGAGGTTCGATTGAGAGATACAGTGATAAGCCTAACTAAGTTATTAAACAGAGGTATTCAAAAGCATAAAAAATGCACAGTGTTTTGACTATGAACATTATAGTCTTAGATCAACAGTTGCAAAACGGCATGTAATCCAGTTTAAATCAGTTCCATGAATTGTCATTAATTAATCCATCCGTTAATTGAGAACGCAATAGTTTTTTTTAAAAAGATGAAGATTTGGGACCAGTTGAATATTTGTGGGAACACAGCTCCAGATCAGGGGACCATTGTATGTAGTTGAGAAACGGCGAATATTTGATCTAGCAAAAATAGTGCGATAGGATTTTGCTACCCTGGTATTATAAAAGTGATAGTCAGCACCAATGTTGTAATAGTGAGTAAACCTTGGGGGTAAGAGGGCATGGATGAATTGATACATAAAGATGGCTGTCTGAAAGTATCTTATTTGATGGAATTTGAGCAGTTTAAGTTCTAGAAAGATAGGGTCAGTATGTAAACAGTAAGGTACCCCAGCAATTATTCGAATTAAACATACGCACGTAGGCATAATTTGTGGGGGAACGAGGGGTACATGTAACCCAACTCTTTGGACTGGAGGGTACCGTATCCCCCACGTTTTTAACAATGTAAATTAATATTTTATTAATGTGCCTTCCCATGCAGAGATCGCAGTGTCCGCTTGCTTCGTGTATGTAAGAAATTGGTAGCCTCACTGTTTTAGACCAAAGTTACGCCCCTGCATACGCATAAGATCATAGGAGTTTTAAATGATCTATACCGAAAAGCAGAGCGTCGATGGCGTCCAGTTGGCTCTCAAGGTCCTCGTTCTTTTCGATGATATCGTCGATCTTGTCGCGGATTTCCGGTGGCAGATCTTCGAGGCAGAAGGGAAGGTCGTCCATCATGCCAGGTGGAACGGAGAATGAGGAGGAGCTGGCGGAGGGTACGATGCCAGCTGGAGAGTTGGGAGAAGGCGACCACTTGGACAGTGTTCCAGCAGTTTCCATTCGATGAAGAACTCCAACGTATCAAGTAAACTGAATCAACAAACATTACATGGATCTTATATATATAGCCTAACACAGTCACGTTGTCATACAATCGCAAGTATAAGTATATATATTGTGTACTGTATGGTATACATTTATAATATACATCATCATACAATCGTGTATACTTGATCGTGTAATAATATATATATATATATATATATATATATATATATATATATATATATATATATATGTCTTGATTGAATGGTATGATATATTTGTGTGTGTGTGGGCGTGTGCGTGATATACAGGCAGTGCATATAATATATGTGAAGCACTAAACTGCGCGATATAAAGTCTCTGGTTATATGTATGCATATATATATATATATATATTATTATATATAATATCCATATAGTGTCCGTCTGTCGGGGGACGCTACGTCACAAACACTACGTCACAAACGGGTTCTGTTCTATTGTGAAACATAAACCGTTTGTCTTGACGACGGCGATAACCAACGATACATATAGGCCTATAATATGACGTCATAATATGACGGGCAAATACACTAGTATATATATAGCGAGAGAAAGAGACAGAGAGATACAGAGAAAAAACAAGCATAGATAGACAGACAGAGCGAGAAACCCAGACAACAGATAGACCGATAAAGACAGACAGACTGAAGGAAAGAGAACACTCAGACACAGGCAGACACAGGAAAACACACAACACAGGAAAACACACAGACACCGGAAGACAGACACAGGAAGACACATAGACACAGGAAGACACAGACACAGACAGACACACAGACACAGTAAAACACAAGACACAGGAAGACACACAGACACAGGAAGACACACAGACAGGAAGACAGACACAGGAAGACACATAGACACAGGAAGACACATACACAGACAGACACACACAGACACAGTAAAACACACAGACACAGGAAGACACAGGAAGACAGACACAGACAGACACACAGACACAGACAGACACACAGACACAGGCAGATACGCAGTCACAGGCAAACACATCGGAACATGCTCTCAGAGGCGCAGGTGAGAGACATAGGTGTTTATTGGATCGGCTAACAGTCTTGGGTTAACCGCGTTTCCTTTCAATTTACTAACTATCTGTCGGCAGGTGTCGGAAACACTAATTGCTAATCTACGCATATATAGAATTAAAACACGTGCGCTATATAAGTATGATATTAATAGCAGCAACTGCAGCAACAGGCGTGAAATAATTAACCAAAGCCAGTAGTTGTACGTTTGTCATAGGAAATTATGTTTAATGATAATATACGTTTTCAACGAAAAACAACGGAAACAATAGGCCTACGCTGCTTTCGACAACATTAACTTCTATAGCGCCCTGGTGCTCTATTCCCTATAGGCTACCAAACCAGTCTCGATCAGATTTCGACTGCCCAAAAACTCTACACAACGTTTTCAGCAAACAGTACAACGTTTTGTTATAGTCATATTTGATACACGCATTTATGAATATGTATAGGTCATAAAGTAATTTATGTATAATTATGACATAATTTGTGTGCTGTTAGTTTTCTTAACATACTTGTGTTACGTAGTTTTCTTAACATACTTGTGTTACTGTACGTAGGCTACAAATGCATGTCCACCAGTCCTTCTGTTTGTGCGTATATCAGCCGGGGTTGGGTCGGGAGTGCTTCTGAGTAGATAGCCTTGAAGAAGCGCTATATAAATTCTCCATATGAAGTATAAGTTGTACAATGTACAGTGTATTCAGGATACAGAATAAAGATATCCAGGTTCGTAAAGACAGATTATATCTTTCCATTTGCCAAAAACCGTTGGCTCCCTACACCTGTATGAACGCACCTTTAGTCAGCTGTCGGATCGTCCTGGCTCTGACTGCATGTATACCTTTCTCTGATGTTCGTCTACATCTCCAGTACACGCATGACCGTCCCTCGATCTCTTCTACCCTTCACCTTAATTGGTTCTGAACCTCACTTCACTTGCTCCTTCAGAAGGTTTTCTCGCTATAGTCAAACCGGTTGTCCTGCATTATAAGAGAGAGAACGCTAACCCTATAAACCGTAGAACTCTCCTTCTCCTTCTCTAGATCAAAATCCGATGACAAAAATTGCGGTTCTGCGCCTATGCCCACACGCTTGAACGACAGAATTACGAGTGGCTCGTGCGACGCAAATAGCACACGCGTCACGGTCGGTAGACTAACGTGGCCTGACTGCACAGGGCGCCTGTGTTTGAGTTAAACCCAGTGACAGACCCCAGTGGTAACAGGTAGCCGAAATCCGGAATGTGTTATACGGGCAAAAGGGCTTTCGTATGAGTATGTATACAGATATAGGTTTTCTCCCCTCGCCTTTAGACCGGCCTTAAGGGGTTAGGCCGACACGTAAAAGCCTATAAAATGCCGAGAGAGATTTCGCGTGGGCCTAAGAATCTGGCCTAACCCGTGGATGAAATCAAGGCCTGAGGGCAGGTAATAATTCAGCGGTTCGCCAGACGCCATTAATGTGGTGAGAATGCGAGGCGATTGGTGGTGGCGAGGGAGGATGAGAGGGAGGATGGGTGAAAATACCCTCACTCGTCACGCTTGCCAGAGCAAGTGTAGCCATGTAACGGATCGGTGCATGGAGCAGAAGACAAGCAGGTTTAGAAGACACGTACGATTATTATACAGCGTAAGGCCCTAGACGAATGGATGGAGAGGATGAAGGATGGAAGGAAAGGTGGAAAGAAGGGTGGATGGGAAGGGTGGCAGATGGGTGGGGAGAAGAATGGAAGGATGGACGGACAGAGAGGATGAAGGATGGAAGGATGGACGGGTGGAAAGAGGGATGGATGGGGAGAAGAATGGAAGGATGGACGGACGGGTGAAAAGAAGGATGGATAGGAAGGGTGGTATAGATGGACGGGAAGAATGATGGGCGGACGGAGAGGAGGAAAGATGGAAGGACAGGTGAGAAGTAGGATGGAAGGATGGATGGAAAGGGTGGAAGAAAGGGTGGGAAGAAGAATGAAATGACGGACGGACGACAAGAATGATGGAAGGATGGATGGAGAGGCAGGTTGAAAGGACAAGCAACAGTTGAAAGGACATAATTTATAGACAAACATGTTGACAGACTAAAAGACAGGCAATTAGCAGCTAAACACCGGACGAAGAGAGTTCAAGAGACAGACAAACAGATTCACGAACTGAAAAACATAAGCAGACAGTAACAGGTACAGTTACACAGACAGGTATGCAGACAGACGGTTAATATTTACACTAATACCATGAATGCGTGGAAGTGTTGGCCCCTGTGCGAGATAATAGCCGATATATTATGCTAATGATAATGTCTCTATGGCTATAGATGTTGATGTCTATGATTCGATATAGACGACAATACCTGTCTTTAAGATTAATGAGCTCAGTAATTTACATATAAAATATGCAAGTGTTTGGCGTCAGGTTCTTAATGCAAACGTTCATTTGAATACAAAAATTCAGGCGTTTATGTACCGGTATGCTAAGTCTATCTGGTTTCAACTGAAAGGTGTAAGCATATATATGTGAATATATGTTTGCTCGCATATTATGACAAATAGTTTGTGGATAGGCCCGCGTACTCCTCACTATAAAATAGGATATACATATATATATATATATATGACATGTGAGCATCGATGGGTCTATACGCTACAGGTATATATACATAGGTATATATATGTATATATATATACCTGTAGCGTATAGACCCATCGATGCTCACATGCATATCATATTAACACAGACGCAGGTATTTAATTTATGCACGGCGGATATATATATATATATATATATATATATACATACACACACACACACATACACACCTGTCTATCGGAATATCTCGAGCAGTTTAAAAAACGTCTCAAAGACGCAAATGACTAAGCTGCTATGGTGTTAACGTTCTAGAGAAATGACTATTTCGCCACTATAGGCGAATAGAAATCGCGAAGCAGGAGACGGCCTCCACTCTCCACTCTCGCAGACACGTACAACACAACTAACGAAATCCCTCCCTGCAATCGGCACTTTTGCCGTAATAAGTTAGCTTCTTGTCTATAATAGCCAATTTCTATTGAGGATATAAGGATAACACGAAGCCGAACGATCGAAGGCCTCGCAATACGCGGTTATAATTATTGGTCTTACAACTGGGCCATGTAGGCCTATAAGTTACTTGTATAACTTTAGGCTACATGGAAAACTGGTTAGATCTAATCATGTAAAGTGTACTGTATCGTCGATGCCAGAATGAAGCGGCGGAGGCCAGAATACTATTCAGAGATGCCGAATGCAATTTGGCTGAGGACGAAGCGATCTAGTATTCTAGTGTATACAGGGCAGGCAGCAGGGCATTATTTAACATATCACCAGCCATCTCAAATTCCCCACCAGTTCTTGCCCTTTTCCCCACCAGTGAATTTTGCACTTTTTAGTCCCACCAGTCGCCACTAGTGATGAAATGATTAGACCCCCTAAATGATTTTATTTTATTATGACCTTGAGGCTTGAAGTTGAAATCCTCATTAATGATGAGTTCATTTTGATAATTTGACTGCTTGAAAGTTCAAATATTTAAAATCCACCAGTGGAAATTTCTTAAAATATCCTCTGACAGGCAGCGCTATAATAGGCCTATACTCTTTCTGGCACGATAGTTATAAAAGCTGAAATATTTGTACATTTACCACCAAAAGCTACTCTCAGATGGATAATAATTATTATGAAGTGCTAGCGACTTCAATTTCTTTGCCTTGGCATATATGATGACCGATGACCCATGCACCCCTTCATCGATCCTGCATTGAGCGTAGGCCTATGCTTCTAAAGGATGTAAAAGCAAGCACTATATAGGTTACTAGCTGGTTTACCCGGCGTTGCCCGGGGTTATAAGTTTCAATCCCTGTAGCAAATCTGCGCCATCTGCCGAATCTTTAGAAATGCGTCCCGGTGACAGAGAATTGGCGGTCAAACACACAGAATCTTCTCGGGCGGCGCCATCTGGCGAGTGAAAATAGGTTGAGTGTAACTTTTTTTACCAGCTAAAAATGCATTGCGAGGGTAGGTTTTTGCCATGGTAGCGGTGAAAACGGGGGACGCGAAGCCTCACACTGGGTGTGTAATGCCGACCCCGAGACAGTAGTGAAGGTTTGAAGTGAAAAGATCGAAAGCTGTAGAAATGCATCCCGGTCAAAGTTGCTGTGACAGACACATTCTTCTCTTTATTTATATAGATTTAAGATAACGGCTTCAAAGGTTTCTTTTAGCTGAACCATGCAACCGAACTCACACAACGAACCCAGGTGCCATATAGGTGACCAATTTGGTCACCATGCCAACTTGTGGAATGATATTTTTAATTTCGAGCGCATTCGCAATGTATTTAGTTATATATTAACTTGCGCTTTATAAATAATAATAATAATAATAATAATAATAATAATAATAATAATAATAATAATAATAATAATAATAATAATAATAATAATAAAATAATAATAATAATAATAATAATAATAATAATAATAATAATAATAATAATAATAATAATAATAATAATAATAAGTATTTAATTTACTTTTTCAAGGCGGTCACTTAAATCTATAAGCACTTAAAACTGAGGGCTTTTGACATAGGGGCCTACATATATATATTTCGACAATTCAACACGGCTTGCACTGTGCATGTATAGTACCCACCCTGAGTGTGTGTGCGTGTATTGGCTGACTGATACATATATAGAATTATATACATATTAAAGGCACGTGTGTAGGCATACACCTTTCGGTATATCTCGAGCAGCTTAAAAAACGTCTCAAAGACGCAAATGACTAAGCTGCTATGGTGTTAAAGTTCTGGAGAAATTACTAATTCGCCACTATAATTATGTGAATTGAAATCGCGAAGCAGGAGACGGCCTCCACTCTCCACTCTCGCAGACACGTACAACACAACTAACTAAATCCCTTTCTGCAATCAGCACTTTATGCCGTAATAAGTTAACTTCTTGTCTATAGCCTACTGTGTTGAAGATGCGAGGATAACAAGAAGCCGAACGAAGGGCTCGCAATACACGGCTATAGACTGGTCTTATATACTTTAGGCCATGTATACGGCATTAGACACAATTAGACATAAACTACAGGAGTTTGACATACGGAGTTGGGACTTTCAGTAGGTAATAAATGATCGAGTGCCTTACCCTATCACAATCTATGATAGCCTACCTTAATCTGTAGCTCATACTGTATGCCGGTATACCCAATACCCTACCATTATAGAATATACATATGCCATACTTTATCCTTTAATTTACCTTAACAGATATAAAACGAGCACGATACTGGTTGAACCTAATTCAGGGCTTTTTCATTCACGACGCCGATAGGTACATGCATGGTAATTGTGCTCTATGCTATTCTAGCCTTTCTCACAAGTTTATCCGACTTAGTTCCTGTTGAAAATTTCTCCATCGTTTTCTGCCTTGCTGCTCCAGTCTAGAAAGATATACAGTGTGTCCCGATGAAAAGTGGACCCCAAGAAAGAGTGTCATAACTCGGTCAAAACTTTTAGCATTTGCCTGAAATTTTAAAAACAACAAGAGTAGCCATATTGCCACCAAATCCTAACGCCGTTTGGAAATGTTGCCGAGTTTGTCAAGTTTGTGAATGTTTGAGACGCAGCCCTGAAAATGGGAAGTTTCCAACATACAAGAGCCATAAGGAAGTGAAGTTCAGCTACAGCTGGTGTTCAAACTGTCCTTTTTGTTCACAGACACACGACCATAGACGTGGACGCCACTGTTTGATGGCCCGATCGATGATCACGTGGTCAAACAGCTGCAACTCTTCAATCAGACGCGAAATCCAAACCAAGAGTGTACTGGAGGAGCGCGTTTATCGTTCCCGCATTCGTGACGTCGATCACCGGAGGCGCGTCTGATTGAAGAGTGGCAGCTGTTTGATCACGTGATCATCGATCGGGCCATCAAACAGTGGCGTCCACGTCTATGGTCGTGTGTCTGTGAACAAAAAGGACAGTTTGAACACCAGCTGTAGCTGAACTTCACTTCCTTATGGCTCTTGTATGTTGGAAACTTCCCATTTTCAGGGCTGCGTCTCAAACATTCACAAACTTGACAAACTCGGCAACATTTCCAAACGGCGTTAGGATTTGGTTGTAATATGGCTATTGTTGTTGTTTTTAAAATTTCAGGCAAATGCTAAAAGTTTTGACCGAATTATGACACTTTTTCTTGGGGTCCACTTTTCATCGGGACACAGTGTACAATAGTGTTGTAATAATTCTTTCTTTCGGATCCTCAAAGTTCTTCACAGTCAGCAATGAAATGATTTCAATCTCGTTTTAGTCTCCTTTTAGTTTAGGCCTAATTGTTCACTGGTGAGATTTCGGATTTTGGCTTGGATTTCCTTTGAACTTAAATAACCCTTAGCAAAACCGATTCATCCGTCTTGATGGATAAGTTCTGCCAAGTCATAGAGAGAGTTCTTTGAGTTCAAAGAAAGCAATCTAGTCACGGGCTGTTAAACAATCCTGAAAAATTCTGTATGCCTAGAGGCAATTGCTTATAATATCAATGACCCCACTGATCAAACATACGTTGGATAAAAATTGCACAATCTGGTTATGCAACACAAAAGCCCGTTTCTGAAAGGCGGTACTCAGGCCAGTTTATACTAAGCCCCTCATTGTGCAATCTGAAGCTGAAAATGATGTCAAGCTTTCCCATTAAACAAGCAATCAGCGACACGCCGCCTGGATGTGAATGAAGTGCTTAGTCATGCATGAGTGATATTTTTATAGCCAACGGGCAGAAGTGTCTGTAGCTGTCATGAGCAATAACGAGTGCATTTATTTTTATAATTTATGGCTGAAGTCTTAACTGAGAAGATGGCCAACGAGTTTTCACATGACGTAAACTATGGCACACTCCAGAATTGAATCCGTGTTGTAAAGACTGACAGAGGAAGACAAAATTATCGAATTTATCTGGTGCGTGTATATACACGAGGGGGGAGGGGGAGATGGATCATGGCATTGTTTCATGACGGAATGAATGTGCAGCGATGAGAAAAGGGCAATGACTTATTAGAAGTTCCTTAGAAATAAAAGATGCGATTTCCAAAGGTTCGAATTATCTTAGGGTTAAAACGCAAACTGACCCAGCGCAATTCAACAAATCAGCAATTCAACAAAAAGGCAATTCAACAAACCAGCAATACAACAAACCAGCAGTTCAACAAACCAGCAATTCAACAAACTATACATGTAGCAATTCAACAAACCAAACATTCAACAAACCAGCAATTCAACAAACTATACATGTAGCAATTCAACAAACCAAACATTCAACAAACCAGCAATTCAACAAACTATCAATTCAACAAACCATCAATTCAACAAACCAGCAATTCAACAAACCAACCTACTCTTGCCAACCTCCCACAAACGACCCAGAAAATGCGGGGCTGAATTGATCCAGATGATTCTGGTATTTCTAAAAACGGTCACCCACCCACTAATCAAACACCGTCGTTGTATATTAATATTCCTCTGCTGGTCTGTGTTTTATTTGCTTAAAGCTAACCACTCTACAGTTGACCTGTTTTTACCTAAATGCTAACCCCCCGGTGTGTTCATTTACTTACCCTCATGTATGCTGATCTATGGACTGCTACACTTAAATCCAATCGTGACCGTTGTGTCAATGTAGAGCAGCAAATAGTTCGTCTAAATTCCTTTGGACCGATCGCTCTGCTAGTATAGATCGAACGGATTGACAAAATCCGTTACGCGTGCAGACTGAGTCTTTCGCATGGCGTAATCCAATCCCTGAAGAGGCAACCGTAACTAAGCCACAATAATCTCTGGTTGTGGTCCACG
Source organism: Allolobophora icterica (assembly GCA_963556255.1). Lineage (NCBI taxonomy): Eukaryota > Metazoa > Annelida > Clitellata > Crassiclitellata > Lumbricidae > Allolobophora > Allolobophora icterica. Next base: position 22,302,245 of record OY744615.1, on the reverse strand, counting down.
CTGTCCCTTAAAGCCTCCCCTTCTGAATGCGCAATACAGCCAAATTCTACACAGGCGTATACAATGTACACATACAGTCAAGTGTATACACATCCTTGCATATATTAGTCACACTGCATGCACTTTTATGCATGCATACTGCTCGTGTAATAACAAATGCATATCACATGCTAATTTTACTATATATATATACACACACACATGTATACATATAGGCCGTGTCGCAATGTATATATACGACAGTATCTTGAACCAAAGGTTTCGTGGGCCTCTTATATACGTGCAAACGTTGCCTATCGCTTTAATGACTTCGTTGAAGGCTAGGCCTAGAGAGGCCTAAAGCATTCAGAAGTGCAACACTTGTCATTCCATCAGCCTGCAGTCGTAGTATTCAGGCTATAGGCATGAAGGTTAATATATATATATATATATATATATATATATATATATATATATATATATATATATATATATATATATATATATATATATATATATATATATATATATATATATATATATATATATATATATATATATACTGGCCTATATAGTTATACATTGCGAATATTATAACTATACATACATTATGTCGGCCTACTATACACCAGTTAGCCTATTGCAAATATATATATATATATGGGAACAGGCAATGAGACTCTGACCAGCCAAGAGTATCGGCGCTAAGAGTGCACTCCTTTTAACCAGACACGCATCACTGTAGAAAAACGTATGCATATCCAATACATGCGTAATACATATATCCATAGCTGCGGGAGCTCTGCTGTCCCACCTCACGTTCGCAGCGTCGTTGCTCTCTCCGCTCAGCTGCGCAAGCAGAGGTTATTGTTCCCCTCGCACGGACAGCCATACGGCAGCGCCGTGCCTTCTCTGTGGCTGGCCCATGACCTGGAATGGGCTCCTTATACCACACTACGCCAAATACCGACTGGTCATTTCAGGTCGTTTCTTACTCTCCTCAAAACTGCGTTGTTCGACCGTGGTTGGGCTGGGAGTGCTCCTGAGTAGGCATCCTGAAGGGGCGCTATATGAAACTGCTTTCATTATAATATATATATATATATGTGTGTGTGTGTGTGTGTGGTGTGTGTGTGTGTGTGTGTGTGTGTGTGTGTGGTGTGTGTGTGTGTGTGTGTGTGTGTGTGTGTGTGTGTGTGTGTGTGTGTGTGTGTGTGTGTGTGTGTGTGTGTGTGTGTGTGTGTGTGTGTGTGT
>OY744615.1:22123512-22296012 GCA_963556255.1 Allolobophora icterica | reverse complement strand
CATACATACATACATACATAAATACATACATACATACATACATACATACATACATACATACATACATACATACATACATACATACATACATACATGAACCTTTAGCTTCGACGCAACTGACGAGGTGGCGCCAGTTTCGTGTTGAGTTCTCAATTCACCTCATTTCACGTTGGTCTGGCCGAGGTTTAATTTATGTGGTGCGATTGTAACGTGTAAAGCAGTGGCGGCGCAAGACATTTTTTTAACCAGAGCATAACCAGTGCAGAGAGCGATTTATGGAGAGCGCGATAGCGCGAGATTCATTGGCGGCGATCCCGGGGGGGGGCTCGAGTGGAGAAGACCCCACCTTTAAGAGCAGGAGGAACACACCATACATTTGGCCCCCCACATTTCGAAGAAACATTGGTCTTGACAAATCAATTACACCTTTTAAATGATTTCTCGGTAACGTCATTTCCAATGTATACACTTCTCTTTTGCAAATGACGTCGTTTATCTTTGTCATTCTTGCAAATGACGTCATCATCTATGTCTAACGAGGAACAGGGACCCATGCAGCTGTGCGTCGATTCCCAAACGGGTGGACCGACTCAACGACCCGTCGATGGGAGCGAATTCACTCACGAACAGGTCAAGGAACCGAAGGAGGAGCCAGAAAGTGAATCGAACAATTTCTACAGCTAAGAAAATGGTTCTGATTCGTCTTAAATCTCTAGGCCTACTGAAAATAAACTGTAATCCTCTGAAAAAGAATTGTTTCGACCAGAATAGATCTCGAGTCATTTGCTGACATGAACTATCTATCCTCTGTGAAACGAAGCGTTATCTACTATAGTATACAGCGAACAGACTTGGGGCGACAGACGAATGGTGAGAAGCATTTAACAATTACCATACCTACTTTTCCTTGACTTATCTTCCTTTGTTTTACTGTACCTTGCCTCAATCTGCATCGCCATGCCTTACCATACTTCCATTCTTCCTTACTTCATTCCTAACTTACTTACTTATTTACCTTACCCTGTGTCATTTTACCTTACGACCTTATCCTATTATACACTATTTCACCTTGCATTGCCTTATGTGAACTTATGTAACGATGTTTGTTTGACCTTACTTTGATCCCTTCAACCTACATGTATGAAACGTAATTTCAGACAATGTTATCAACGGGAGAGAAGTGAATCCAGCCGAAGAACCCAACCTAAAGAAATACCAAACCCGAAGCACCCAATCTAAAGAAATGACCTAATCCGAATAACCAACCATAAGAAATGACCTAACCCGAAAAACCCAATCTAAAGAGATGACCTTACCTGAAGAACCCAACCTAAAGAAATACCAAACCCGAAGCACCCAATCTAAAGAAATGACCTAACCCGAAGAACCAACCATAAGAAATAACCTAACCCGAGAAACCCAATCAAAGAAATGACCTAACATGAAAAACCCACTCTAAAGAGATGACCTTACCTGAAGAACCCAATCAAAAGAAATAACAACCCGAAGAACCCAACCTAAAGAAATGACCTAACCTGAAGAACCCAATCTAAGGAAATGACCTAACCCGAAGAATCCAATCATAAGAAATGACCTAACACGAAGAAACCAATCTAAAGAGATGACCTTACCTGAAGAACCCAATCAAAAGAAATAACAACCCGAAGAACCCAATCTAAACAAATGACCCAGCCTGAAGAACCCAATCTAAAGAAATTACCTAACACGAAGAACCCAATCTAATGAGATGACCTTACCTGAAGAACCCAATCAAAAGAAATAACAACCCGAAGAACCCAACCTAAAGAAATGACCTAACCTGAAGAACCCAATCTAAAGAAATGACCTAAGCCGAAGAACCCAACCTAAAGAAATGACCCAACCTGAAGAACCCAATCTAAAGAAATGATCTAACCCGAAGAATCCTATCTAAAGAAATGATCTAAGTAAGTAAGTAAGTAAGTAAGTATATTCTTTAATAAACCGCCTGCAAACGCACTGCGGCTAACAGACATGTTATGCACAAAAGAGGCGCATGAAACAAAGGAAATACAATAAAAGAAAAAAAGCAATTGGAAAATACACTATAAAATACGATAGTTGCTGGTCTCTAGGCCTATGGTGTTAACGTCAGGTTTTCTAACCCGAAGAACACAATCTAAAGAAATGATCTAACCCGAAGAATCCAATCTAAAGTTTGATCAGCAACTGCCAGTTCTGGCGTACAAGGAACCAGAGAACGGACGTTCACGGAGCCCTGCGATTAAGGTAAAACTCGCGAACTAAGTATCGTTCTTCTCTAGGTTAGGCTGTCGTGTTATTAGATAAGCATTATTCTGTACCCAGCACAGATGGGAACTCCGCCACTGCTCATAGTCTGGCAGTGCCAGTCCCAAGCCTGGATAAAGAAGGAGGGCGAGGCTAATCATCTTTGTTATGACACAGTGTCGTTAGACAGCAAGTAACCAGCACAGATGGTCCTTGTACCCAGGGTTGTCGGTTCAAAAGGGACAAGGGGAAATGTGCTCAACGAGGAATACCAGGAATACCGGTCCCATTACACTGATTCTTTTACACTGATCCAATTACACTGATTCTTTTACACTGATCCCATTACACTGATTCTTTTACACTGATCCCATTACACTGATTCTTTTACACTGATCCAGTTACACTGATTCTTTTACACTGATCCCATTACACTGATTCTTTTACACTGATCCAATTACACTGATTCTTTTACACTGATCCCATTACACTGATTCTTTTACATTGATCCCATTACACTGATTCTTTTACACTGATCCCTTGAACTGATTGTTTTACACTGATCCCATTACAGTGCATTACACCGATTCTTTTACACGGACCCCATTGCACTGATTGCTTTATACTGACCCCTTTACATTGATCTCATTACACTGATCCTTTTACACTTTTCTAATGACACCGATCATTTTACACTGATACCATTACATTGATCATCTAGGATCGTTACAACATTATCAGGACAACATGACCATTACATGGATCATGATATGATCCAGAAGAAAACTGATCTCCTCAGAGCATCGTTGTCATAGGTTATTTTTTCGAACGTGATAATTTAAGAAAAACATAATTCAAAAGAGAAATTCTGAATTATGCCTTTAAGTTTTCCAGGAAGACATCGAGATTAAGAACAGAATTATTGCAAATCGGCATATGCATTAACTTCTTTTCGGGGATCCAATTTCACATTTCTTCTCTCACCCAGCACCATCCCATTTCTTTTCTTTTTCAACAACATTCGATTTTAATGCCTATCCTACCTCTTTAACCTACTCCTAAATGCAAGCAAGCGCTGACACGCAATCGTGGCTTACATATCCAGTACGTACGTTACCGGATAGATCACATAGCCAACAGACGATCGAGGCTGCCCGCCCCAGGAGGATAATCATGTATTTTATTCCTTACTACTGTACAATGGTACTACATATCTGTTGTAATAACAATCCACATTGGTTTACTCTGTTCCTGCAGGCACCGGTGCGTTGCTGTCTGAGGCGAGATGGGATGCATCGTGCTTCGGTAGCACTATGGAGGCACCAGTGCGTAGTTGTCTGAGGCGAAATGGGATGGATCGTGCTACGGTAGCACTATGGAGGCACCAGTGCGTAGTTGTCTGAGGCGAAATGGGATGGATCGTGCTACGGTAGCACTATGGAGGCACCAGTGCGTAGTTGTCTGAGGCGAGATGGGATGGATCGTGATGCGCGTTGTGGTTGCACTATGGCTCTGTCTTGTTTTGTGTTGTGTAGTTGTTTGTTAGTAGTACCTGCTGGGCCTCTGGCGTGGCGTGAAACCCCGTAAGCCCTTGGTTTTGGCAGGTGAGCCTCTGGCGTGGCGTAAAACCCCGTAAGCTCATAGGGCCTGTGTTTTGTCTGTTGTTTTGTGTTGTGCATTTTGAGCCGAGGGATAAGAAGGAGGATGAAGGAAGACTGGATTAGAGGGAAGAGGAGTTGGGCGTACAGTCAAGCACAGGGGCGTACAGTATCGATTGGACAGTGAAACCACAGCCGCAAGAGAAGGACAGCCTCAACTAAATCACAATGGGACAGACGATTATCTTATCTGGCATAAAAGTTCTTCGTTACGAGTCTGAAGCAGTTTAAAAAAATTAGCAGTGTGAGGAGGAGGAACACCCCTCACACGGTCGACTTTGTCATAAAGTAAAACAACTGAAAAGTTATTTTGTTCAATTTTCTTTGTCGTGTCTTTAGAGACTTTAAAACGCCCTCGGACTCTCCAATTTCGCCTTGATTCGTCAGTTGCTGTTTAACGACACTGTGCCACAACGAAGGTTGTTCGCGTCGCCCTCCTCCTTTCTCCAGGCTTGGGACTGGTACTGCCAGAGTACGGACAGTGACGGAGTTTCTCGACTTTGACTGTCGTTCTGTCCTCTTATATAACAATTAAAGTAAGTAAGCAACACGGACTCGAAGTCCTGATAAACACTTTGTCAAATCTTTATTGTAACTGGTCTTTGATCAAATTCCATACTGAGAATATCAATACAAGTACTAACTCCACTGACTGACACCGAACAGCGACGACTATGCTAAATATGATTACTGTAGAAAATATCATTGCTTATGGACAATTGATCAACCTTGTAGCAACAGAACGATTTGCAAACATCTTCATATTCTAAAAAAAATGCTTTGCCTCACACTAGGCTGCATCTGCAAACGAGGTCCTACATCTGTAAACGAGGTTTATTCGTGGTAGGAGTTCACAGTTGTGTTCTTCTATTCTCAAGTATATCGTTTAGAATAAGATAATACTATTATTAGGCCGTATGAGTCGGTACACATACGTACATACATGAATCCATACATGCATACACGTCACATATAAATGCGACATCTGACAATGACAATGAAGATAACAAAAGGAAGATAACAAAAGGAAGATAACAAAAGGAAGATGACATTAGACGGACGCTGATTGGCTGCTGATGTTGGCCATGATTCGGTAGCATTGTCTGAGTGCTGCTTGGCACGAATAGAAGTCTCTCCACGGCATGTACAACAGCTCTTGCATCGTGCTCAGGTAATCTTCGACGACAGCCACTCGTTGTTTCACCTCTGACTCTTCAGCTTCGGGACTCTTGACCGAGTCCATCCCACGCATCGCCTCAGCATATCGACGTTGGCTGTCGTCCAGCCTGATCAGCGCCTTCGTCAGCTCGTCTCCAGAGGCCCCTCGACACTTGGAACACCCCTCAGCAGACACCGACTTCAGACGGACCCCACACTCGGGGCACTTGATCGGGGGCTCAGAGGCCGGTAGGTCCTTCCAGAGCGGCCAGTTGTCGAGGCAAGGCGGACAGCGACAGTCGAAGAAGTAATTGCTGCGTAGGAAGCACTGCCGTATCGCTTTGTCGTGAATGAAGAACAGGCGTCCGTAGTCAATGGTCACCTCCTCGGGCGCCTGGATGTTGCGAATGGCGCGGATGGTGACCTGGTTCCCGTAGAAGACAAGGTCGACCGTCGGATCGCATGAGTGGTTGATCGTCGCCAGATCCGGATAGAGTCCGAGTCCGAGACCGTGGATCCTGTGCCTCTGAAGGACGTTCCCCGTCTGTCCCTCTATCTGTCGCATCTCCGTTATCTCAAATCCGTTGCACTGGATCACCTGGATGTGATGCAGCAGAGCAGCGAGGACGGCCTTCTCCGTCTCCAGATCCAGTCTGTTGTCCAGCGGAGGGTTCGGGTCCGTGGTCTGGATTCGTCTGGTTTCGGAGGACAGCCACCCGGTCTGCTTCGATATCTGCAATAGGGCAAAGGCCATGACGCAGAATGCAAGATCGTCGCTCGGGTCTCGACTGGATTCGTGTATCACCAACTCGCTCATCATCTTTGGGTAGTCATCTGTTCTGCACGATACACCACCCCCGCTGCATGGATTATGATCCGTCTCCGACGAGGCACCAGAGACCTTCGGCGCCTCGGGCGGACTGTCTCCTGCTGCGCTGTTATCCGCCAAGTCCCCGGTTTCTCTGAAATCATTGCATTGAATACCAGTTTCTAAGTTTCTAGTGCTCTCCACTGAACCGATCTTTTTCTGGTCTTTCGTAGATGTACCCATAAATACTTTCAACACGTTTTCCAGACCCGCTGCCACAAGCACCCTATAAGCGAGGTGACCAAGCCTTCCCACCAAGTCGAAAGTCATCCACCCAATCCAACCACACTCCGCCCAGTGATAGGCATTCCAAGCAGCCAGCGAACACCTATCATCGCAGTAGACAACTTGACTGCACGAATAACAAGGGAAGGGGAGGGACACCTCTCGGAAGCAGTGATAGCAGTGGGTGGGGTGGCAGTCAGAGTACAGAACCGCGGCGAACGGTGTCATACAGGCAATGACGTTTCCGACCCGGAAGTTCTGTTTCGACAGCGTGTATCGTCCGCAGAGCTCCGAGCGACAGACCTCGATCCCCGCAAAGAAAGATTCGGTCTCAGGTTCTGGCGGAACCCGGTTAGCCACTAGCCCACCCATAGGACGTCCGTCCGATGATGAGAAGAAACTATGACGATCCTGTAAACCATTTGTTTGGTTCCTGCAACTGCATCTATCTCCGATTCGCTTACATTTTGCGCAGGTATTTACTTTGGATTGGTTCTCACTCGTACGGTCTGTCTGCGCCTCTTTAGGCATTTGCGCACTTCCATCGCGTTCTTTAAGCCTCTTAGAACTGTCGTCCTCATTTCTCGAATCTATGTCATTGCCACTCCTTCCTCCCACTCGGTTCTTCATGGTCCAGTCATTGTCGGGTCCTTTCTGTTGCTTTTCTTTCTGGTCCATTTCTCCAACTTTCCTTTTTTCTTCTACTTCATGCCTTTCTTCCATTTCCTGTGTCCCTTCAGCCTCTCTGCACTTGTGCAGCAGTGTCTCCAAACTGCCCAGGTGTTTCTGACGGACTGGACCATCGGGCATTGCCTCTCGCAGATACTCGCATGCATCGTTCGCATCCCTGTTCGCCTCCTGTCTTTGGCCGAGCTGAAGCCAAGCCCTTGCTCGTCTTTCGTACAGCTTGTAGCGAGTCTCTCGCGGATATCCGAACTTCAGGGAGCAGTCGATGTCTCGAATCGCCTCTTCGCACCGCTTTAGGTGAAACAAGGCAGCTGAACGGTTGGCCAAGGCTAAGGCCAGCTCCTTCGAACCGTTCTTAGAACTACCCTCCTGCGAACCGTTCTTTGTATTAGAACTACCCTCCTTCGAACCGTTTTTTGAATTAGAACTACCCTCCTTCGAACTATTCTCTAAGTTAGAACTACCCTCCTGCGAACCATTCTCTGAATTAGAACTACCCTCCTTCGAACCGTTGTCTGAGTTAGAACTACCCTCCTTCGAACCGTTCTTTGAATTAGAACTACTCTCCAGCGAACCGTTCTTTGAATTAGAACTACCCTCCTTCGAACCGTTCTCATGTGCCTTGTCATCTTTGGAACCTTCGTCTTCAGACTGCCGCACTTGGTCGTTCTCTGCTAAATCTTCAGCTGACAGTTGGGAGGCAGAACATCCTCGATAGCTGCTCATCAGGTCATCATCAACCGGTGCCCTCACGATGGCCGCGTTGTACTTCTCGATCGCCTTAAGATATCTGCCCTTGGCAAAGTGCTCGTTACCTTGTCTCCGTAATTCCTCTGCTTCAGTAGCGGACTTGTGTGCTCGATTCCAGACTTGTTTGTCCCCCACATTCTTGACTGTCATTTCGCGATGGAAGAGATCAGCGTTGCGGAAAACAATCTCGATGCGATCTCTGTTACGCTTGGCTGAACGCCATGCTTCCAAGTCCTCTACCGACAGTTTGCTGAAGATCGAGTCGACTTTAATGTCAATTTGCTGTCTCTTCGCGTACTCCATGCCATCAGCCATGTTTCCTGCTGAATCTGTGCTTAGTGTCGTCTCAGAATTGCTCCACGTTCAACTTTCTCTAAGAGTTTCAGATCTCGTAACACCCGCTGTTTGGTCCGGTTTATCTGTCTCTCCAACTTCCAGTGGCCGTATGTAACCTACAACAAGCATGACAAAGTTGTTCATCCAACACATTGACGCAATCACAGTTTAAAATCTATGGGACATCAGGAGGGAAGGCAGGAAGTGTTTTTTTATTAAGTATACAAGATGCAGTAAATCAAGCCTTCTGATAAATACAATACATAGACACGATTGATTGATTGATTGATTGATTGATTGGGGGTCTATGACTAAATGACTTGTATAAGTTTACGTCTTTGAAAACATAAGTTTCATGTACGAACGCAGACATAGTTGCAATTACACTTGTGCTCCTCTGCTCCATAAACTAGATCTACATACAATGCCCTGCCTCTGTGGATGCGCAGTGTAGGCCTACCATGCGTCCAGCCATTCGCGTATATCAACACATTTATCCGTCTGTTCGTATGTCCGTATATCCATCTATCCACCCATCAATTGATCATCCTATAACACCTATCCACCTAACCGATCGTCAGTCCGTTTGTTCCTCCTCTAATCCATCCATTCATTTATCCATCCGTCAATCCATCCCTTCATCCATCCATCTGTCCTTCATCCATGCATGATCCATCCCTTCATCCATACATCCATACATCCATCCCTCCCTCCATCCCTCCATCCCTTCATCCATCCATCCATCGATCAAGTTCATCCATCCATCTGTCCTTTCATCTGTCCTCCATCCATCCATCCATCCATTCATCCATCCATACATACATCCATCCATCCATCCATCAATCAATCCATCCATCCATCAATTCATCCATCAATTCATCCATCAATTCATCCACCCAGTTCATCCAGTTCTAACCAGACAGCTATGACGACAGAATACTGGAGGTCTATAAACAAACAGCGGTGTCTGTCGGTCCTAATTGCTGCCCGTCTATTTATAACCTCTAGCTGTTAGCACAGAACGGAGAATCATTCCACGGCAAGCACCGGTGCATCGGTTGTGGCATACGATTCTAAGAAACGGATCGTCTCAAGAACTCTCAACAGACGGAGCTTTGACTCAACTTCGGCTTCATACTGTTAATATTCGTTCTCATCAAAGTCTTAAAACGGCCAAATATTACTTACAATGAGCTGAGATCGCTGCGAGTTCCTCCAAGCCAACGGATTCAACCGTCGTGATTTCATTTAAGTCATTAATGCTAGCCGCAATAGCAAGCCTAACAGAATAATTCTTTAGTATACAGTCTATTAACCAATAGAGCTACTGAAGAGGTTGTCATAATACAAACAGCATGTGATGATGATGATGATGATGATGATGATGATGATGATGATGATGATGATGATGATGATGATGATGATAAATTATCTGCCCGAAAGCAGGTCCATTGGCTTTATGTCACCGGGGATGAGATGAGTGAGACGGTTTCCCGTTGCCGTCCTCAAAGACAATTTGTGTGTGAGCAACTTGTTTAAAGTCGCCACGAATCTACCTCAGTGCCTTGAGGTAGATTCGAACCTGCGACCCTCCCGTTACAAGGCACAAAACATCATGTCGCTACACCACCGCATACAATTACAGCATATATACATGTATATACATATAATCTCACAATGCACCATACATCAATAATATAATCCTATTGATTTATGTGAATGACTCAATAGATGGTAAATATCGCAATGGTTTAAAATGCGCAAGAAAGTTACAATTCAAAAGCTGAGAAACAGACAGCTTGACTAACCGAACCAGCTTTCTTATCACCTTCATACCATCCGTCCATCCGTCCATTCGTCCATCTAAATAACAAAGATTGACTTATCTGCTAATTAACTATCTACTTACTGAAATAAAGACAGTGCACCTTTTCACTTTCGGGTCTGCGATCCAGCTATGCACAATGTACAACAGGTAAACGATTCACAACTCAAAAAAGCTCTGTTCGATATGTGCAGATCGAAACATTGATCTAATCAGATTCGACTGAATGAGCCTTAATTAAGATCGATAGACTAATAAATACATACACCGAAGAAGTCTTTGACGATCGGCACCAGATAAAAGTCTATAAATACGGTTGAATATAGTCGCTTATAAGTGAACGCGCGCGTGAGGTGTAACAATCCGGAAAGAGGAATTTTCGGTTGTTCTTACATGCTCCATAAAACCACGCACAATGGCAGTCGGTAGCCTACGTCTATTTACTCTAAGCTCATCTGAACGTCCTTTTGTCCTGCCGTCCGTCAGTCCGTCCGTCTGTCCGTCTGTCCGACCGACCGACCGATGTTTCTAGGTCTAAATATATATATTCACCTAGTCCTAGAAGAATGTAAACCAACAACCAACAACGCTATAATATAGCGTTGTTGGTATATATATATATACACATATATATTATATATGTGTATGTATATATAGCACTGGTGTATACATGGCTTGCAGAAACACTTCTAATCTGGGAATAACGCAAGTCAGGCCATAGGTCAGAAGAAGAACACAAGGAGGATTATTTACTCCGACACGTGTGCTTGCAGATAAATCCATCTCTCTAACTCTCTCTGTCTGTCTCTTTTTCGCACACTGTCCCGTTCACACTGCCTGCCTATAGCTATAGCACTCCCATTCATTCTCTTCTCTCAATTTTACTCCCACTCGTGCAGGGGTCTCAACTTTCTTCCTAGGCCTCTAACTCACTCGCTCACTCGTTGGCTCACTCGCTCGCTCACTCGCTCACTAAATCATTTGCTTAATCGCTCAAGCACTTGTTCAATCGCTATAGAAACTCGCGAACTCATCGTAGACTGACACAAGGATAAGCAGACTAGATAAGAAAATAAGCACCATCGAAGGTTCTCCCGCACAAATACCATATATTTTCTATTCGAAGTGCTGGCCCTTCCTTATGGAGCAGCTTGCCTTCTGATACGCGGGTATACTGCCCATGCAGTTTGCACTCATCCATAAAACAGCTGAGTACTTATTTGAACACAATATCCAATAGTTAAGTTAGTTTTATTTGTTTGTTTTTGTTTTGATTGATGTTTTAATTATATTTTGCTTTTGCTTCTAAATGTCTTAAATGTTAAGCTTTAGGTAGGACCCTCGTATACCTTAATTGAATTGACCGTTCGTTATTGTACAGTTGTATTAAGTTATAGGCGTCTCCATAAAGCAGGAGTTTTTGTCTTTTCGGATCTGCGTTTTGTGATCTATGGCAGAGATATATTGTGCACTGTTCTAAAGATACCAGAGCTGGTTCCAGTAAACGAATAAAATGTAGGCCCTACAAGAAAACTAAATTTAAGAGTAACATCAATATATTGATCTGTTTACTTGATTAATTGTTTCATTATATCACTTAAGCTGTGTTGTCTGTGGTACCGGGTACCAATTAATTACTTTGCGTAGTTCTACGTTAGTTCTGTTTAGGGCGGCGGACGGATTCTGTTTAAGCGAATCGAATGCCATTGCTTGTTTCGCCTCTCTGACATTTGATGTTTCGCCTATCTGCCATTGCTTGTTTCGCCTATCAGTCGTTGCACCAAGGACATGACCTCTGAAAGTCATTCAGCCATCCAGCATCCAAGCGTTTCTCGCATGCATCAAGCTCTTTAGTTGCTGCTGCTGTTGTTGTTGCTGCTGCTGCTGCAGTTATCATTCGGCGCTCCTTATCACCGACCTGTCTTGAGTTTTTGGCATCAAGCCAGCCAGGCACACGTATTGATGGGTGAGGCCGGTTAGAAGGGCTTGTGGATAAAGGAAGGATTGTGAGCGATAATATTTTTGGTTCGCAACAGAGGGATGTATGAAATATATCGGCCGTAGGGTCTATGTTAGGCCATGGACCCATGATTAGGCCTACACATTATTTTATGAATGCGTGAAAGATTTTTGATTAAAACATACCCTTAAGGCACTTTATAATGTCAGGCGTTTGTTAGAATCGTATTAGGCCTATATACAAACCATTATATAAACTGAACATTGATTTGGATTCATTCATACATACATACATACATACATACATACATACATACATAGGCCTACATACATACATACATACATACATACATACATACATACATACAATACAGTACATACATACATACATACATACATACATACATACATACATACATACATACATACATACATACATACATACATACATACATACATACATACATACATACATACATACATACATACATACATACATACATACAGAGCTCACCGGACGGATTGCCATTCACGTCAGAGAAGATATAATATAGACCCTATAACTTTGAAACTTCTCGGCGCCACACAAAAGCCAGGAGTCAAGTTTAAACACCTGCGCTATATATCAAATCAAGTCCGCTGCCACTATAGCTGTTTTGTCCGTTCAGGTGCCAGGTCAGAATCCGGGGAGATCAAGCTATAGGGTTGCCAGGCAGTCTTTAGGAAATAACTGGACTGTGACCAGCGTGTTACGAAGTTTCGGGGCGGTGCATTGAGAAAGTCCCTGGTCAGGGTCATCAGGGGATCAGAGGAGTCTCCCTGAAGCTGATGAAGAAAGATAACGAAACAGCAGTAAAAATTGATGTTACTTTAAAAACTTAAAACAGCATTAACAATGGGTGATTGATTCACTGTGACTGGCAACTCGCAAGTTCGGAAGTGTTAAAATGGTTGATTCGTCACGGAAGCTGCACTCTGCCACCCTTGCGAACGTACTTCAAGTCAGCCTGCTCAGCTTTGATCAAACGTTTGTTGCTGATGGCGAGGTCTCTGAACTCTATACAGCTGCATTGTATGTTAAAGAAGCTGCTCAATTCACTGCGTATTGACGTAGGCTCTAGTCGATTGCATTCGTCAAATCAAATGTTACCGAAGACGGTGAAAACACGTTCAACAGAGGCGTTGTATAGCCTACAGGTATTGACAGCACGTAGGCCTATGTTGAATAATTCTGAGGAGATTTGGAGCTAGTTCTCTACTGAAGAATGAGCGCCATTTCTCACCCGTGCTGCTTTGCAGTGTACTGAACTCTTTTTACTCAGTGCTATGACTTCGTCATGTACAGGGGCGTAACTTTGGTCTAAAAAGTGAAGGTAGCAATTTCCTACATACACGAAGCAAGGCGGAGACTGCGGTCTATGGGAAGGCATAATAATAAAATATTGATTGGCATTGTTCAAAAAGTGGGGATACGGTACCCCAGTCCAAAAAGTCGGGTACCCCTCGTACCCCCTCCCACAAATTACGCCTATGGTCGTGTAGAGTCAGCTGGAGACTCTGACTTTCAAGGTGTCTCTATCCAGACGTATATACTTACGATAGGTATTGATGATATCCCGGTCAATTTCCAACGCTTAACAATGATTATTTACCGCAAATTACCGGACACCGCCATGTCCGGCAACGCCTGAAATTTCTAACGGGACAGAGTGTCTAAATACCGGACTTTCCGGTTCATAACCGGACATCTGGCAACCCTAGGTCAAGCCGAGGAGACAGCATGCATGGTGCTACAGTTGAAATCGCTGATGATGGTGGTCGCGTGGTGGCGCAGGATAGGACCAATTGAAGAGTAATTCGGTTCTCAATCGTGAGTGGAAAGCTGCAGAGGAGTGGACGACGACAGGTATATATACAAGTTCCTGCTTGTTAGCAAAGCCCAACATTACCTGGGAACAGTAGCATACGGTTGACAGTCGTGACCCGTATCACGTCATGGAGCCTGGAGCCTGATCGAGATGCGATTGAAGTGGTAGAGAGGTTTTAAACCAGAAATGCAAATATATATACAAAATTGGTAGGACCCATATGCGGGACCCCTGTAGGCCTATGATACTTGCATTAATACTGGCCAGGGTCGATGTAACACCATGGAACTTAATTATTGCAATGGCTACGATTACTAAAGACAGAGAGCATCGAAATATGAATATTAATGAGTTGGGTAGGGGGAGGCCAGTTGGTCAGCCAGATAAGAGTGTCTGACGGCAATACAAAGCAAGAAGACCGCCTATAAGAACTGGCAGATGAACCGACACGATGATGGACGGAGAGCAGAATACAAGGCAACCTGTCGGGAAGCTAAAAGGTCTGTGGCAATAGCCAAAAATAGGGCGTTACAACATATGTACCAGGAGCTAGACACCAAAGAAGGGGAGGGCAAGATATATAAAATAGCAAGGGCAAGACAAAGAAGTCGACAAGATAAACAGTCAGTAAATGTTATTAAGGACAAGAATGGTAAAATACTCATCGATGAGGAGGCAATCAGATCCAGATGGAAAACATACTTCGAGGAACTGCTAAATGAAGAAAACCCAAGGGAGCCTCTACAGGAGACCAACCCTGTAGCAGGACCAGAGATGGAAATCACCTATAAAGAGATTGAGACAGCAATTGCAATGATGAAGAACAACAAGGCACCGGGGCCATCTGGAATGACGGCCGAAATGTTTAAGGCACTGGAACAAAATGGGGTTGAATGGTTATATGTCATCTTAAACAACTTCATGAAGCAGGAAAAACTACCCCAGGATTTGAAAGAAAGTGAAATACTAGCGTTATACAAGCAGAAAGGAGATGTGCTGGAATGCGGGAATTACAGAGGAATCAAATTGTTGGAGGTCGTACTCAAGGTGTATGAAAAGATCATTGAGAGGCGTATCAGAGAGCGGGTTGAGCTACATGACAACCAGTTTGGCTTCAGGCCAGGGAGGGGTACAACAGATGCAGTGTTCATACTGAGACAGGTACAGGAAAAGGTTTTAGAAGGAAACAACAAAAAAATACTGGACCTTCGTGGATATGGAAAAAGCTTTTGATAGAGTTCCAAGGGATGTCGTTTACTGGAGTTTGAGGAAGAAGGGAGTCTCGGAGGTAATTGTGCGCTTGGTAAAGTCAATGTATGAAGGTGCAAGAACAACAGTGAGGAGCAGTATAGGCAACACAGGAGAATTCGAGATACGAGTGGGTGTACATCAAGGATCGTGCCTGAGTCCTCTACTGTTTATTATTGTGATGGATGCAATATCAGAACATGTAAGGAGAGAGGTACCTTGGGACATGCTGTATGCGGATGATCTTATACTAGCGGACGATGCAGAGGCGAAGATGCAAGCACGTTTTACAGACTGGCAGATGGCAGTGGAGAGCAAGGGTCTTAAGATAAACATCAATAAGACAGAAACCATGGTCTGCTCAAAAACAACGGAAGCAATTGAGATCAGAGACAATGCAGGAAAGTCACTGAAACAGGTTGAAACATTTAAATATCTGGGATCGACCATGAATGCACAGGGTGGCTGCGAGCATGACATCAGGAACAGGATTAAGGTGGCTTGGCAGAAATGGAGAGAACTAACGGGAGTGTTGTGTGACGCCAAAATGCCAACTCAACTCAAGGGAAAGGTATACAAAACAATGGTAAGACCGGTGATGCTATATGGAGCAGAGGCCTGGGCGCTGACAAAAAGGGATGAAGGGTTACTGGAGAGAACAGAGATGAGAATGCTACGATGGATACTTGGGATCTCACTGAAGGACAGGAAAAGAAATGTGGACATCAGAAAGAAGCTCGGGGTGGCATGTATAACTGACAAAGTACGAGAGACCAGGCTGAGGTGGTATGGACATGTAATGAGAAAAGAGGATGATAGTTGTGTGAAAAGAATCATGAATGCAGAGGTATACGGACGCCGCAGTCGGGGACGACAGAGGAAGAGATGGGAAGACACGATACAACAAGACCTAAAACTCCTAAAACTGAAGAAAGAAGATGCTCAAGAAAGAAACAAGTGGAAGAGAAGGATCCGAGTGGCTGACCCCTCTCCAAAGAGGGATTAATTCGAGCCTGAAGGAAAAGAAGAAGAAGATAAGAGTGTCTGACAGTGTCAAAGGCCTTAGAAAACAAGGCGGTCAAATGGATATTACGTTTATATAACGACGCCGTCATTACAATTAAGATGATTGGCGTTTGCTGAACATTTTGTTGAACCCTATTGTCTATAGGCCCTAAATAACAGAAACAGATTAATTTAATTTGCTAATGTATTCTGAATCCATGGTATCGTAAGCTATCTTTCGACCAATCCGGTCACTGGCTTAAATAGTCCAAACGCACCCAACAACGCGCAGTGACGCCATTTCTATCACGTGATATCAATATCTCAGCCCGTTCATCTTCAGTTCGTGTCATGGGACCTAAAATATGGAACTATATAATATATGTTAATCCAAACTTACGCACTGCTCCGACACTTTTTTCCTTTAAATCCTCCTTCAAAATAGCACTTGTAAGTCAATATTCTTAATAATTATATGCAATCCTAGTTTATTATTGCCAGTAAATAGGCCCTAGTTCTGTTAAGTCGTGTCCTTCTTATCGAACTACATGCACACTCATATACTTCACCACGTCATCTAATATTAATTTCGTACTAATGTAAGTAGTTCCCAGCTTACCTTACAGTACCTATTTTTTACGTACGCAAAAATTGGAAAAATTGGACCCCATCCCCGTACGCAAAATCGCCTAAATCCGACCCCCGACCTCCACTGCGTACGTAATATGTGGATGGCCCCATACGTATTTTATCATTTCACTTAAATGGCCTTCTGTTGCAATGTGTTGACCTATCTATATAAATAAAGCCAGCTTTCTGTGTGTGTGTGTGTGTGTGTGTGTGTGTGTGTGTGTGTGTGTGTGTGTGTGTGTGTCTGTCTGTCTGTTTGACCGGGCTTAACTTCTACAATTTTGCACCTTTTCACTCGAAACCTTCACTAATGTGTCGGCCTCGGCTTCGGACACCCAGTGGAGGGGTTCGCGTCCTCCGTTTTCACCCCTACCATGGTGAAAATGCCCCAAAACTCTACCCACCCGACCGTCCATAACGCGCAAGCTCGCCTATTCCACTGCCAAGCGGTTCTATTTATGGCGCCGGTATTCCCCAACGTCATTAATAATCCGCTTAACGACACCGCGGTTCTATTTATGGCGCCGGTATTCCCCAACGTCATTAATAATGCGCCCAAGTTGTTTACTTTCGCACAAAATATAATGACGATCGATTTGAAGTATATTCATCGTTTTACAGCAAAATTGTAACACATGTATGTTCAAAGACAAAGATCTAAATTATTTACAGTATATCAAACAACCAGTCTGCTTTACTAAGGGCGAGGCCGACTACAGACCGGCAGTGAGGGCTAGATTTCTGGCGTTTTCTTTAACACGCCAACGCCCGGTTCACCCTCTTCGACTGCGAAGCAGTCAGTCCACGGGAGACTGCGAAGCAGTCTCCCCCACAGGTCGCCAGACGCCACAAGGGCCTCCAAGACTGCGAAGCAGTCGCCGTCAGAGGGCGACTGCGAAGCAGTCACTTCACGGCAGAGGTCGCTAGACGCCAGAAGGCGTATACAAGACTGCGAAGCAGTCTCCGCTGTACGCCAGAAGGCGTCTACAAGACTGCGAGCAGTCTCCCCACAGGTCGCCACACGCCACAAGGGCCTCCAAGACTGCGAAGCAGTCGCCGCCAGAGGGCGACTGCGAAGCAGTCACTCCACGGCAGAGGTCGCTAGACGCCAGAAGGCGTTTACAAGACTGCGAAGCAGTCTCCGCCAGAGGTCGCCAGACGCCACAAGGGCCTCCAAGACTGCGAAGCAGTCGCCGCCAGAGGTCGACTGCGAAGCAGTCACTCCACGGCAGAGGTCGCTAGACGCCAGAAGGCGTCTACAAGACTGCGAAGCAGTCTCCGCCAGACGTCGCCAGGAGCTACAAGGGCATCCAAGACTGCGAAGCAGTCGCCGCCAGAGGGCGACTGCGAAGCAGTCACTCCACGGCAGAGGTCGCTAGATGCCAGAAGGCGTCTACAAGACTTTCGAAGCAGTCTCCGCCACAGGTCGCCAGACGCCACAAGGGCCTCCAAGACTGCCAAGCAGTCGCCACCAGAGGGCGACTGCCAAGATTGCCAAGCAGTCGTTGTTGTTGTTGTTGTTGTTGTTGTTGGTGGTGGTGGTGGTGGTGGTAGTGGTGGTGGTGGTGGTGGTGGTGGTGGTGGTGGTGGTGGTGGTGGTGGTGGTGGTGGTGGTGGTGGTGGTGGTGGTGGTGGTGGTGGTGGTGGTGGTGGTGGTGGTGGTGGTGGTGGTGGTGGTGGTGGTCTGAAACTTATAACCCCGGGCAACGCCGGGTAATCCAGCTAGTGTGCTATAAATATATATGCTATATGATGACATCTGCAATGACCATCTATACATATAGTTTCCTTATATGCAAATTTGTCCGTCGTATAACGCTCTATCTGTTCTATTGTGAAACCGTCTGTGACGTCACTATACTGCCGTCTTGACGACGGTCGTCTTGACGACGGCGCTCAGAGCATTTTAGCCAACGATACATATAGGCCCATAATGATACACTGTCGTCACGTCATAATTTATGACGGGTTAATAGGGACTGTTGTATATATATATATATATATATATATATATATATATATATATATATATATATATATATATATATATATAGAAAGGAGTAATATTGGTGTCGTTCAAACTCGCTGCTAGGCAACCGACATTGTGACGTTGAGAGCTATATTAATTATTTTTATTTTCATTGTCGTTGTCATCAACCCTTCCGTCCTTCCGTCTACCCGCCCTATAGGCCTACTTTGGAAATTGATCCATAGTCCTAACCATCTGACCCTCTGTGGTAAAATTCCGGCTAGAATTTTAACAATTATCAGACATCATACGTTGTACCCCGTCGAATTTCTGCGCTGGTGTTTCACTTAACAGTCAAAACTCTCCTATTACACTAATTTGATTTCGAATAGCCTACCTGCTTTAAAAACTAATATCTAAAAATTGAAGACCTACAATATAAATTACGTCATTGGTTGCTAAGATTAAGCCGTCAGTTTTCCCTAACTCAAATTTTAGATAGGATAAGTTCTCGAACAGCAGACACTAATGCACCATTTATCAAAATTGTATGCAACGCGACGTTTTTGCATAAAATAGCTATTCATGACTACAGAACACGTGACAACTCTTTAAATAAATAATAATCAAGGACTTTGTCTCAATAATTGTTTTCTCGCATTGAAAATCGTGTTGGGACTGTTGTAATAATCATAGTAATCAAAGGATTCTATTTTTGTAAAATATTTGCAAAATCCAGGGGCAAATTCCCCTTGCCCCCTCCGGTTGCCCATGCGAATGTTGTTTATTTGACCACAATATATAGTGTATTTTAATGTCAGCTATTGTTATTCGGACTTTGTCCTATAATTAATTGTTTCAGCCAATCACCGGTCGTAATTAGTTTTAAAAGTATATAAGAAACTTACATATGGAGCAGAAAATTGTTTTGTCGTTCTTTTTAATTAGTAAAAACAAGTAAATACAACGCAACAAATTTCTCCTGTTCCTTCTGGTCCATTTACACTAAACTAAGTTACATCGTTTTTTCTTTGTTCCTAGGTCCGATTGTGGGCATAGCATACGGAACGGAGAGATTCATGCGCATATATATGGGTTTTGGGATGCACAGTTTCACTGCCTTCAGTATACGCCCTACACTTGGACGTTATGGCGGAGTACCGGCTCTTCTCGTTTTAGCATTCTCAGTGAACTGAATGGGACCATATGAGTACCATTTGAATGGGCATTATGATGGCGGGGTTAGGCATTTAAAAAACTATACACCCAAGTCCCTATATATGCAATGACCATATTCGTACATTGGACTTACTCGCCCTTATCAACCCTCAAAAGTGCTTGATCCACGCTCAGGTTCATTGATACACTTATTACATAATATAATAGGTGCACTGAAATTACGTCCCTGCCCCTCCCTGAAAATAGCTAAAATTACGTCCCTGCTCGAAATGTCCGTGTTACATATCTCTAAATTCTGTCCTTTTCTAATGAACAGACAACAATTGCATAGGAGCATGCACGTTCATATACTGTGTGCGATCTAGGCCTAATGTGATTTTACAAGAGCTGCTGCTGCTGCTGCTGCTGCTGCTGCAGCTATCATTCGGCGCTTCTTATCACCGACCTGTCTTGAGTTTTTGGCATCGCGCCAACCAGACACTCGTATAGGGCCATGGGTGAGGCCGCGGTTGGAAGGGCTTGTGGATAAGGGAAGGACTGTGAGCAGTAATATTTTTGGTTCGCAACAGAGGGATTTATGAAATATATCGGCCGTAGGGTCTATGTTAGGCCATGGACCCATGATTAGACCTACGCATTATTTATGACTGCGTGAAATATTTTTTAATAAATAGCCTGAAGGCACTATAAAATGTCAGGCATTTTTGAGAATCGTAATGTTATATACAAACCATTAAATAAAATGAATACTGGTTTGCGATCATGCATACATACATACATACGGGGGAGCGTCGTAAGCTCCGCTAGCGGGGTCTGGTTGAAGCCTCAACCGACAACACATTTTACAGCATTTGTTGCCAAATGGAGCCCATTTTAGCCACTTTATTTTACCAAATTTGCTTTGTATCATTATACATATCCCTATTTAAGTCATTCATAGAAGATTGCAAATATAACATATTTAGTTCAACCATACCACCAAAATAATTGATGTAATAAGTCAGTGAAAGTGGAGGAACATGGGAGACTTTTGAACTGATCTGGTCAAAAAAGAGGTAAAAAATGTGTTCGCGCGTCAGCGTGAAAAAACTTGCTTGATCTGTTTGGGTGTTTCTTCAAAATTCGGAATGATAACTGTATACTGTGTCCCCCTCCAACTTTTAAAAGTGGGGTCCTACTTGCATAGAATGTGGACATCATGGCGGGCAATTATAGTTTGCGTAGACATCCACTGGTTGCTGGAAAAACCTAGAGTGTGCACCGGTCCCAGAGATATAGGCAGCTTGTGTGTCACGTGTTAACCATTATTTTATGTATTTATGGCGTGCATCGATTCGATTTTCAGATAGTGTTTAATTCGTTTATTATTTCGAACTAGCTGTAAACCCGTGAAAAATCACGGTATATAAAAAACAATTATTATTGCAGTGATAACAATAACGTCATATTATAAGCCTGTAGCCGTCGTCAAGACAACCGTCAAGACAACCGTCGTCAAGGCGGCAGTATAGTGACGTCACAATAGTGTTTGTTTACGGGACAGAGAGACGTACAACGGTTATTATGTAAGTTGATTAGAAGGTTAATAATTTAATATTGTAATATAGCAATAATAGTAGAGTATTACCTGGGACAAATCACCCAAACTACTGGGACAAATCCTAAAACTACTGGGACATTTGTCCCACTAGTTATACAGTTAAAATATGCCCTGCATAGGGGGCTTACATACATACATACCCATATATATATATATATATATATATATATATATATATATATATATAGCCTACATACACACATATATATGTTACAGGGAATGTGTATTTTCAGGGAATATGTATATTCCCTGAAAATTTCAGGGTATATGTATATTCCCTGATTCACTCAGAGAATGTATACATTCCCTGAAAAAACCAGGGTATATACATATTCCCTGAAATCTTCAAGTGATTTCTATACACATTCCCTGAAAGCTTTCAAAGACACAGCGACATAAAGTCAACAGTAGGCCTAGTGCTTAGCTAGGGTTATAATTGGTCGCTAATTGGAAGGTTCTATCACTGCGTACCTCCTTTGATGCGCAGACGCCCATTGTTCAATAACTGTACGTAAATATAGGATCAAATCTTCAGAATAAACAACATCTCACTTCATAGAAGAAAGGTTTTAGTAGTAATCAGTGTTATCACTGTTGAAAAATGAAAAACCTAAGCTAGAACATGAAAATAACCAAAGAAAACCCTAGCCATCGGTTTCCACTCAAAACTGAAGTCTTACCTTTTCAAATACTCCTACTCTGACTCGTCTGATACTCCGCCTTCCAATTATACTCGCCGTAAACGACACCCGCCTTGACAGCTGCTGTGCCTCACCTAATCTGGTACTCTGGAAATCGGACATGGACCTCTTTTGGACTACTCTCTGGAAACCCCTTTGATTTGGTTTGGCCTCCTGGAAATCGGACTTGGACCTCTTTTGGACCACTCTCTGGAAACCCCCTGATCTGGTACCCTGGAAATCGGACTTGGACCTCTTTTGGACTACTCTCTGGAAACCCCCTTTGATTTGGTTTGTCCTCCGGGAAATCGGACTATGAAACTCAAAAAATAATTTCCTAAGTTTTGAAAAGGGCAACAGTTTACTTCCAGAAAACTTCCAAAACAGTTCAGTCTGAGTATGCAGTCTCCTTTAGTCTTTCGACTAGTAATATTTTAAATATAAATAAACTAGTATAGCATGCATATTGCGCCATTTATTTATTGACCTCGACCATCCAGACCGTTTAAAAAATTTATTAAATGAATTTTAAAACAGGGTTTAAATAAAACAAGAAAAGCCATAGAAAAAACCAAGGTCCAGGAAAACCTCCATTTCCCAAGCTCGGATAAAAACTCAAGATCAATTATAACCCTAGCTAAGCACTAGGCCTACTGTTGACTTTATGTCGCTGTGTCTTTGAAAGCTTTCAGGGAATGTGTATAGAAATCACTTGAAGATTTCAGGGAATATGTATATACCCTGGTTTTTTCAGGGAATGTATACATTCCCTGAGTGAATCAGGGAATATACATATACCCTGAAATTTTCAGGGAATATACATATTCCCTGAAAATACACATTCCCTGTAACATATACATACATACATACATACATACATACATGTAGGGCGGCATATGTGTATGTAGGCCCCCTAAATATCATATATAATCGCTCTTCTTATGTGCCGAAAATGTCTGCAATAGGAGTCCGGTCTACGACGATAGGGTAGGCCTACTGTGTATCTTAAGCAAACATATATAATTCTTGGGTCAAGAGTAGCACTTATTATTATAAAGATTCTTCAGTAAAAATACAAATGTATACATACCCACCCTTCTGAAAGTAACAGGAGTAAATGCTTTCTTTCCTATAACTTGAATCATTCAAGTATTGTAACACTTTGTAGCTTTTCTGCAAACCTTCGTTGTTTAAGAAAATTACAACAAGGAAATGTTGGTTACAGTCAGCAGTTGGAAACGTTTCTTTAAACATACATGTAGATGTATTTATGCTGCTAATGAAGGCCTATAAATGTAGGCCTGTGTATGCATGGTTAGACACCCAATTTAGCGCCCTTTAAGTAGGCTACCACACAAAAGCGCTGCTTGTGCCAACCTATAGGCTAAATGATGATATATAGTCGCTAATAACAGAGTTTATCGGTAAGTGAACAGTTCTAACTCAAATAAACTTTTACATTACATTATATCACATCTTCTCTGATACCACGTGGTCCATGAACTTGAAAGCATGATGCCTACTCTCAACTCTGGATTTTGCTGGTATTAAAAGTCATCAAAAGGTGACAACATGTCAGTATCATATCAGTATGCTGAACTTGGCGAACTGTATTTCAGACTTAAGTTAACTACTAGTAATTAGCGCATTTATTATTTATTTCCTTATGATCAAAACATTTATGTTTTACGGTGTTACGAGTGTTTGTTCGAGTTTTGGAGAAAAGTTAAATCGCAGTTATTTGGTAGACTTGTCACTTCAATTAGGCCTAGTCACAGATCTACACGGGCTTTGATGCCTCAAGTTCATACAGTTCATAGGTAAAGTATAATATACTCTTCAAGTTTGCCGAAATTTACCGTTTTCTACAAAAGTTCTAATAGATGGCATCACTGTGGTGCTACAGTGGAAATTGTTGATGATGGTGGTCGTATGGCGGCGCAGGATAGGACTGATTGAAGAGTTCGTTTTCAGTTGTGAGCGGAAAGCTGCATATATGATTGGGCGACGACAGGCAAATAGGCCTACAAGCAGGGCTGTAGTCGAGGGTATACGCGGGTATACAGCGCATATATACTCACCTCTAGAGACCGTATACTCACCTCACAAAATATTTATAGTTATTTATATTAAAAAATTTAAAATACTGTAGCCAGGGGCGTAGCCAGACTTCAATTCAAGAGGAGGCAACTACTGCTTGTCAAAACTTTTATGCAGTGGCGGCGATCTTGTTTCAGAGGTGAGGGGGAAATTTCTCAGCGTCCGAAGGGCGGTCGGTCACAAAAACTTCTGAGAATTTCAGACACAAATCAAGAGAAGGCAAAATCCACCTCTGCTGGGGTGTACTTGAGGACGCAGGGCTATCACCCACGGAAAATTTTTAAATCCACAAAAAGAAGAATAGGCAAATGCCTCCTCTTGCCTCCATATAGCTACGCCTTTGACTGTAGCGTATACTCACAAAATACTGTAGAGTATACTCACCTCTAATTTGTTTCGGAAAACTAGCCGGTAGCTTATACTCACCTCTAATTTCACCACTAAAGCCCTGCCTACAAGGCTCGCCACACTCGGACCCCAACATCAGGCCCGGCTCAAGACATTTGGCGGCCCTAGGCAAACCGGCGGCCCTGAGCAAACCGTCAAAAATTTTTAGATTTTCGTCATGGCAAT
Source organism: Allolobophora icterica (assembly GCA_963556255.1). Taxonomy (NCBI): domain Eukaryota; kingdom Metazoa; phylum Annelida; class Clitellata; order Crassiclitellata; family Lumbricidae; genus Allolobophora; species Allolobophora icterica. The sequence goes on along the minus strand of OY744615.1, from coordinate 22,271,426 downwards.
TTCGTCCATCTTTTTTGGAATTTCATCTTAAAAAAAAATTGATAACCTTTTTTTAGTCATTCGCCTCACAAATGAATGTCATGACCTTTTTTTTAGCAATTCACGGTTACACCTGCGCGAGATTTACTATACCAACACTATAAACCAACACTATAATACTTCCATCTAGCAAATAATAATTAAATAATTTTTGATAAATGGAAAATTGGCGGCCCCTAAAATCGGCGGCCTAGGCGGCTGCCTAGTTTGCCTAACGGACGAACCGGGCCTGCCCAACATCAAAATAGGCAGTCTTGAAGATGGTAGATGATGTGAAGGTCATAGAGCGTTTCTGCAGTAGAACGCCAAGTAGCCTACCAAGTACCAATACAAGATATATATAGCTAGGACTCCTTGGCTTTTCCCAACCGGAGAACGAAACTGTCCCGTTAGTAACCTTAAAAAGCCCAAAAGCGGACGAATCGGCCAGAGAAGAGCGGCGCGGTATACAGAAGGAGTGATATCGACCGCCGTTTGTCGCTGGCGGCGCTTCTAACTACCGACCAGGAGGCGACGAATGCCTGCGTGGCTCGATGGATAGCCGAACGTGCATCTTCTACCATCGAGGGTCTGCTTTGCGGTGGATATATCCTATGCAGCCTATATATCATCACTCCACACTATCGACGCCAATTGGTCCAGAGACTCAGAACATGATCTATAGACCTACTTTCAACTTAGTGTGTGCCACTGCAGGTGACTCTTTTAGTTTCCAACGCACTGCTTTGCTTTTGTAATGTCAGCCAGCCATGGCAGTGGCGTCTAACCCCCCCCCAAAAGTAAATGGAGAGTCAACCCCCCAAATTTACCCTCTGAAATACACATTTTGGTGTTTTCTGAGATTCTGCAGTGGGAGAGACGCCAATCGTCTTTGATAAGACGGCGTCGTTAAATAAACGAATTAATCAGTCATTCTGAAACAGTTAGGCCTACAGATTAATGAATTTCTGGATGACTTAGCTGAATGTTTTCTACTTTAGGCCCTAATAGGTGCTGAGTTTACGTCTAGACTGACAGTGCCCAAAGAGAGTCAAAGCAATTATCGCGCGTAGCGCGAAATTTTTTTGCGACGTTTTCGGATTTTAAATATTTTTGCTTTGTTGGATTTGGCTGTATTATCACACGGAACAAAAGAGCTGTCATGAAAAAATGCAACCCCCACTTTCAGTCAAAATATGTCAAACCCCCCCACTTTTGAAGTTCGATGGAGATCGTTCTCCACACTCGACATTGGTAGACGCCACTGAGCCATGGTGCCATGGGCTTAGCAAGAGTAGGCCTAACGCTTTAGATATTTAGAGATTATGATTTGCTTATATCGGTCTCAGAGTAATTATTAGGCCTACGCAGTAGAAATTTGGAGATCATGATTTGCTTATACCGATCCCAGAGTAACGATTTAGAAATTTGGAAATTATAAGTGAGTAGGCCTAGTGAGTAATTAAGTAAGCCTTCATCTATACTTAGGCCTACTTACTTCGACTGTGCAAAACTTTAAACTGCCACAACCACAAAAAATCGCAACAAACACGGCATTTTTTACGAAAACACGGCAAATGTCAAAAATCACGGAAAACACGGCAAATGCCGAAAACCACGGCTTCCTTGTTTACCGTGTTTTCGTGATTTTCTATAGTAGGCCCTATACTGTCATGGTCCATGTAGGGCCTACCCACGCGCGACCTGATTTCGACGTCAATTAATAAAACTATGGGTGAAATGCAGCCGAAGCAATTGAAATAGGACCTACATTATTTCACATGCGATTGGTTGGTGTGATATTTTCGAGGGTCTGCGTTGAGATGCTTATCAAGGCAGCACAATACAAATGGCGAATTAAGTATGGAGAAATTACAAGCAAAACAATGGAATGAAAACAACAAAAATTACATTTAAAAAAACTATAAGTTTAAATATGGTAAATATCGTTTTCGTTTTCGTTTGATCAATTTTCGTTTCGTTTTAGTTTTTATTGGTAGGCCTATACAATTTTCGTTTTAGTTTTAGTTTTTGTTGTCTGCGTATTTTCGTTTTAGTTTTAGTTTTCGTTAACGAAAACGTTTAATTTTCGTTAATTGCCATTTTCGTTTTCGTTTTCGTTAACGAAAACAACACTATAGGGCCTACGCACATTATGTGGCGATGAAAATTATCGGCGATTTACATTAAGCCTACCTGCCCTACCTGCGACTGTTGTATAGGCTTATAGGCCTACGCCTTTACGCCTACCATTATTTCACATTTAGTGTATTTACATAGGCTATAAATCTATAATGTTACTTTATATTTACGACACACCTACAGGGACGTGTCTGTTCTGCTTCAATCACCAACCGCCGTTTGTGTATAGGCTCGATCCTCCAGAACAAATGCTATATATATGTCCACTATGGAATTTGACTCGGACCGAATCTGATAACTGGCTGAATCAATTTTACTTTGTCTAGAGTCTCTTCTTCTTTTAAGTTCTCTGCCCTTCGGCAGGCTTCAACTTCCAATAACGCCATTCTTCTCTTCGTTGTGCTCTTGTCTTCAGTCCGCTGTATCCGTCGCCCGTCGGGCGATCATCATCCATCCCAGCATCATCTGTCGCGGTTTTCCTTTCCCTCTCTTTCCCTCCAATCTCCCCTCTATGATTTCTCTCAAGAGGGAGTCTCCTCATAATATGTGTCCAAACCAGTTCTTTTGTCTTTCTCTTAATGTTGTCATCAGTGATCTTTTTTCTTCTACTCTTTACAGCACCTCTTCATTTGTCATTCGCTCCATCCAGCTCACCTTTTCCATCCTTCTCCATATCCACATCTTAAAGGCCTCCATGCAATCTCCTGATATCTTAATTCTTTCCTGATGGTCCACGTCTCCGACCTATATATATACAGTAGGCCTACCACACTCCATGGATATACCAGCTAGGGCATATATAGTGTCTTGACAAGTCTCTTCTTTAGGTCTTTAATGCTCAGTCCTCCTCTCATCAAGTCTCCTCTTTTCATGAACGCATCTTTTCCAATAGGCCAATACTATCCTTCGTTCTATAGGCCTATCACTAGGCCTATGGCATCTTGCATCTGTTGTTATCACACTTCCCAAGTAGCAGATCTTCGAAGCTCGATCTTGACCTGTAGGCTACGTTCCACCTTCTCTGCATTTATTGTTATTTTCATTGATATATCGATCCTCCTTCCTTCCACTTATCCTCATAATCTTTGTCTTTCCGATATTTATTTTCATGTTGTATTTTTTATTGAGGTCATGTTTAGTTGATCCATCGATTCTGTAGTCCCTCCTGCGTAGTCGCCAGCATTGCTTGGTCGTCAGCGAATCTTAGGGCTCTTATAAATGAGTCTTCCCACGTCTTCCGCCCACTTTTATTCCCTCTTCTGTTTGTTCCATTGCCTCTTGTATTAGCTCTTCTACGTATATATGTTGAAGAGAAATGGCGATAGTGGGCAGCCTTCCCTTACTCCCCTACCAATTCCTTGTCACACCATGATACTACTTTTGATTATTTTTCTATAGGGATTGCATATTCTGAAACTGGTAGACTCGACAAAAGTAACGCAATCTGCGTGACAGGAAGATGGCATAACTCGCATCCGGTTGTTGTATTTAGCTTCACGGAATGTGATCTAAGCGGATTTGTTTACTTTTAATTTGGATTGAATACATTCTGCTTTTTCTAAAAATTCAAGGCAATACAGATTATGCAACAGGAGGTAAGAATCTATAATTTGTATACTTTTAAATTACCTTGAAAGTCAAGTTCGTTGTTTGCTAAATTGTTTAATGAAATCATGGCCTCCTAATATCGTGAAACGCCCAACTGTATCGCAAAAGGCGTTTACTTCCGGCGCATGCACGAAATTTGTCATGTATGTGCCAAAAGACGCGCTTTTCTACAAAACTGTTCACGGTGAATATTTAGATTTGGGACAAGGGGTGAATAAATTTTAAAATAACCAATGGCTGTGGTTAGTTTGCTACCAGCTGTGTGGGGCGTAGATTTTCAGCAACACGTCTATGGGTTTTACACCTCCGTCCAGTTGGTTAAATATTCACATTCAGGTGTTGGCTATTAGACCTGGAAAGCCGCACCATATCAGATAGTTATCGAATTTTCATTTTCTCAAACTTCACACATTTCTTACAAAAGTACCAAGTCATCAGAAAGTCATACTGCTTCCATCTATTGGCAAATGGGGCCAAAAGGGCCCAAAAACAGAGCAACCATATCTTGCCATATATTTTCTCAGTGGTCCAACTAGTGTTTTTATGGTTCCTGTCATGAGTTATTCACCCAGGCAATTACTAGAAAATCTCAAATGCTCCCATGTATTGCTAATGTAGCCTGAAAAGGATTCGGACACAGGGAAACCCTATGTTTAACATATTTTCTCACTATAAGTGTCACATGTACAACTACTATGATTCGTGGTGTTGTGAGAAAATTGTTTGGAGATATATGAAAGTATGAATATTTGATAAATTTTATTATTTGACTTGCGATTTTCCATACTGAGTTCCTGATGTTTACATGTGAATTTCAAACCAACTAGACAGGGATGAGCTTACCAGGGTACAATTATTGTGAACAGTGTATATGAATGAAATATAAATTACTTATTACCATTACTCTGACATTGTATTGTAAATATTGTATTGTATTGTATTGTGTAGAAATTTATAAAGCGCCTCTTGCAGAATAATTATTCAGAAGCGCTCTCAGCACAGAAGCCCTGGGGAAACAGAAATGCTTTTAGGGAACGCGAGATCGATGAGGAAAAGCCAGTCATTAGTTTGGCCCTGAGCAGAGGGGAAGGTCATTCGAGATCGTGGGACCCTCTACAGCAAATGCCCGGTGCTGGGCCAAAGCAGTTTTAGCCCTGGGAACAAAAAGATCAAGCCGATTTACAGAGCGCAATGAACGAGAAGAAGATGCAGATAGCGGTTTTCGCAGATAGTTCGAGAGATATTTCGGGGCAGTAGGCTGCTGAGATTTAGAGACAAGGAAGAGGGTCTTATATCGGATGCGCGCAGCAATAGGGAGCCAGTGAAAGACATCAAGCATGTAAGTAGAGATATGGACAAACCGGGACATGCCCCTCCATAGATAAGTTTTCATACAGAAGCACTCAAAGGTGCCGGGCACGCGCTTGATTTCCCAACCTGAAAATGCTATCGTTTCCCTGTCAATCCTTGCTTGCCTCTGTCTTATGCTTAGCCATATAAATTCTGTTTTCCCAGGTTATGTCTGAGCCAATTTGAAGACAACCAGGACTGAACTTTCATAGCGATTGTCTGCACATTGGACACTCAGGCGAGTGGCATGTTAAGTACAGCTGGACGTCATCAGCATACTGATGAACCAAGGCTCCAAGAGTTGAATAATCTTAGTCACATCGACCATACTCAGTGTGTACAGAAATGGCCCAAGAACTGAGCCCCGCAGAGCATACATTTTAACAGACCTGTGTCCAAACTGAGTTGTCCAAGCTGTTGGTAACTCCAATTGTGCACCCATCCAGGAATGAGCAAAGCCACTCCAACAACTGGTCCACAACTCTGTTGACATGTTAAATCTGGTCAGCAGGATGGTGTGATCTACTGTATTAAATGCCGTGCTAAGGTCCACAGTCCCAGCATCGTTAAATGTCAAATATCAGTGACCAGTGTAACAAGCATCAGAGATAAATCTCAGAAGAACTATTTCAGTGGAATGACCTTTTCTAAACACTGATTGTAGCTGTACCATGCTGGTGAAGCTGAGAAGCAGCCTAACTCTATGTGCAACATATTTTTATAATCTTTATTCTGGTTCATACCACATTCTTTTGTCAGTTTCACCTCATTTAGTATATATTTTTTGTATTTCTCAATAAAATGATTTAAAGTTAATTGTAAAATTACATTGTAGATTCAGTTCTGAAACAGTAAAATGGACAAAGATGGCAAGAAAGATAAACGTAAAAGTGGTGTGGTAAGTTCAGTTCAGTTTTTCATTCTTCATGAGACACCTACTAGATTTATTTATTTTTAGCTGTGCTGTTCGCCACAGCCAGAGCTCTGCCCTATCCTGTCTGATTATCCTATTAAAACTGTGCAGTTTCAATTTGCAGGACCATAAAGTATGGAGGTTTCTGTGACTCATTGTATAGCTGAGTTTGAGCTCACTAGTGAATGCTTGTGAAAAAGAACTCCAGAAATATCCTTCTATCATGGCAGATACCAGTAGTTGAACCTCTGACCTATGTTTCAATAGTTCAGCTTGTTATGGCACACTGTAAAGTTGCAGGTTAGTAATAGATAATGAATATCAATGGGCGTGGTGGCTCAGTGGTAATATCACAGCACTTCTAAGAGGTAATTAAAATGTGACATACATATCATACAAAGGCATAGATGCATAGATTTAAACTTATGTACAGACTTTGATATGTATATACGTATGCTCGTATATACTTATGCATGTACATGTGGGGCATGGTGGCTCAGTGGTAAGTTCAGTGCCTTGTGACCGGAGGGTTGCAGGTTCGAATCCCACTCGAGCCGCTGCGTACGGACCTTGGGCAAGTCCTTCACTCGCAATTGCTCGTGGCGCTTCGGCGTGAAAATTCTGGCACAGTATCAAATGCTGTAGTCGGGAGCGCCTCTGAGTAGTAGTTGACTTCGAGAGGCGCTATAGAAATATCCGGAATGAATAAAATAAATAAATGTGTACATACATACATACACACATACATGCATCAAGTAAACCTAAAAACGTGTTACATTTGGCCATCCAGAATTTGGTGTGTCATCTTAGACTGGAGGCAAGCTGTTAGAAACATGTATAAAGATAGGAATACGGTAGCTGATTTGTCAGAGTGCTTGGCTTGTAACATGCAGAGTATAGCTACAGGCATCCCTAAGGCCTTTCCTGTATAGCAACTTTGAGCAAATCCTTTTATCTACAGTTGCTCAGCACTATCAGTGTTCTTTCACAGGGCTGTGTGTGAACTTCTAAGCTTTGGAAGGAACACAGTAACAAATATAATTGTATTGCATAAAATTTTTGCATTTTTTTTAAATTAAGTTTTTAGTTCCTATGTCTGGCAGAGTCTGTTGTGTAAATTTGCTGCTCAGTGGGCTAATGTTTAAGTACAATACAATACAATAAATACGTAGTATCAGCAGCAATCTGGTAAAATAGGAAGTTTTTCTTATATGGTTAAATAACCTAGCAGTGAATTCTGGAATCTTTTGAGCAATGTAGTTGCTGGATGCAGCAGTTTAAATCTGCATATGAAATTTCTTCATCATTTTGTTGCCAAAGGAAAAAGCAGATGACACCATTTAGCTCTCTATGGGCATATTCCACTACTGCTCAGAACATGATTTGTGTCTGGCTTGGAGTGTGCTGAGTGTTGACAGAACTTGTGTACTATTTGACCTGATGAGTGGTTAAAGTGGTTTGGGTGAGCAGTGGGAACTCGAAAGAAGAGTTTTATTGGAACGCGTGTGTGAGCAGTGGGAACACAAGCAAAGAATTTTGAGAGCAGTGGGAACGCCATTCCCACGCGTTCCCACCCACTTTAAACGCTGGACCTGATGTGAATTAAGATAAAAATGGAGAATAAGAAACATTTCAAAATTGCTAATAAAACCGAATTTTAATATTGGTACAACATGAAATTTAACCTTCCGCAGTGGAGGGCCACAGAGCTTACCAGATCAAAAGCATGCCCATAGCACACTTGCACAACAGTGAATTCGCCCTATGTTAGACCTCACCAGCTGGTAGTTCTAAGATCTGGGTGCAATAGGCTTCTGGGGTGCTGTCAGGAGTCTATTGTGGCAAACCATACACAGCCAGTTCATACCTCTGTGTAGGTCAGATGTGCCTGTGCCCATCTCTGCTGACCAAGGTCAGGTGGAGGAATGTCCAGCTGTTTATAATAGTTTATTAGTAAATCCTGGCTTACATGTGGTAATTGTGATGAAACCTACGCACAATAGCAGTTGATTGTTAGTTTAACTGATTTCAACCTAAATACAACAGATGTTGTTTTTACAGAGACATCCACTAATGCAAATGGCTACAGTGAATGTTAAAAAATTCAACAATAAGTAACTTGAAGATTGAAGAATGATATTTGCAAACAGGATTTTATGCATTACATTGTTGAAAGCTGAGTAACGCTTTAAACAATTTTCTGCCTTCAGCAAGCCGGCCAACTGTCATTTCAATTACTTGACTACTCATTTTATTACTAGTATTTTTACTGTTATTACTGACAGTGGGGGGACATAGGGTAACTGTGGTTGTGTCATAACCAAAACAGCAGGTGTGATATGTACGTGTGTGACTTGATATGTCGCCCTGTCACAAACGTTTGACGTCCATTCATTTCAGTTACATCTAAATAAAAACCGTAAAGGGCATGGTGGGAAAATTTAAAAAAACAGTTGAAATAAATTTTCAGCCAGTGACGTAAGTGGCAAGATGGTGGAAAGGTGGGTCCACTCACTTCACCAGGTCTGTAGCAGTAATAGGCTAAGCGCAGTCCAGACTTTATGTAGATCAGTGGAGCTGAGCCTAGAGGAATGACTGAACAGTAATGTTTTTGGCACAAGCAGCACAGCTGGAAGATACTGTTAGCTGCACAGTCTGCCCACACACTGTGGAATACTCCAGAAACACCTATCGTACTCGACCAAACAACAGCAAAAGCAGGCTTTTGTGTGGTTGGATTTTCCTGTAGCAAAGATTTAACTGTCGGCACTGTTCAGAGATATGGTAATTTTGTTTTCTTTGAAATTTGACCTCAATATGTGTAGCAAGGTTTGTTGAAATAATATTGAGCGTGTGCCCAGTAGCTAGGTGTGTTTACAAGCTTAAATGTGTAGGAGTTGCAGGTACTTCTACTGTGCAGGAATTTTGGTGGACCGTTGAATATGAATCATCTATGGCCCTAAACATACAGATATGTCAGAGCATTTTACTGTTTAGGCATGCCTGTTACTTTAATTGTTCTGTTTATAACTGGTGTTCTTTGATACTGGTGTGTATGAACTGTGCATCAGTAAATTGCAACCTATAGTTTAATGAAAAAAAAGATATTATGGTATGATATATTGTCCAAATACCACTTTGCAGGCAAATCTATCACGCCCTTCTGGGCCAGATACATCTCTATATTTACAGTTTTGGAATTGGCACAGGTCAAGACCCACCACCACTTCCAGGTGTCTCATTATTAACACAGAGGTCACTAGACAGTAATTTATTAATTATAAACTTGGTGTCTGGTGTTATTGATATTATTGCTACTATTATTATTTTTAAATGAAGTAGATATAAAACCTTAAGAATAAGAAATGAAAAATGGAAGGAACTATTAATGGGGATCTGGAAGAAGAAGATGAAGTCTTGTCCTAATTGGCATCAGAGATAGTGCCCTAAATGCATTGGCATCATAACACTGAATGCTGATGAAAGGTTCTGAAAAAGGAATTTTGTCTCATGCCGCTAACCAGATATAGACGAGAGTTGGCAGAATAAGGCTTTGCAACATTTCTCATGACAATGTCTCCATCTCATATTGGCAGCATGACCTTGCAAACAGGTAATGTTGACAGTTGACTCCAGACCTTTGTCCAGCCACATAGTGTTGGATGTTCAAACGAGAAGAACACGTAGGCAAATGGCAAATCTTTGGAGCTCAAACTATGATTTTAGTCGACATTTAAATTTCTCTTTATGTTTAGCAATAAAGTAATGGCAAAATACTTGTTTATATAATTATACTTCTGTAGTCTGTAGAGAAATTCTAAGGCTCACGAATTCAGCTGATGCACTAACATTGAATTTTCGGTTTCTGCCTAACTGGATGACATCTGATTAATGTAATAGTCCTAAAAGCATTCATATTACAGCAGCAACTGCTGTTTGTATTGTTTTACAAGTATCCTTTGTGAAGGGATATATTATCTTAGAAGTAACACTATTGGTTATCATTGTGGAGTTGAGCTTTGTTTGACCAAACTTTAAGGAAGTAATTATACAGAAACCTAATCACGATGGTTTTAATTTATACATTGGTATTGTGCAATTGGGTTAAAGTGTAATGTTAGTCGAGTGTGTATAAACTCTCATGTGATGTTGTATCATATTTGTGATAAATATGATGTCCTGCAGAGGAAATCACGTTTTAGAGGGTTGCTTTTCACAGAGCTCTTGTTCCTGGTGTGTGTAGTTTTATTAATGTTCTTACGGCTGTGCAATCTGTCATTAAAATCCAATGGATGTACGAATCTTGTTCTTTGCTTATGGTTCACAGTTGAACAAGTGGCCTTTGTGTTCCTTTGTTGCTGAGAAGAATGAACAATATCACAAATTTCAAGTATTTTTGTAGTGGTTTTGTTAGTTCTGATATAGAGATCAGAGCAAGGACAGGAATTGTGCCATTTATGTATTAGTCTGGGAGCACTGTGATAACACCATGTGGTTCAGTCGAGCTGCGTTGATCAGAATGGTGTAAGAAGAAGAACAAGAAGAGTGGTCCTTTAAGCTAACCCCTGTCTAGAGGCAGCCATGGGTATGAAGTGTTAGCAACTTCATTTTCTTAGCCTTGGCTTAAGAGGGGGTGGCCAGTCCTGTCCGTACCATCTGATCTTCCACTGATATAGTACGGTCAGTGTACTCATTATCGCTGAGTTGGCTTGGGGATGCAAGTGGAGCCAAAATTTGGAAATTAAATTCTGCCTCAGTGGGGATTTGAATCCTGACCTTTCAGTTGACGGCCTAGAATGCTAACCACTAGACTGCCGTGCACCCACTTATAATGGTATGAAGAGGAAGAAATGCTGAAGAAGACTAGGAATAGATATGAAGTCTGTCTTGCGATCCTTCGATTGTCTCTCTGGAGAGAAAGATAGAACTGTCTTTCCCTCTGAAGAGAAAGATAGAACTGTCTTAGCAGAACCTTGTCAACTTAGGTAGTATTGATTGTTACCTTATCAATACTTATATCTAATTACTGTTTTGCCTGCATTGTTAATAAAGCTATTTAAAAAAATTAGTATCTGCTATGGATGTTGGCTACAAGGCATTTGTATCTGAATATTCATGTTTGCCTTTAAAGCGCCTGTCAAAAACATTGGTATTGCTGGTAAGTTGTAGGTGTGGTAGAGTAGACAGGTTTTGCAACCTTTTGTCTGGTTTTTTAATGAACAGGCCTTATTTTACTAAGTTCTCTTAATTGATTTCAAGAGAGTTTTGGCTTCAGTCTTGTTAATTGACGTATCGTTCCATTTTTATGCATTCCACTCAGGTTGGAATGTTAGTTCTATCTGAATAATTGGGGCGTATGGCTTGATAAGTTTACATGAAGTTTCTTTCTGTTCTGTTTAGGACATTCGTCTTGCAGTTAACATTACAGTTTAGTTCAGAGTAATGAAATATTCTGATGTAGTGTAAATACACTGGTCAGAGACTTGTCGTAACATGCTTCATTATTACACAAATTCTGAAATAGTAAAGTTCTGGACGTGGATTCCAAAATTAGTTCAAGTGTAGGAAAGGAACTGATTATAACATGCCTCATTATAAGGCAGTTCTTAAGATGGCATCCTAAGACAATTGTTATAACAAGTTTCAAGTGTACATATATACAGTACAATGAGTAGACTGTAGTAGGCACTGTAGCCAAGAATAATAATTATACTGAGTACTTGTGCCCTTGTGCTACAGACAACCTTGCTAACACGGGTAGTAAGTGCTTAGCTGCTGTTTTGGCCAAGGTGTACCCATGGGCGTCTGCAGGAATTTTTTAGGGGGTGCAACATTATTTTAGGAGGGGTTAAACAAAATTGGGGGAAAAAAATGACGCTTTTGCATAGAAAAATAAATGACGATCAAGGACTTTACCTAAATAATTAAGCGTTTCTTCGCATTGAAAATCGTGTTGGGACTGTTGTAATAATCATAATAATCAGAAGATTTTATTTTTATAAACTATTTGCGCCTCCTTGCGCCCCCCCTCTGGACGCCCATGGGTGTACCAGATGAAATTGTTAATCTGCTCCTAAGCCATATAATCTGTGTGTCATCTGAAGGTGAATAAGAAACTTGTCTAGTTGGTGGATTGAATTTATCGCTACCCTGCTTGTGGTTCAGTTGCAAGATACTCTGACTTTAGGACCATACCTGTGAGGGCTGTTGCTTGTTAGAGGAACTGAGGGATTACCATACCTTATGTTCCTTTACCTTACCTGTATGACATAGTCCTGTTGACTTACCCTTAGTTTCAAGTTACCCTTAGTCATTGTATGCTTCTTAGGACTATTGATGAATTATAATCTTGCTATAAATGAGTGTCTTTTTAACCTAATCTGGTGTTTCATTAGTCCGGCTAAATGTTTCAGATGCCAGCAAAGCTAGCTTCAATGTATTGTGACAGAACTTTTGGCTGCCAAAGCATACATGTCTGTTCATCAATTATTGAAGAAGTTTGAAGAGACAAATTTCTTACCTTTTGTCTCTCTGTTCTAGTTTTCAAGCTTTCGCAGCGGTAAGAAAGAGAAGTCCAAGTCAGATCGACCCAAGTCGAAGCTTGGAAATGTTGCGGAGGATGAGGCATCGAGCACTGATCCCAAACGTGTGCAGGAAGAGTTCTCCAAGATGACAGACAAGGAGGTGGAAGAGCAGTTTGAGCAACTGTTGGTGAGTTAATTGAAATTATAAAGTCTTGTGCTAAACAAGATTGAATGTCATTCGTATGAAATGAATGATCAGTGCCGCTTAAGAAAAATCAGTTGGAAGATAGAAATAACAAAAACGAATTCACTTTTCGATCAAGACTGGGTTGTTGAAGTTTGAGTTGTTAGGCCCTGAGAAGGGTCTGGGGTAGAGCCCCAGCTTTGAGTGGTTTAAGAGAACATCTTTTGAAAACTTTCTATTGAAAATTTGACGTTTAGGGCATAATTTGTGTATAAGTAATGGATGTAGGGGTTAGTTAGGGGTAATGGCTAGTAGGGGTTAAGAGCATGACCTCAACTGGAACTTCATGATGAGGCCTGTGGAGCTTGACTTTTAACCTGGAATTATAGATGGATTGAACATTCTCCAGACAACTGGTGAATGCATTTCTGCAGCCAGCCACTTGCTGCAGACAATGCTTTGATTTGATTAGATCCAAAGGACTAGATATCATTTGCACTATCTGCTGGAACATTAATTCAAACTCGGCAAATGCAGCAAAAAACGTAAACACACAACTGTAGTAGTGTTGGTGCTTGCATCAGGTGCTTGAAACTTGGCAATACAGCTGTGATACATTTGCTCCAGTTAATTGACTTGAGGATAAGTAAACCTTCACCAGTCATCAAAACAAATAACCTGGAATAAATCCCAGACAACAGCCAGATCAATAATTTCCAAGCATGTGAACATAAACAAAATATTTGGTGAAAAAATGCTAAAAAGCTTATTTGCTACTCGCATTAACTCTGTAAATTTTAAGATAAATACAACGTATAAAATGGTTCTTTGAGTGGTTTGTTTATAGTTTCAAAACTTCCATGTAGTTGGAGAAAAATTTGGAGGGCCTCATTTCCTTCAAAAGTTACCACCCTTTAGGGTGATTTTTAAATGACAATGGTTGAATAAAAATTCAGCGTTGTCTTTCTGTTACAAGAATTCTGTTTAGCTTCATAGTATGAGTTAATTTCTAGGTTGAAACACTAAACTGGTTTTTTCTATTAATGGAGTTAAAATTTCCTGTGATGTTCTTTTAGGAGGAATCCAACCTGACGGAAGAGAAGAAGAAACCATTAAGGATGATGCCAATTGATCAGAAGAGAAAGATGCTTACAAATCAAGCAATTCAATCTGTAAGTATAGTCTCAATGGTACGTACATACCTAAATTAAAAAAAAACATAAACATTTATAATTCTAGTTTGTGAGCCAATCTAGCTTAATAATTTTTCTCAGAAAATCCGATAATATATTTTCAATTTTTAGTTTCTTAATTTTTTTACCGTGATTCCATTGGGGAGTTTTTTTACACCATTCGTACCAGTATTTAACACTCTTTTCGGTGTCTGTGTTTAATTTTTGCTATTTTAAATTAATTTACTTGGTAATTTCATAAAGCTGAATAAATCAAAGCTGAAGCTCAACTGAAGCTTAAAAATTCAAAGTTCTCTCCTCTTTTATAGAGATTTGTGCATGCAGGAATATTAAGTCTATGTCTCATTTAATAATTTGATCTCATTTAATCTTGAGTCTCATCATTTGATGTGTGTTTAATACATTATATAATGCAGTTCATGTTATATTCTTAATTTAAGGCACCACAAAATTATTTTGTTTAGTAAAAATTACGTTTGAGAGAGACTCTCTATGATAGTTAAGTCAAGGGACCACTCATTTTCTTGTGGTGCAAAGGCATTGGTAGGTACTAATGATCATGGTCACAGTTGTAAGGTATTGCTTACCATTTGTGATGATCCAGTGTTTTGGGACATATTGGTAATCAATCATTCTTATGAAAATCTGTGAACTTCTAGTTGACACTAGATATCTGCCGTGCTTGGTGCATGAGTTGATTGTCCGGCCAGGGTAGTCTTTTAAGCACTATTAATTCTTTCTTATTTCAATTCTTTAGGTAAAACGTAAGACAGATAGTGCTGCTGATATCATCGAGCAGCTGAACAGTGATGTCAAGGGCGAGAAAAAGTTTGAAATTCTGTCATCGCTTAGAGTAGCCCTCTCAAACAATCCAGTCAGGTAATGATGTTGCGGACTGCACAACGATTTTGTTATGTTCAATTATTATTACTTTTACTGTAACTTTTGTGCATTTTGGGTTTACATGAAAAATCATTTGTGTGATCCTGAAATCCTGCTGAATGAAAAGAAAAATAGTTGATCATTATGTAGCTTGACACACAAGCGCTCTGCTTGAGTTGCAGATCTGTAATTTTATGGGATGTGTTACATTTTTAGTTAGTTTAAATTGTGATATTTTATTGTCATTTCTGCTTTTCATATTGGGTAATTTTAGAAGTAAACCCTCTCACCAGTAACAGCCCTGCATGATTAAGCATGCATTGCAATTATTAGGAACTTAAGCTGGGAACAATATTTACCAAATTTAGGTACGACTTAAGACCGCGATCGTACGAACGACTTTGTTCTGCAGACTAAGGATAGCAAAAACTTCATACCTAGGATCTTGTACAAGCATACTGGTTCTTAACTCCCTGCATCAACTCGATTAATATCCAACTAACTAACTTATAAACTAAATTCATAAATTTATAAACTCACCGAACTTTCAATCAGCATGACTGTTCTACCTGGTTGCGGTTTGTCAACTGGTTTATTGAATAAATGAATATATGTACCAGTTCATGTAGTTATATTGCATTAGCTGGTATGCAATATTATGTTCAGCATATATTTTATGTAATCAAGTTACGTACCTATAAAGGTACACCTTTTTAGAACTGTTAGATAGGCATGTTCCTGTGTTTTGAGACCTTCACAAAAGGTGCTGTGTAAATGTTCAGATATGTACATAGAGCCTATATGCTGTTGGTTTAAGCTTGTTGACAGTGACAACAAAGATGACACCCGTGTTAGTTCCTTTATTGGTAACAGTTATGATGTGATTATGATAGTTAATTTGGCTGATAATTATTGTGATGATGATTAATGTTGAATTATACTGTATTGACAGTGATGAGGTGAAACAATTGCTTATTTTTATGTGGTTTCTGTTGTAGTTGGGTCAAAGACTTTGGAGAAAGCGCTGGTCTAAATAGTTTGCTCAAAGGCCTTGCGTACTCTGGTGATAGGTAAGTTGTCTCATGACTGATCACTTGATTTGTGCATGTTCTTGGGATCTTTATTATTTTTACATTAAGTATATCTAACTGTGATTATGATTTTGAATTGTAATGTAATGTAATGACAGATCTGTTTAGCGCTTCTTCAAAAAAAACTCATCAGAGACGATGGAAAACCAGTCTTGAACAAAATGGTTTTCAAGCACTAAAAGAATAGAGGTAAGGAAAGACCAAGAAGCTCATGTCGTAAGATGCTAGTTAACCTATTCCGGAGAGTTGTACCGAAGCTTCTGTGCTGTACCCTGGATGTTCTGGTTGAGGGAACAACCCGGTCACCCTGCGTAGCAGAGCGTAGAAATCTTCGACCAGGAATGGATGCGACTGAGACACAAAACTCCTTTAGATAAGATGGAGCACAGCCCACAAGGAATTAATGTTGGATCATGGACAGGTCCTTGCTAAGGTTTAATGAGCTTGACACTGGATCATTTAGCACAACGGCTTTCAAATGGTGGTACGCCAGTTGTCAACAAGTGGTACACGAAAAAATTTTAAAAGATATTACATTCTTAAAATTATATATTAATTTTTAATTTGTCTACCTACGGTCCTGCGCTAATTGCAAGACGACTTTGCACTTGCCTGTTGTTTTTGACCTGACCTTTGCTGATGGTATGCCAACATTCGATTATTTACCTGGTGGTACAGTAAGAATCAAGTTTGAAATTTAGCCGTTTAGCTGATTTAGCAGTTTCACTCACTAGGTGCATCACACAGGTGCCATTGGAAGTTTCTGGTTGTTTAGGTCGTATGATAACTGTTGTAACTGGTCACTATGGATTAAAATTATTTGACTGTTTCAGGATATTTCTTATCAGTTAAACATGGCTAATGAGTGCACACATTTTCTACTTGTTTTTTAGCAAAGCTGAGAGGAAATGTGCGTTAGAGTGCATTCGATGTCTGCGGGCTTTCTGCAACAACAGTGTACGTTTATTACATATTAATCAAATCTAGTCTGTTTGGAAGACATTTAAAATGCTATTGTTACGGTTATGTTATTGTACCAGTCCATTGTAGTATTGTGAAGCAAAATAAAAATCTGTGACTTAACAATTTACACAACCCTGTTACAGACAGGGTTGTGTACTGTAAAAATGTTCTGTGTTATCACTTTGAAGTGGTTAATTTCCGTTCAAGGAAACTGTATGCTATAAAGTAATAATTTATGTTATGGATAAACTGTCTTGTTTGGCCGTGCTGGAGTCGGGAGCACCTCTGAGTAGCTCCCTTGAAGAGGTGCTATATAAATACTCGAATAAATTAATGAATGAATGAATGACAAGGATAAATGTTGTAGAGTCACCTAGATGGTGTAAGAATAGTGGTTGAAATGCTTGTAGATATAATATATTACACTTGAGTCTTGAAGCTGTGGTCTGATCATAGATCTACTAGGTCTGTAGTTCTACTTATTCAGTTTCTGCACATTATTGTTTCTTTTTGATGGTTTATTGCAATTGTCTAATGCTTCCGTTGATTATATTAAACAACAGTTGCATTTGGGACTTGCTCTAGATACCTACACAAACACTGCCAGGGCAAAAACCTCTGTTGCAAGGCGAGAACCCAACCCCCATTGAACCAAATTGTGAATGCAGCCTACAGCATTCAACATTGTCTTCTACGTCCTCTGTCCAAGTCCTTAAGTAGACTGGACTTTGTGTTTTGTAACTGTGGTAAAGACAATCCGGTGTTTTCAAATAATACCAAGTGCTATGGCTTTGGTGGCGAAACTATGGTTATAGTTGTCGATATTAAGTGTTGGGTTTTCTTGGTCTTTGAGGCTGAGGTCTGCTAACTGTTATATGAAGCCTGGACACTCTTATATGGTCATGAAGCGTGGAAACTGTTATATGATCTTGGTCTGTTTTATGGAGCCTCAAGCAGTCTTTTGTTTATGTGGACAGTTTTGTGGTCTAAGGTTTGATTGAGGTATGGGATGTACTGCTGCCACCTCAGAGGATTTTGCAGTTCACTAAAAAATAATAATCAGATTAGAGTAGTAACAACAATAATCAGTAAGTTTTGCTAATATGGTCTTTAACACTTTAATGACGAGAGTGTACTAAAAGTGACTGCGAAACCAATGCAGCTCTTCATTAAAGTGTTATGCTATTGTTTTGGACTTGGATTGTAAATATTGAGTTTGAGCTCTGTTGTGGAAGTGGAATTTTGGTCAGTTTAAACCTTAGTTCCAGGCTGTGAGCGTCTGCATGGGGTCACGGTCTTAGGTTTGGATTATTTGGGGTATTTTAGGTCTCTCGAGCATGGTAAGACTTTCATTCCTTGTTTTTGTATTTTTCAGTACGGTATAAGACAGATAATCACTCACGATGAAACTCTTGCGATCCTGGCTCGATACATCGATCCGCGGGATCCACCATGCATGTTGGAGTCGATCCGAATGATGGCTGGCCTTTCCCTTGTTCCTCCAAATGGGTTGGTCTTCTTACTTGACAGATATATATAGACCATGTTAAAGCTTAATGCTTTGCAGATATACCATTTTACATGTTGTTACTTTGGAGATTTACGGTTTAATGGTTTTATATCTGCAGATTTACCATGTTACATCTCAGTACTTTGCATACCTTCCTTATTGCTCCACTTGCTCCCGAGAATTTTCCACATTCTTTTCTCGCCTTAAAACCGCTCTGCTGGAGTCAGGAGCACTCTGAGTAGTTCTCCTTGAAGAGGCGCTAGATAAATGTCCATTATGAATGAATGAGTGAATGAATGACTTACATTCTACCACTGCCAGTTTGTGCTGCTTGGCTAGATGTTGTGGTTTAATGGGTAAATGCAAATATATTTGGTGTCTGGCATTCAAATCCTGCTGTATGAAAGGAAAATTTGTTGCTCCTGTATTCACTGGCGTAAACTTGTACAAAATATTGGGGCGGGATACGGTGATTCGTTCTACACTTGTTGCATTGGGTGTACAGTCCATCTCAATTATTGGGGGGTATGTGCCCCAGCTGCCCCCCCCCCCCCCAGAGTCTACCCCTATACCTGTATTGAGCCTGTGCAGATGGTTGTACAACAAAATTTCTTATGCTCTTCCTGCAGTCATGAAAAAGTTCTTGAGGGCATAACGATTTCGGCTGAAATACACCAGAATTCGAGGTTCCAGCCAATCATCCAAGGACTCGCTACTGGGGACCCAGTCATGCAGGTCAGTCTTGTATATCTGTGTTTAATATTGTTTAGTATCAATATAAACAACAAATAGCCTTCGTGGAGGAGGTTCAACACCACATTAAAGGTAAACACTCGGCCAATCATTTTGTGCAACTGCAGTTAGAATATTAAGAAGTGTTGTTTTTACCATTTGAATCCCACCATCTGGGTCGATGCTAACACTAGACTGTCATATACCACAATGATGATAAAGGTTTTAAAAATAATGGGCAAATGGTTTTTCGATGGTACAGGACAATAATATTTAAGTTATGTTATTGAGACGATGGTATTTCATAGTTAATTGTTGGGGTATTAATGTCAGTTGTTTGTGTCACATTGTAGTCGGCATGCATGCAGCTGATCAACGCTCTGATATCTCAAGCAGATGACATGGATTTTCGTCTGCACCTTCGAAATGAATTCATGAGAACTGGTCTGGGCGATATGCTTGAGGTATTTTATCAATATTCTTGATATCATAATCTTAATCATAAACTCCAAATTTCTAAAGCACTACTCTAATGCTAAATGCAAAGTACCAGCTTATTCACGAGGTGTGAGGCCAGTTGCCACAGAGAGGCAAGCAGCTGTCATTTCCATTTCAAGGAATTTGCATGCAGAAGATCTGTACTGAGCACCATCTCTTGGATGAGGATTTTTGTAAATCTCAGTTAATAAATAGTTCACAACTGATTGATTAATTACTGCCTGGCTAAACTTTTCGTGTATTACTGGCCCTAGTAATTGTCTGTATGTGAATTGGTGAAAACTGCAATAGGAGCTAGTTAAATGATACTAGTTTCTCTAGGATCTTGATTCTATTCCAAATTAGCAGTTACTAATTAATATGCACATCTTAAAAAACAGCAACAACAATAATTATAATTCAATTCTTTACTTTTCTGTATGGACAAATTACACTTGCCTCAGGTAAATAATAATAATAATAATAATAATAATAATAACAATAATAATAATAATTCTTCAACAGCCTTGGGTATCACCTTGCTCAGATAGTAGAAGACAGTAGGGGAACTACATTTCTCAACCAGTTCTTAACAAAACAGCATCCAGCGCTTCAATGCAATCACTTTCCACAGCACTTTTTCCACTGAGCATGATGTCAGTGAACACTAACCATACCAGAAAGAAATGCTATTCCTTATATTTGTTATTCTGAGGGATCATATTTGCCTCTGATACAAAAAGCAATAATAGTTATAATGATAATGATAATAATAATTGATCAGTTAGATGTAGTTAATTGTTTATTGTTGCTTCCTTTATTGTTTCATTTCAGGTTGGAGTAATTAATTTATTATTGGTTTGTTGACCTGTTGGTTACCTGATTATTCAGTTTTGCTTTTGAGTGTAGAGGCTCCAGAAAGTGGATTATGAAGAGGTGAAGACACAGGTGAAATGTTTTGCTGAGTCAGCAGAATATGATGCAGAAGATTTAGTGCATCGATTTGACGGATTTCAGCAAATGGAGTATCCTTTTCGTGAAGGCTGCTAGGTGAATTGAATGAGATTAACACAAAAATGAAGGCAAAAAGAAATTTATAGAGCATATGTGAGTGTGAAGAAGCGTGATTGAACTTGGTCTGCGTGTTTGGCTTCCATAAGTTGCATCAGATGTGAATCATACAGTGTAATTTGTGTTTAAGGCTCTAGCTACCATTGTTCATTCCTCATCTTCATGTGGCTTGATTACTGCAACTCCATTCTTGCAGGTCTGCAAAGGCTGTTGTTGCATCGGTGCCAGTCCCTCCGCAACTGTGCTGCTGGAATTGTGCCCATTGTGCCAAAAATACATTAGGGAGCTTTGTATTCCCATCTTGATGCAGCTTTGTCAGTGATAGTTTCACTCTCCTGCCCATGGAAATGCAGGTGCTACATTTCTCTACATCTACTCAAGTCGATTCTTTGTCAGACCATGCGCTTTAAACAGGTTTCTCTGGCATAATATACATACTATTTCATGTGACTCCCCAACATACATTTTCAACCTACCTTAAGCTGTAGCGAGGCTTCATTCTAGATACTGTTGAATTATATATGGGCTCACTAGCCATGATCACTTTATATCAGATTAATTTTTTAAGGGTGTGTATTACAAGGAGGCTTAGGTGTATAAACAGTCACAGATAAAGAATCCTAATGAGGTAAGACGTGACAACAGGCAGAGTGGTTCTGAAAGCATTCAAAAGCAGCAGGCCTTTATAGGTCATTAACAAATTTGTAAAGTAATATACCATGGTGTGTAGTATAGTTTTGTGGGGCATGGTGGCTCAGTGGTAAGTTCGGCGCCTTGTGACCGGAGGGTTGCAGGTTCGAATCCCACTCTAGCCGCTGCGTACGGACCTTGGGCAAGTCCTTCACTCGCAATTGCTCGTGGCGCTTCGGCGTGAAAATTCCGGCACAGTATCAAATGCTGTAGTCGGGAGCACCTCTGAGTAGTACTTGACTTCGAGAGGCGCTATAGAAATATCCGGAATAAATAAAGTAACTTATTTAAGTCTTATCATCTTAGTGCCCAGTGTTATCATGCACATTTTCCCAGCTGTATCAGCTGAACTCAAGATCAATATTAAGTTGCATTCCACTCATCAGAGGTTTCAGGAACGACTGAAAAATTGCTGACTCACAAAGTATTTTGTAAATTTTTTGGATTTAATGTTCCAGTAGTTTTGTTAGTGTCCTTGACCGGGTGTTAGTGATATGAAGTTGTGCTGCGATGTCCTGTGCAAGATCACGGAGAAAACAGATGCAGAACAATACTTCCTCTCAATTCTCCAACATCTGCTTCTAATCCGAGATGATCCATGCGTTCGGTAGAAGTTATTTTTAGTCATTCAGTCATCTGCTTAGTTATAAATTTCTTTATACATTATTAAACTCTTCTTCGTGATTTTTCATTTTTAATTTGATTTGTAGAAATCGTCTGTTGTTAGGTATCCTGAGTTTGAAAGTCTTCTGTCATAACTACACCAGGTTTCCTGTTAGTTTATTTGTGTTGCCATTTCTTCAAACCAGTTTGTGTCAACTACTGCTTTTAAGTGATTTACAATACCTTGTGTTTAACTTCATCTACTAATATCTCTGCTATTTTTCTGTTTCCAGTTTCCAGTACTTCAAGTTAATCGAAGAATGCATCACTCAGATTGTACTTCAGAAAAATGGCATGGATCCAGATTTCAGTGCTACAAAACGATTTGATATAGATGTTGATCCACTGCTAAGTAAGCTGCTAATAAGTTGCCTATATCAAGCTATGTCAAAAATAATAGTTTGCACCAATGTGGAGCGACTAGAAAGTAATTCATATGAAATTTGATCATATGTTATGGATGAATGCTAAAATGCCAAAAGACGTGTAATGTACCTGAGTAATTTAAAAACTACAGTTTGTGTAGCTTTGTGAGTGTTGAGCTACTTTTTTGGTGCAATACATTGTCAGTTGTCAGTGCTTGATGATATGTAGTGTAACTGTATAATGTATATTGTCAGTTGATAATAATATGTAATGTAATTAGTTGTTTATGTAGCACCTTTTGCCAGCATCTGAGAAGCACTGTCTTTCGCTTGATCTGAAACCTAAGCATTTGTCATAAACCTAGAGAACAAGGGAAGTCCACTTTCTTGTGCCATTTTCTTTGGCCTTGGGTGTGCTGTATAAACCATCCTGTTCTTATTATTATTGTTTTCTATGTCTGTTTGAGAAACATTGCGAGTAAATGTAGATCTTATTTATGGAAGGTAAATCCATGGTTTTCATCTACCTTGATAGTAATATATTCGTTCATTAGAATCGGGATGACACACCACATTCTGGTACATTAATCGCTCATTTGGGCTGGGATAACATAGTCTACGAAGGGTTATAATTCCTCCAAACCTAGACTCGATACCAGCCTTATAAACGAGAAAACTTGTTAAAATGCACACATGGGCAACAAGCGTGGCAGGGCATGATCTGGACATGGTCCTTGAGTACAGAATCATTCTGGCAGGAGCACAAAGGCATTGTAATCTAACAACTAGATTCAATTTGTCTGGTTATGGTGACTTTCTAATGTCATATGATGCACTGAGATTCGAGTTGATTCAATATTTTGTTATGTGCAGTGGCGTCACGAGGGGGTGCGGGGGGTGCGGACCGCACCGGGTGACACCCTCAGAGGGGGTGACACCAACATGAGAAAACGAAGAAATTTTTTTAAGATGACGAATTCCAAAAAAGGTCATCACATTTTTTCGGACTTCATCACATTTTTGGCGAGACGAATTCCTAAAAAGGGTCATCACATTTTTGTGTGGATGACACCATGACTTACCGCACTGGGTGACACCAGACCTAGTGACGCCACTGGTTAAGTATATCACATGACTTCTGTTCCACCATAGCAGAAATCTGGTTATCTGTTGACAGGCAAGTTGGAAGAGAATGGGGGAGGCGCCCCAATGAATGTGACCAGCAAAAAACAACTCGATGATTATTTGACAGCCAAACAAGAGGCAGAGGCAAAGGCAGCCACCTTTGAACAGAAGTTTAAGCAATTTGAAGCAGAAAATGCTGAACTTAAAACAAAGGTATATTTTAACATGTTTTGTGAATGGTGTCAAACTGTTGATTGATATTTGCGAGAACAGTATAGCCATCTCAAGTAAAACAGTAGTAAATAAGAATGCGAGGTTATGGGTTCTGTGAACCACGGATGCAAGGCAGTTGTGAGCAATGTTTCATCTACAGTTTAAATTCAACCACATTCAGACAGCTGAGCAGTACCTTAAAGATGGTGTGGCTACACAGAGGATTGTCAGTTTTATTTTAATTGATATCTTCATGTTTTATTGATTGGTTCTTGGGGAAACAATTATCTGAGCATCAATGTAATTATCATTGCCCTGGACAATGTCTTTATAAAGTTTGTTGGCAAGAGTTGACAGTTTTACTGGACACAGTCGTTCATGTTATGGACCAGGTTTGAAATTGACCTCTATCTACACTGAAATATTCAGTTACTTGATCCAAGATGCTCTTAGCATTTGATGTTCATTTGATGATGATGATGATGATGATGATGATGATGATGATGATGATGATGATGATGATGATGATGATGATGATGATGATGATGGTGATGATGATTATGGATGATGATGACGATTATTATTATTATGGATGATGATGATGATGATGATGACGACGACGACGATAACTGTTGCTGTGACTGTGATGGTTATGGTGATGGCAATAATGTGATGAGCATGAAATTGATGAATAATGATGATGGTGGTGAGCAGGATGATGATGACAATGGATGATGAGGTGTATATAATTTCTTTGTGTTATGTTCAGATTCAGCAAGGAATTGGTGCCGTTGTTAGTGCTAGTCTTGGTGACGGCAGTGGTCCGCCTCCTCCCCCTCCATTACCTGGTGGTGCTATACCTCCTCCTCCTCCACTTCCAGGCATGGGAGGCGGTCCACCACCGCCTCCTCCTCCACCACTTCCAGGCATGGGAGGTGGACCACCACCTCCACCCCCTCCACCTCTTCCGGGCATGGGAGGTGGCCCACCACCACCACCACCTCCACCATTTCCAGGAATGGGAGGAGGTCCCCCTCCTCCACCACCCCTTCCAGGCTCAGGCGGCCCTCCACCACCACCGCCACCACCTGGTATGGGTGGTCCTCCACCTCCTCCTCCATTCGGTATGGGTCTGCCTCCACCTATGATGGCTGCTGTAATTCCTGTCGTTGCTGCGAAGAAAAAGTATCAACCAGACGTCCAGATGAAACGAGTAAATTGGAATAAGGTGAGTGCTGTCTGTCTGTCTGTCTGTCTGTCTGTCTGTCTGTCTGTCTGTGTCTGTCTGTCTGTCTGTCTGTCTGTCTGTCTGTCTGTCTGTCTGTCTGTCTGTCTGTCATATTTATATAGCACCCCTTCAAGGAATCTATTCAGAGACGCTCCCGACCGAGGCCCGACCAAAGAGAAATGTCTTAAGAAGACCAATAAAGGAACCAGAGAGAACCCTAGGAAGGGAGCGAATCTCAAGAGGGGGATCTTTCCAAGCCAACAGTTTTTGAGTTTATTTATGGTAATTATCTTCTGATGACTGACTTATTGCAGGCTGAATGTTTACAGGACTTTATTATTACAGCGCTAACTCATCAATGCAAAGTTGTTGGAAGCACATCTTATGATACGGTGTACAAACCAGGCTGTGAAGATTTTAATAGTAGCGTATGATAATTGCAGGGTGCAAAATAGCAGGCTAACCTAGAGTTAGGGAGTTCAGATCCCACCTGTACATCAAGATGTTTTAAATTTCTGCTCCATTTGCACTGCCTAGCGGACTCGGCTGTAAAATGAGTAACTGACTGTACTCGGTCAGTGGGAAGCTCAGATGGCAAGGACTGGCTTACCTTGCTAGTATTTCATACCCTTGACTGCCTCTTGAGGCCAGCTTAAAGGCCTGTTCTTGTGATATCTGCAATCACTCCAGGCAACAGAAGTCCAGTTTTGCTTGTGGTTTCGAGTAGCATTGAGGCCACGACACTTCATATGTGGCTATGATTAAAGCCAAGACTGAAAATACTGCACGTGTTTGTTTGACAAACTGTCTGTTTTAGATCTTGCCTCTGACATTTTATTGTCTGTTCCTTTTTCTTGCATCTTTTAATCTAGGTAGTTCTTTTTTAGGTAAATGTTAAAGATATCCAGAAAGATTCCTTCTGGACCAAAGTGAATGAAGATAGTCTGGCATCTGAAGATATCTTTGACGGCCTCCAGGTCAATTTTGCGGCTAAAGTTGTCCGTAAGTTTGTGTTTTTCAGATGTATGGCAAATGTGGATGGTTTGTAATTGATCAGAATATTCAGACATGGAATGATATTTGCCTCTGTGAGGTTTTTCTTCAATCCAAATGTTTTTAGTATTGGTATATTGTTTACTTCAAGCAAATTTTTTATATGATTTATGTCTATTGATTTATCATAATTTTAGCACTGATAAAAAGTACAGAGAAGAAGAGCAGTCCATTAAGCTAGTCTTAGAGGCAGCCTTGGGTATGAAGTGTTTGCAACTTTATTATCTTTGCCTTAGAATATGATGGCCAGTCCTCTCCCTTGCTGCCTGCTCTTCCCACAGATAGTGTATGCAGTCAATGTATTCATTATAGCTGGGTTAGCTAGTGGGAGCAAGTGAAGCTAACATTTTCTAAACAAATTTCTGCCAAGGCATGGATTTGAACCCCAATCCTACAGACTGACTGATATCTGGTCCCAAATAAATTCATTTATTTATTTCTTTTTGAACTTGTTTGTTTTATGTAATGTTGCGAAGAAGTCATACACTAGTTAGCAGTTTGTCATGACCACAAAGGTTTCCAGTATAAATATATAAATATATCTGATGATTCTGATGACTTTTAAACACTGAATAGACTCTGTTGTAGCCACTTGAGGTTGGTCAGACAGTCACACTGCCTTAAAAATTGAGCTGAAATTTTGGTCTGGGTTTATGTGAGCAGTGAAAAGCCATCACGTTGTCTACAAAAGAACGAAATTCGAACAAGTTGCTCTCTCTGTATATGACAGGACTTGCTTTGTATTGTGTTAAATCTTAATATATGTATGTGCTCTTTTAGAGAAAGCTGAAGGTCAAGAGCAGGCGGAAAAGAAGCCGCCAAAGAAAGGCACAGAACTCAAGGTTCTCGATGGCAAAGCAGCGCAGAATCTGTGTAAGTTATTGCCTTCTGTATCTAAGATCTAAGATAGGTCTCAGCTGCATGTTAAATTTCTTCAAGGGAAATACCTAAGAGATATTTCTTATCTTACTGCAAAATAACTGTAGGGTGGACAGAATGGTTTTCAACCGTTTCAGCAAGCTGTGCATTTCTGTTTTGGTTGTTTGCATTCTCTGATTTGGGTGATTGTAATGCTGCCTGCTTGTCAATTTAGACATGCACACAATACAATGCAAGGACTTCGATGGCTCAGCATCGTGCTTTTGCCATTCTTGGCCCTTCCTTATGGAATGACCTGCCCCCTTCTCTCCGTAGCAAGATATTGTTTGGGATCTCGCCTTCTTCTCTCCACTGCCTAAAGACCTTTCTTTTCCCTCGGGGCTGTCACGCTGGGAGTGCCTCTGAATAGTTTATAAGGTGAGCGGCGCTTTATAAATAATCGTATAAGATAAGATAAGATAAGATTGAGGCCTTGCTTCCACCGGACCTTCTCGGTGATGCAATGTTCCCTTTGTTATTCACTCTTAATTAAATGGATCACACTGCATTTTTACGTTACATTAGAATAAGATGAGTATGGTCTTAGTGAGTGATGTTTGTGTGTTTGTAGCAATCTTGTTAGGGTCCATAAAGGTTCCATATGATGAGATCCGGCGGAGAATACTAGAGGTGGATGAGGAGAAGTTGGATGTGGCTGTAGTGGAGCAACTCATCCGATATCTTCCAGAGCCGGAGCAGATGAAGCAGCTGACGGCCCTCAAGGATGAATATGCCACCCTGGCACCAGCAGAACAGTTTGGAGTAATGGTGAGCAACTGCATTCACTTTGTAGGTAATGTGATGGCTTTCCACTGTGATGTTCATGGTTCAGATCCTGATGCATGATGTGAAATTACCAATTCATTGGCAAGTCATGTGGGCTGCAAGCCTACTGAAGTAGCAACATGACTTGAGCTGAAGATGTGGGTATAAAGTGCTTATATAGGCCTGAATTCTGTTAATAAATTTGGCGGTTACTCTGTGGGGATGACCGTGCTGTAAAAAAAGACAATTGCTAACCTGCTTTCATTAAAAAACATTTCAGATGGCATTCAGTGTTGAAAGTTTTTATTTAGGAGTATTTTATGCATTAATGTTGTAACATAAGAGTAGCCTTGTTGAAAAAATCCTTTAAACCCAGGAATGAAATCTTCGAGGCATTTCTGATAAGGATGCGTAAAATGTGCTGTTTTGTCATTTTGCTTTTGTGGTGTCCTTCAGATCTCTGGAATTAAGCGAGTTCTTCCACGGCTGAATTCAATTGCATTCAAGATGAAGTTTGATGAATCTGTGCAGGAAATAAAACCGGTATGTATTAGTTTAATCTATTGTTCGGCATAAAAGTTTCTAGAAATGTATGAGTGTAATTGTTGTTGAGGAGCAGATACTGGTATATGTCTTGACTTAGATGGATGAATACAGTTGGATTGAACTTGCACACTATGTGATAGACAGGCAGATGCTTTTGAATAGATAAGTGCATGATATAGATGAATGGCAAATCTGGTTAGATAGGCAGATACTTTTGGATAGATAGGTGCATGATATGGGATGAATAGCTGAGCACAGGTTGAGTGACACCATAGCAAGTACTGTGTGATGATGATGGTGATGATGAATAGCAAATCTGGTTAGATAGGCAGGTGTTGTCAGATAGACAGACAGATGTAGACTTTTGGATGTATAGGCATATACTGTTGAATAGTTGCTGGGTGATAAATAGTTTTTGGATAGAAACTGGAAGCTATTGGACAGATAGGCAAATGTTGGATAAATAAATGAATACTATTGGATAGATAGAAGAAAATGAGTTTATAGACAGGTAAGTATAATTAGTCATATTGACAAATGTTGAATAAATGAGTGTAGTTGGATTAGTGTAGTTGGATACAGTTTGCAGACGATGTGGACCTATTAGCAGAAGACAGAACGGAGCTGGGACACTCGCTAGAACTACTAAATGAGGAAGCAAAAAAATTTGGACTCAACATCAACATTAAGAAAACGAAAACCATGATATTCGGACGTAAGACCAACGAATCCATTGTAAAGGTAGAAGGCGTTGAAAAAGAAAACGTGGGAAGCTTCACCTATCTAGGCAGTAACTTCACATTCGACTTGGAGGGCGAAACAGAAGTCAAGACCCGCCTAGCAAGAGCATACACGGCCCTCAAATCGTTGGACAAGATATGGAAGAGCAGCACCATCAAGATGACGACAAAGATGAGGGTCCTCAACACCACGATCTTCAGCACAGCGCTCTACGGCTGCGAGACATGGGTATACTATACACTGCCTCGATAAAAAGAAGGATCCTGGCATTCGAGAACAAATGCTACAGAAAGATCCTACGAATAAAATGGACGCAGAGAATAACCAACGAGGAGATATTTCGGCGAGTGGACAGAGCAGAGACGATCTTACAAAAAGCTATGAGGCGCAAACTGGGGTTTTTCGGGCATATCGCTAGAATGACGGACGACAGAAAACTTAAGACTCTGGTTTTCGGAATAATGGATGGAACTAACAAGAAAGGTAGACCACATCGGGAATGGAGGGAGGACATAGAGGACTGGTGCGATGACTCACTACAGAAACTTTTTCATCTGGCTCAGGACAGACGAGGCTGGAGGAGGAAGACGAAGCTGACATTGGACGCCTACGAGCATGCTCATGGTGATTGATGATGATGATGATGAGTTGGATTATAGACTTGCAGGTGTGTGAGCGACTCTGTTAGGTAGTTGAATACTATTGGATAGATAGGTGAATTTGATACATAATAGGCAGATATTGTTGAATGGGTAAGTGGTATGGTTTGTCAACTGGTTGGTTACTTGTTGTAGGAAATTGTGGCTGCAACTGCTGGTCTAGAGGAAGTCAAGCAAAGTGGAAAGTTTGCAAAGATCCTGGAATTGATTCTTTTGGTTGGAAACTACATGAACGCTGGATCTCGAAATGAGCAGACGGCTGCTTTCGAGTTCAGCTTCATCACAAAGGTCTCTCCCTTCCTTTAAATTCTATGCTGTTTGTTCTTATTCTCTTTTCTTCTTCTATGTCCTTATTCTCCCTCCTTGCATCCTCGTCTTTCATAGGAGCTATATTTTCCACCTGGTGGTGTGTGGGCATGTGAGGGTTTGGGTTATATATGATATGTGAGTTGGTGGGTAGGCTATGGACGGGTGGGTGAGTGGGTGGAGGGACGGATACATTGGACCTTTTGTGACTGTAACTTGGTCTTAATCCTTGTGCATTTCAGTGACTTGGAAATCTTCATGTCATGCATTGTTGTTGTATTATCAGCGTTTGAGGTGATGATGACAGTTGCTTCAGTTTGTCTAAAACTTGGGTCACCCTTAACCCTTTAACAACAAGGGGGATTAGTTTTCCTTACACTTTAGTTCACCCTCGTCGTTAAAGCATTAAATTTAAATAATAGTATGTGGCTAACGTTGGTCCATTTGTTTGTTGCCGCAAACAGCTCATGAATACAAAAACAGCAGATAACAAACGGACACTACTCCACTTTCTGGCTGATACGGTGGAAAAGAAGTTTCCAGACTATTTGACGTTTGCTGAAGAACTGATTCATGTTGAACAAGCATCGAGAGGTACTTCCTACCCAGTTCTAGCACCAGTAACAATTGGTATTCTGCTTTGTTATGTCAGAGAGGATAGATGAATGGTAATACTCTTACTCAACGTACATAAGATCTTGAAAGACTTGGTTCGATACCTGTTAGCTCCCTACAGGTCGACTCAGCCTTCCGCTCCCTAGGGGGCAGCTGTAAAATGAGCGGGCGCCTAACAGGCTGCCAAGACATGTGTTCTATGAGATCTTGATAATTTTACTGTCTTATGTTTTATTGTTATTTTTCTGTGGTTTGTCAGTGAGCTTGTCAATAAACACAAATATATATTATCATAGTTATTGTCTTCAGTGAGTTTTTGACAGTGTCACCGTAAATGATTAACTACACTGACTAACATTACAGCACTTTCAATTCGAAAAGGTGCTATAGATAGAAACGTCTAGTTACTTCATGTTCTCTTACTTTGTCTTAGTAATGATATTTGTTGTTCTTGTTGAATTAAAAATGACTCCTTGATCACTGATTTTTCACGGTGTTGCCTTTTGTAGTGAATGAAGATAATGTCCAAAAGAACATCAGCCAGTTATCGAAGTCTGTGAAGCAGTTGGAAACCGACGTCAAAAACGCTCAGCAGGACAAATCTGCACCAGAGAACGACAAATTTGTTCAAGTCATGAGCATATCCTTTGTTTGATTTTTCATTTCTGTGTTAACTTCATTATTTTTAACAATTGCCCTGCCTTTGTTATATTCAATCCTGTGTTCTTCTGTAACAATTGCTCTTCCTTTGTTATATTCAATTCTGTGTTCTTTCCATCACTATTTTGCCTATTATATGAGAAGTAAAGAAGTCTACATGTACTTTTATTCTATTGCACAAGTGCTTTTAGGTAACAACCTGCATTTTAGATTACTGTCAAAATAACTCACCTCTCCCTGGCCATGATGGCAGTTGTTTTGCCTTTCACGTCATTTCTGTAGATTGGTTTTTGTTGTGTAGAATTTACCTGATAATTCTTCTATGTTAGGATTTCTACTGTGATCAGGTCTGCATTTTGGAGTTGTTTCTTGATTCTGTTGTGGACTTTGTGTGTTTTTGGCTGAAGCGCCTCAGATTAGCGAACACTGTGAGTGGCGCTTTGTAAATGTTGAGACACAATACAATTTGGTCACATGGGATTGAAATGTAATCACTAAGTTGGTCCGGTCCACGAATAGACCTGTGTGTGCCATGTGGAATTGGAAATCTTAGAATTGGTGATCGATGGGTGAGGAGAGGCTTTGGAGCGGCATCAGCCATCAGTCAAGGAGATGTTCTATGACTGATCTGTGAGTTGGTGGCAAAAGTACAGACCTGGTGGTTTGAAGAATATCGAGACATTGCATCATCTTTCATCTATGAGGGAGTGCTCGAAAAGTAAGGTGACCATGTGCTGTGGAATTTATCAGCTGTCATTCATAAATATTAAAAGAAATTGTTATGTAAGATAAAGCTGGCATTTTTACTGCAGCAAAATCTGGAACTGCTTAAAAAATTATGATTCCTGAGAGATATTAGATTAATTTATTACTTAGCATTGCACTGGCAAATAGTTTTGTAACGTTTGATACAATCTCTATTGAAGCCATTGCATTAGATGGTACTTTTTCTTGACTTATACATACGAATTTCTGAACGTGGCCAAGGAGCAATGTGAAGTAATGGAGGGTATGGCCAAGAAAATGTCAACACTCTACCTTGAGACAGCAAAGTACTTTTCATTTGACCCTAAGAAGTATACGATGGAGGAGTTCTTTGGTGATATAAAGAACTTCATCGCCAGTTTCAACGTGAGTTTCATTTATTGTTATTGTTTTTATAAATATGATCGATATAACACTATTACTTTACTATCAGTACAGTTATTTTTTTATATTGGTTACACTGGTGTTGAAAATTGGATTTTGTGGTTGGCTCAATTGCAAGGCTACCTGAATGAAACTGAATTCCTGCTCTTTCTAGATATGTTTAAGTTTTACCCGTGTTTGTGTTTGATGCCTTAACAAATGCTTTCATCTATGCAATAGTTTTTGAAGTCAGGAGCATGGTAATGGAGCACTTTTGGAATTAAACCAGTCTGCCTTTCATCACTGTGTTCAGGGTTTAATTCTAGTACATCTTGTAAAGTTGCTGGTAAACCATAGAACCTGCTAAGGCCTTTTGTTGCATGCTTGACTTCCTTGTTTTAAGCCAAACCAGCTTTCATCCACACAACTGCTGTCTCTGACATCTTATGAATCAGTGAGTAGTGAGTGTGATACAATGGCCCAGTCAGTAGCATGCTTGCTCTTTTGATCTGACAGTTGTGAGTTTGAGCCTGTTGAGTGGACTCTACAAAGCAACCTAGGCCAAATTGGTGATGCACGTTTGCCTGTGTCAGTTAGCAATTGAAATGGTACAGGTTTTCCTGTCCTTGTACGGCAGGAAAAACATTGGAAACCATGTGGTCCATAGTAGCTAATCTTTGGACCTGGTTAAACACCCAAATGGTGGCAGAATTACTTCAGCATTAACCTCATGGTACCGTTGTAAAGTTTTTGCTGGTCATTAACCCTGTAATGACGAGAGGGATTAGTTTTCCATACATTTTAGTACACGCTCTTCGTTAAAGTGTTAAAAGATGTAAGCTTTGTTTCTTAAACAATGGGATGGCTTTAAATTTAAGTAGCTAAATGTAGTACATTGAAGATTTGTACGTTTTTGTGTTAACGACATCTTCACCGTGTAAACTTGGTTTAATTTGCTTGTGACTTATGTTGCTGTCATATAAGTGGCACTTCTGTTTCCAGCAAGTCGTGAAAGACAACGCGAAGATTCGTGAGACAGAAGAGAAGATCAAGCGCGCAAAAGAAGTTCAGGAAAAGCGTGAGCGTGAGAAGGAGCAGAGGAATGCGCAGAAGCAAGTGCTTGTTGACATGAACACTGGTGAGAAACACGTGGCTACTATAAATTGTAATCAGAGATTTATATAGCACTACTTCACAAGAAAAACTAATCAGGGTGCTCTCTTTGGTAGCCTGAATTATTTTTTATTTTTTATTCCGGATATTTCTATAGCGCCTCTCGAAGTCAACTACTACTCAGAGGCGCTCCCGACTACAGCATTTGATACTGTGCCGGAATTTTCACGCCGAAGCGCCACGAGCAATTGCGAGTGAAGGACTTGCCCAAGGTCCGTACGCAGCGGCTAGAGTGGGATTCGAACCTGCAACCCTTCGGTCACAAGGCGCCGAACTTACCACTGAGCCACCACGCCCCACAATTATGAATTATGTTTTTTAATGTTGTTAAGAACAGAAAAGAAAAATGTAACAGCAGCACTTGTCCTAGTGGGAACAGGTGTTAGGACGAAAAGGTACATTGTAACATTTTGGATTTTGGTTAGAACAATGTGTTTATGCAACTGACGTGTTCAGTGATGGTCAGATAGTAACACTGTGGCTTGAATCTGAAGGTTGAAATCTTATCAAGTCATAAAAAGTTTACAAATTGCAGTTGAGTCACTCAACATGTAAGGAAAAATTCCAGATTTGTTGAAATGCAAAACTGAATGGTACTGAAACTCTTGGGCAGCACATCTGAGAGTTGCTGTCGATGATAACATTTACCAGTAATGTCTCAATGGTTAACTTGACATTATATTTTCACTATCATTAACTTCGTTATTATCAGACTTGCCTGAACGACTTCATCATGACCTGGATCATTATTATGACTTCACGAATAAATATGCATAATTGTTATGTGAATTCTTTCATAACTTGGTCAGTTTATTTTACTATTAGAATTTGATGGGGTTGTATTGCATTACTTATTATGGCTTGCAAAAGTATGAGGGACCCATTGAACTCACATGGTTCTTATTACTTCAGATGATGACCAGCAAGGTGTGATGGATAATTTACTCGAAGCGCTCAAGACCGGCTCAGCATTCACAGTCAATCGAAAGGATGGACGTAAGCGTCCACCTAGGGCAGCCGGAGGTGAGCCTACTGACATTTTTCCAGTAGTATAACTGTTTATATACATTGTATACAAGTATTTATGAGTCCTAGCACCTTTATGTAGGTGCATATAAATGCTGTTATATGACCCTTACTTCATGTTGATGTTGTTACTATGTTAAGGTAAGTGTAATCCTCCACAACACCAGTAATCATGACTTAAGAATTAAGGCTTGTTAGCACCCAATACATATGGAATGGAGCTGAAATAGGAAATTAACACTGATTGTTATTATTTATTAGCCTTAGTAATGTTAGTAGTATAGTAGTAGTATTTATTTTAATAATTGTCTGTAAGTTGCATGTCATACACAAAGTTACTTGAGACTTATGGGCTGTGAAAGGGAAATTATTTTCAATGTATTGTGTTATGAAGCACAGGGATTAACTGATGCAACGTCAACAACCTTTCACGTCTGCATTTGATGTTTGAATCTTGTAAAACTGAAAAGTAATTATCAGGCCACATACGAGGGGCAAGTTGCCTTAAATCTTCAGGACCTGTAGCTGAGGAAGGCTTGGCATTAATTTGCTCTTACATTACTTTATCTTGGGCCGTGTTATGCTGCTGTCCAGCAAAATATTCCCTCTGCTTGTCTCAGTCTGCTTTATAGTATCTCTTTCTTTTAGAGCTTTTCCTTTGACAGCGTTCAGGACAGGTATTATATCCCAAGTTATGCTATCCTCAGTTATACACTGCCATGCTGAAACACCTCCCTCTTTTTTCTAACCCTCATGAACAGCTATGGTGCCATTTGTTGTGATCTTAAAATCTACCATTTCTTGTCAAATCTGCTCATCTTATTAGGGCTGTATACATTTTCCATTGTGTTGTGTAGATTGCCTAATGTTTCTGGATGTGTTTTTCTCCAGCGGAAAGGAGAGCGCAGATGACCCGGTCCCGATCTCGGGCAGAAAATGCAGAGTCGGGTGATAAAGAGGTCGAGGATGATGCAAAGCCTCTTTCCCCAACTGAAAAACAACGAACGAGAGTCCGTAATCATCCAGCTCACATTCCTGGAAACATGTTGGACAAACTGATGGAATCATAGACGAGTGACTAACATTATTATGATCTAGCTATGACTGATAGCATAATGGCGGCACTGTGGCTAACAGTGCTTCTGCCTTCCTATTACATGCCTGCAATTCGCCTAATCATAGGTCTAGGTGCTAGTGTTTGAGCAGATCAGTGCCTGATTTATACAGAAGAATGTTTACAGACAGAGTAGGCACCTGCATATGGACTGAAAATCAGTGCAAATCACTTGGATTTCTCACTAGATCACCGTAGGGGTTATGGACTTGTGCACAAAAAACACTTTGTATTTAAGGCTGCTCAAAAATTGAAATTGAAATACAAGTAAAGAAAGGTTTATGAAGTATAACAGATTGAGAGTTTTGTGTGGAAAATTAGGTAAGCATTTGCCACAAGTAAAAGTCTTGAAAACTGAGAATTTTCTGCCGTTTCAGTTTTAGATGAAACACCTTCTGATTTATTGTTTGTGCTTATAGGAAGTGTAGGCAATTGTGTATTGATTTGTATGCTAACAAACCCATTGATCAGGGATTTTATTCCCGGTCAAGAGAAAATAGTTTTAAACAGCGTTTAAAGTGGTGTGGGAATGGTAATTGTTTGCTTGCGTTCCCACTGCTCACGCATGCGTTCCGCGTTCCAATAAAACTCTTCTTTAGAGTTCCCACTGCTCACCGAAACCACTTTAACCACTGGTTTTAAACTTCTGTTATACTAGTGCCTTCTGGCAACGTTAAGTATAAAATGAGTACATGAACTGTACACTAGTGAGGAGAGGACTGGCCATCTACCCATGTATGCCAAGACTATGAAAATGAAGTCCCTGATTTGTCATACCCATGGACACCTCTCAGGGTTGGCTGCTGGCGGTTCTGATCTTTTCATTCAGGTGATCGTTTTTGCGATTCTTCAATCAAAGAAGATTGCTTTGTTATAGAAGAGTTCAATAATATTGTTTTTTTATATCAAAAACCTCTGATCTTATCTTTTGGTCACCTCATTTGATGCCTTGTTCTGTCAATGTTGATAATTTGAGATTATATAAATTTTCCAGAATGATATATTTTAATGTTCTGTGATATGTAGATTCCCTTAAGTTGGATCAAACGTCTTATCGTACAGAAAAATACTGATCTTAGTGTAACAAGTTCTGCTACAGTTTTCATATTTTGTGGCAATTTTTGAACGAAAGTTCATAAGCTAGGTCCTTTTAGTTTACTTGCATTTTCGGATTCAGATATTTGTGCAGTTTCCAGTTGAAGTGATACCAGAGCTGGGTCAGTTTAGTTTTAATGAGAGACATGCTTGTTGACTTTAACTTGCAGGCAGGCTTGAATTCAGCCTGTCTTGGAGTTAAGCAACAGTTTGAATGAAGGAAATGGATACTCAGAATGTAACCTGTAGTTAAGGCTTGTTCACTTATTAAATGTTTTGTACATATGTTGTATACTATTCGCAAAGCTGTAGGCTTGGTGCTGGGAATCTCCCTGCTTCCTAACGTAGTGTAGGCCTTACCCTGTGGACAGAATGATAGATAATCATTGTGCCATAAGCATTCCATTTGGAACTTTTTGAGCCTGGTTTGATGAAAGAAATTGAGAAATGTTCAGATATAGGGTTACTTTGGAAAGTGATGGAAAAGAATTTGAGCTGGGAAGAAATACCCCTTTATACCACTGTCTGCTTTTGATCCCGAATTCCAACATTGATCAGAAGAAATTAGGCAACATGAAACAGTGCAACAGTTATATTTATCCTTTTTTGATCTTCTCAATCGAAAGTTTTTGGACCTGTACCATCTTTAAGTTTAGTCTCTGTAGAAGAGAGTGAATTTTAGTTCCTTCTTCCTTTGCCAATCCTTCCACCAGGATATTTGCTCATTCATAAGATACGACAAGTATTGTTTGTTGACCAAAGGTTACACATGCAATTAACACATGGAGAATTTGTGAAATTTGTCACTTAGTAACAAAGGTCATGAGTTGGTGTTGCTGCAAATGCAGGTTACCACAGACGTTCTGCATATTAACAAAGGAAAATCTCTGTTGCAAATGTTATACAGCTTACCAAAAAGTTGAGCACTTTGACAAATGAAAAATCTCTGTTCTTAGTGTTATTATTCAATGGACTGGTGTCTTTTTCCAGTGAGCTTAACACTTGGTTTCCCAGTCTTGGATAAATCAATTTTTCTAAATTGAACAGAAATTTTGTTGGATTTTACTGGACTACCAATTGATGTCTTGTCTGGTTCTAGTTACACGATTGGACAGAATACAATGTGTACAGAACGTATAGGATACAGCAATATCTAGTTTAAAAGGCTTGTTAATGGTCAGCTCAGCATTTTTACCCTTTCTACTGGTTTGATGTTGGACAAGATTGGTACACATTAGATTTTCGGTACTGACCCACTATTCATAAATTCTTATCTATTAGGTATGTTTTTGAAACTTGATGAATTTCACTTTCTGCCAATAGCATTTTCTTCTTCAGTCACTAATGTAGTGTGGATCAATGTTGAGGGAATCATGCCTTCAATAAAAGTCAAGATTTTTAACCAGTTTAAATGCTTATGAATGTTTCAATTAGTTTTCTGCAGTTTTCACTGAAAGCAGCGTTCACAGTGCCTTTTATATTAAGCAGCAGCACTTCAGGAGTCACTTGATGAGGACGTTTCAAATCTGTGTCTTAATTTACTAGCCAGTTGCTAATAGTTTGAGTAAAACTTGTAATTGTTGAGCTTCGTCTTTGCTTGTTATCTTACACTCTTTGAAGTCAAGTTTGTAAACAGCAGGTGCAGTTTCACTAGACTGTAAACTTTCTGGTTTGAGAGCACATTCTTTTAAGACAGGCTGTTTTTCTTGGTTACTAAAGAAGGCCTCATCACTGCCTAGCTAGACATCACTGTTGCTGTGCTTATTACTAGATAACGAATGTCTAAGAAGATTCTAACTACATTTTATTTGCTGGTTTAAAATGCTACTTTCACGACATGTCATTATGTTGGGGTAATCGGTTGTTAAAAGATGGTTGCCTTTGCTCCGTTTTGTCATAAATTTGATATTATTTATACAGTATTGATTTTGAATCAAATGATTACTGTTATGCACACAGCATTAAGATTTATGTGTATAATAGGCTAAAACACTCTAATCTGCATTCAGGAAACTTTCAAAAATGCTTTCACGTCAAAATAACCAACAACTGTGGATGGCATTGGTGTTTGGTGATTTTATGTAGCCAAAGATAAAACGGGATTAAGTTTAATTGTATGTAATCTATGCTTTGCTTTCGATCTGTATTTGCATTTGAATGGCTGATGTTTTAACATAATGGTTTCTGGCCGCCTTTCTTCTCAGTAAGTTGAGTATAGTAAGGCTTGTATAATTGTATTAGTTAGAGTTTATGAAGCACACATGGCTTTGACCAATGTGGAAACTTGTGTCATTAATTGCAACTGCTATATTTTACTTAATCGTTATAAGCAGGTTCCAAGATGTTTCGTGTTTGTCATTAAAGTACAAAACATTCTTGGTATTTGTTTAATTGATACTGTGACTGATGAAATCTGGTTACAACTGCTAAGACACTGTTACTGTTACTTGAGACCGCTGTGCCTGCTGTTGATACTAACTAGGGCAGCTTACGTAATTGGATATATTATTAGTTTGATACCAGTAAATGTGACTAACATTCGACCTGCGCGCCTATTTTTCAGATCTTGGGTTCTATTTTTCAGATCTTTGGTTCTATTTTTCAGATCTTGGGTTCATATTATTGTGGATGACTGTTAATTACTATATCTTTCTGGCAAAGGAATTCAGTGAACATTCCGTCCCATTCATCGCCTATGTTGGATTCAGAATTATTTTTGCTATTAGTTTATGTTAGCTTGAATGTATGTTTCTATGTCTGTAGCAATGTGTTTGCATGTTTTTGACCTGGGAGGAGAAACAGGACCACTTGCTGGGATTGGACGAACTAGCATTTTCCATAAGCGTATACCTTAAAGAAGTCAGGATTTTGGGGTAAACTGTAGGCACATTTTAATGAAAATATAAAATGTCGCTTGGCAGGAAATTGCGCTTACAAATTCACTGTTGGCCAGAGTTTCAGATGCATTAATTAGATGCAAAAAAGCAGCATTCATCTCATCGTCTTTGGAAAATGGCTGCCTTCTGACTGATCTAGTAATCAACAAGTAGTCCATTTTCACCACCAAGGTTGCACTTTATTATATATACGCACGCACACTCATATGTATACCCGGTTTATGGAAGATCATTTTAAAATTGGTCATTTATTATGCCCCTGTTGTGGCAATATTTTTCCTTGAGTTTAATCACGACTTCTTTACTTTGTTTTGGCATGGTTACTTTATTATAGTATAACCATCAATGTATATTATGTGTATTTGATTCATACTGTCCACACATACTGTAGCTGTGTGTATATGATAGACTGGGCAACCCAAAGCCTTTGGGTGTAGGCTGTCTGGTTCCTTTGAGACAGAGTAGCATACATTTATCTTCTCAGCCAACTACTATTCGTGATGCAATAATCTCTGTGTAAGTATGTATGTATATAATTATATGCATGTACAGTGTTTATGTTCATCTGCAGTATGTATGTACATGCATAAATGACATGTATGTATGTATGTATGTGTGTATAAAACACTTCTATAGTTGCTTTTGAGAAGGTGCTGAGGACCTCACTAGTTATATATGTGTGCTGCCATTTGGAGGTGGTAAAGTTTCAGTTAGAAAAAAGGCAAAGGTAGCTTACCTGTTTAAAGACTTCTCTGGGAACACCGTAGGTTGGTAGTCCCAAGGTGAGAGGATTTGTCATTGGACATGCAGAGGCACACCTTCTTAAAACACTCAAATTGTGGGGAAATCTGGGACAAGAGGCGACTACTGTGTGAGGCTGTGGTACTAGTGGAAGTGATAGAACAGTGACCACAAATAACTGTGTTGCATTATTGGGGAAAGTTTTCCTTGCCCTTGGTGGCCTTGATTGAAAGGACCTTCCCCACGCACCATATTTGGAAGTGGGTGGCCTATTCTACTGTACATAGTACTTCAAATACAGCTATGTTACGATATATACTTCATATTCATAATTATATCTACACATGCATGTATTTATTTTTCAGTTGCTTGAACTGTATGTTTATTTTTTATGTTGGAGCTGGTACACATTCTGTTAAGAGCTATTTTCAAATTATCTGCTAAATATATTTAAATGCTTCTCAAATGTTTGAAGAATGAGTGTTCTTTTGCAATGTGAGAGGATGTATTTGACAATTTGGACTTCAACTAAAATATTAAGTTGTACTGACATTGTAAAAATGCATTATTCATGTATAAAAGTTTTATTAATTTTATCAAGATCGAGACAAGTCCGGAAAATGGTGCCTTAAGTCTGAAATACTACTTCACTTAGGTTAATTTGAAAGTTTGGCTTATTTACATTATGTTACTTTACAGAAGTGCAGATTTGAGTTGTCCATATTTTCCCCAATTGTCTGCAATCTTTGAAAACGATTTGTTTATATGATTTAATATACGTGATCTTTTTCTAGGCTTTCTAGTGTAGGTTAAATTACCAGAAACCAGTCTTGGCTTCCACTACCAAGCCCAAATCTGGGAAACAGATTAAACAGTTTTTGGTGTTCGCTGAAAAAAGCTTAGGCAGATATGGCTTACTGACGTCAGGTCTATGAATTGCTGCTACAGATTATGAAGAACTGCTATGTGTATCTATTAAAGCGCTATAAATGTGTTAATTAATAACGTAATGAGGTTATTAATTAGTTACATAGAGTTTGATTCCGTGCTCAATGTTCACAATAACTGTTTCATGTTAACATTACTCATGAAATTATCAGAATTGTCGTCACTGCAATATGACTCTTTATTACTGGTATTGCTTCATCATCATCACTGTGAATGTTATTTTCTTACGGTTATTGATTATCTTATTTTTAACCCAAAAGTACTTGTCTGATACATGGAGTGCTACAAAAATTATGTTGGAAGGAATTACGTTTATCTGAAATGGCTATTCTTTAATGGTACCATCATTATTTATTATAATTTATTAGTAGTAGTATTATTAACTAATATTTGTAAAAGAAATGATCGAGCTAGATTTAAAAAAATTAGACCATGACTGTCTTAAGTTGCTGATCCCAATAACAGCAGATGTTATGTTGATGGCATAGTAGTGGCTTCCGTGCTGAGTGAGAAAAACAATTAAAACCAAGTTGGTTTATCAAGTGCAAATAGCTAGATATAATTTTGTCCATAATGCAACAGCAATGAAGTGTTGCATACAATGTATGTGGTGCTGGAATAACTGGCAAAAAGTATTGAGTTGGTTGTCAAACACAGTACCAATATGGCGACCTATATTTGACCCTCTGTGCGGGGATCTACGCTGTTGCTTAGCCACCATTAAAACGTGTCATCCCTTGAAGGGGCGCTATATAAATGCTTAGTTGATTGATTGATCTCTGGAATTTTATAATTATTGGTGTGTAGCTGTGCCCCACATGTTGAGCAACCAGATCATCTGAAAAATTAGATAACAAATTGTTATTATTGTTGTTGTTATAGGTACGTACGATCCCTGGAGATTTAAAATAGCTCGAGAATTGTTAAATGTCTGGATTGGCTAAGCCTTGTCAACATTATTATTATTAATTTATTATTATTATTACTTTGGTGGTGATGGCAGTGGTGCTGGTGTGGATTAAGGCTTCCACACTTGATAAGATTTTGTCTTCATTTTTCAGAGAGTTTAATCTTGAGGAGAGCAAATTTAACCTACCTGGACAAAGGCATATCATCATGCTTACATCTTCCCATTGTTGTCATTCTTGCTCTTCATTTATAGTTACCCAAATATTTTTTGAATTGCATTTCAGTTGAGGTTTGCGTGTAAAATTATTTGCTTATTATGTGAATTCTGTTTTAAATCTGCTATAGTAAGGAACATGACTAGAATTGCGCTTATGCTTTGTAAATG
This sequence comes from Allolobophora icterica, assembly GCA_963556255.1. NCBI lineage: Eukaryota > Metazoa > Annelida > Clitellata > Crassiclitellata > Lumbricidae > Allolobophora > Allolobophora icterica. The sequence goes on along the minus strand of OY744615.1, from coordinate 22,228,805 downwards.
CGTGCTTTCACATTTTACACTGATTCAGTATGTGGCTTGCTTTCTGGTTGTCATAACCTGTTTGGCTTGGTTCAAACTTGAAAGTTACAGGTTCAAATGTATAATTTAGTCGTATTACAGGTTTTCTTCGGTGATTTTGTTTCATGCTAGGCCATAACAGTTTCATAATTAGGCGGCTTGTGTTTGCACATGTCTCCATTTTGTTGTCTTTCATTGTGCATCCCTGTGTACCTTAGGGGCCATCCATATATTATGTACGCAATGAGGGGGGAGGGTGTTTGGATTTAGGCGACAAAATGTGTACGTACGCAAAATAAATTTCTAATTATGACGTCTACTGACTATATTCCTGCTTTATCAGTTTTATATAGTATTAAAACTTTTTTAAATGTAAGTGTTAGTGTTGTTAGTATTTATTTCTTCATAACAGTTTACAAACTTTAGCTAGCAAATATGATGTTTAACAAAAATAAATAGTAGCCTACAGTAAAGTAAATGTCTTATAGATGACTTTAGCTAATTAACTTTTTTAAAGGGGGTTAGAGAAGCTTAGTTGTACGTATGCATGGAGGGTCCACAAAATGTATGAGCTGCAGCAGGGGTATGTAAATATGATTTTTTTTGCATATGTAATATGTGGATGGCCCCTTACTCTCTTTTATGCAAACTCACCCGTTCACGAATGACTGACCAGGTCACCTCCTGCACTTTTGACCACACACCCTGTGGCAGTCGTGATCTGTGGTAAGGAGAGGGTACACCTTGTGAATATTTGGAAGAACACAACAGGTGTCGTTGAGAAGTACAGAAGCCGCAACTGACTGGGCTTTATTCTGTGCATCATGTCACAGTGCCACCAAGCCCAGTCATGCCAATAACATCTGTTTCTCCCACTCACACCTTTGCACAGTACTTTTAAAGTTTCTCTGTACACTTGTATCTGCCAATAAAAGACAAGGACAGCGTTGAATAGAATCTTATATTCATCTACATATTCACAGTCACAACATGTATTAATACAGAATTAATACTACATATGCACAGGAATCTGAGCTTGTGCAATGATAGAATGCTGCAGCTCATAGCTTCTGCTTGTATGTTTGTGCATCAGAAATTCTAAAAATTTACAGAACTGGAAGACCGCGATGGATTTTGTTGCACATAAAAACGATAATAGTTAAGCCAATTTACAAGTTTCATTGAACGCAATCGATGTCTAATGTACTGAATGATTTTCTGTATTTACAAGATGAAACACAAAACTACAAATAAACAGTATAAGATCAAATACGACATTAACACCATCTTGAAACTAACTTAGGTAGCATACATGGTGAGAATTTCTTGTCAGCATAACTGGAATTTTGCATGAAAATTTAATATGACATACAGGACGTGAGGCTTGATATACGTAGCTGAAACACGCAACAATATCAAGTAATCAATAAGGTAATAGATGTAAAAATTAAAATATAAAAACGCTTTTATACTTAATTTATTTGCTTAGCGGCAGCTTTACCAATTCCGGCAGTTGACAGAAAGTCTTGTTAACTGGAGGTCGTTCAGTAATAATTGGAAGTGTTGGTATGTAAGCAATACAATTTCTGTAGTGTTTCTGAGCCACACAAGGCTTACTGATTGTGAATGAAGCTTACTTTGGAAAGATGATAATTAAGAGCAAACCAAGATTGGTTAAGTACCAAAACTGAAGAATATCATTGAGGAAACTTGAAAAATAGTCTGAAGATTCTGATGGATACTGGAAAACTTGATTATTCCCTGCTAAATTATAAGGATGTGAAAAGAGGACAACTTTTAAAGATGGTACAGCATTACAAAAGGACCCATGTCCAACCATGATGCAATGGTGCTTTCTACAAGACTATACCATCAGTTTGAATAAATATTCTGTGTAATAATTTAAAAATTATACTAGGTACATGAAATTCTCTATGTAAACCGTGTACAGAATAAGCACTACATCGTTTCAACAAAGCACAATTTTATATAATGTACACAAAATGAATACAGTTGTTTTCATCAGCAGGCCTACAACAAAAGTTCAAATCAGAAATGACATAATTTCTTTAAGACAAGCTATGCTAACTATGCTCATAAAACTTGTGAACACATAGTAAAATATACATATTTGCTAATTTGGAATACAAAATATACATTAGATATATTTCATGTTACAAAGTTACTGTACAATGTGAATAAGGCCGACTACGTGAATGACTTTGAAATTATTCCGTCAAGGACGTTTGCATTAAACATAAAACAATTTAAATATAACAGCATGAAATTCTACGTAGCAATTCTGTTTCAAACTACATTTTTACAGAAACTGTAACTGATTAAGTTCTTGCAGCAAAACTTAAATGCAGTCTGATGTTTCAACAATTAGATTTCTTAACGTGGACAGGATAAGATCTGCTGGATATTATTCTAAGCAATTTTTTATGCAGTATATATAATCTTAAATGATTGTTTAAAATACATTCTTAAATATAGACCTGAGCTGTTTACTGTACTTAAATTTAAATTCTTGAATACGGTATAAGAAATTATTATTGGTGTTAAATTTTTTATATAATTGTAATATTTTCTTCTGCTTATATATTGAAAATTCGAATTTCAGCAAAAATTTAACAATTTAGAAACGTATTTTATAACCAGAAGAGCTGAATGCTAAATATTCCAATTTAAAATAAATATCCAATTACATAAGATTACATAATAGTTAAAAGAACCGACATAGTAGTAGATTGTGGAGTCTGTTGAATGTGTTATTAGGGTTCCGGTCCACTATTCCGGGGTCCGCTATTCCGGGGTCCACCGGAATATACATACATACATACAATATACATACATGCATAGATACATACATCAATGCATACATACGTGCATACATACATACACTCATACATACATGTATGTATGTATACATATTTTCATACATACATGTATGTATATATACATACATTCATACATGCATGCATGTATGCATGTATGTATGTATGTATGCATGTATGTATATCTATGTATGTTGTATGCATGTATATTCCGGCGGAACCCCGGAATAGCGGGCCGGCACCGCTATAAGCAACCGATTACGTTAAACTCTGTTTAACTAACGCAAGCTATGAGTCTTTAATTTTTCCTCTGTGGAATATCGATACAAAACGTAGATACATTAATGACTTCTGTAAAACTCTGATACATGACACATTAAAAGCATAATCCTATTAAAGAACACAATAAATAAACACTAATAAAGCGAAATCCTGTCGTAAATGCACAATGAATGAACACAATCAGATGTATTCGTAAATGGAAAAAATAGATACTATGGTTTTCAGTTCATAAGTACTGAGGAAAAAGTTACATGCTGTGGATAGTCATGGCACAGTATATATAATACAAGATTTCAAAACTCTTTCACTTCTGTACAACTGAAACAATTATTTAGCCAAACATAGTATGCTGTACACAGAGATAATTAGCAATAATATAGGCCTAATATATATGTCATGTGAGGCTTGCTGCTCTCAAGCATATTCATAGAGATTGTCAAGCTTATGAATATTTAATAGAATGTATTATTTCCTTTGTCCAGTTGGTGAATATTTTAAAAGAAATCAATACACTCCTGTTGCCAAAACAACAATGGCTTTCGTGAAAACATTGACACGCCGAATCACACTGAAACACGTTACACATCCAACTCAGAAACGTCGGAACCGTTACCAGACCCTGAATGACTGGATCTGGTAAGAATCTGAAGGAACTTCACGACGTCCAGAGCTACATCATGTACATCTCGACGAACCGGTTTCCGATTTGTTTGCGAGTGTGTTCGCTGACGGCGCGTTCTGCGTCCGTCCGTGAACTGAAGTTAACGTAGGCGTCACTACAATGAATGCGGCCGTCGGAACTCTTCACCAGCGTCACGTCGGGCGTCACCTAAGCCAACAGGAAATGGAATTTGTACGATCAGCAGTAAGTCAGCTTCTGTTTGGCGCCTTGTATAATGCTTCCCGACACGAAACACTCGAGCCGAGCTTTGATGGAACTACAGTGTGTTGTAAAGTTTCGAGAAGCTATAGCTTGGTCTAATGGTACTGGTACTGGTACTGGTAGCACAGCTATTCAGCCAAAGTCCACTGCTGTGAATGAACGGATCACTCAAAAGCTTTCTAGCAGGAGACTTTTTGAATGATCCGCATGACCCTCCTCCCGCTCTTACGAACATGATTTAATAGAGCCGATCTACACGCCTAAATATTCTCCTGACGCGAATTTACTTGTGGTGCTGAGAAATTTCAAAGATTCACATTTGCATTTAACATCACTTTGTAAAAATAATTAACAATATACGGTACTTATTAACATTTTCGATCAACAATTGTACGCCCTAATCATGAATAAATAAATGTACTTCGACATTAGCTGACAACGGCTTCAGACATATCCAACACAGCACCACGCCTCTGGAATGATCTCCCTCAGAATTACGCAGAATCTCCGTTCAGCCATCAATCCCGTCATCATTACAAGTTGTAATTTACAACCCGTCCTCCATCCTCCTCCTCGTGTTCTATCTATCACCCCGGGCTTTCCACTCATAACTGAAGTCTTGCCTTTTCAAGACTCCTACCCTGACTCATTTGATCATCCGCCTTCCAATTATTCTCGCCCTAAACGACACCCGCCTTGACAGCTGATCTGCCTCCTGTCTTGATCTAGCCCCTTGGAACCGGACTCGGACTTCTTTTGGACTACATTTTGGAAACCCCTCTGATTTGATTTGGTCTTCTGGAAACCGGACTCGGATCTCTTTTGGAAACACCCTCTGATTTGACGTAGCGCTGGTGAATAGGCTGGTGCCCTGCGCTTGGCCTTCCAGTGGCGCTTTAGAAGTTTGGAGATTACGATTACGATGTCTATCCTGATAAAATTTACCTCAGTGACTCCATCCAAAAATCGTACTATATCCTGGGCGTGTACGGAACTCGGCAGACCCTTCATGACCACAGTGGTAGGGAACGACTGAAGATAGAAAGTATTCTGCGGTGACATGGGAGGACTTGGGTACCAGTACAGGATCGGCTGGTAGGCGGCATATGCGCCGGCCGCCGCTGCTGCAGGATTAGCCATCTGGGCGTAGCGCTGCCCTGCCTGATGGACCGGCCCTGAGACGGGCAAGACGGTGGCCTCGACCGGCGCTGTCGCTAATACTGTAGCCTGGTGTTGCGTGGACAGAGGACCGCTGTAGGTGTAGAGGGCCGTTGGTGGATAGGAGCCCTGGACTCCGTGTTGAAGAACACCTCCTCCTGATCCTGCCATAACAAAACAGAACATCACAACATGGTAAGTCAAAATAAATGACTAACGTAACCCGCTCGCTATCTGGTGAATCTAATGGCTCATTCAATATTATTATACTCTTTTTATATTATTATTATTATTTTTATTATTATTATTTTTATGACATTATTATTATTTTTTAACGCCCGAGGTAAAAAGAATCCCTCAGGCTCTTAGAAACTATCCCTTAGTAGTCCTAGGCCCTACGTCCCCAAACTGGAGTTAGGTGTCCTCGTCCTCGGTGAGTTGCGTAAACGTGCCTCTGAAGGAGTTTACGCAACTCGTTTAATAATAATAATAATAATAATAATAATAATAATAATAGGGCCCATTCCGGACAAATCTACTCTGTAAATAATGTTGAAGTCCCTGAGGGATCCTGTATACCTCGGGGCAAAAAAAAAAAAAAAAAAATAATAATAATAATAATAATAATAATAATAATAATTATTATTATTATTATTATTATTATTATTATTTTTTTTTTGCCCCGGGGTATCAAGGATAGATAGATAAAAAATTTGTCCGGAGACATATGATAAAATAAAAATTTTTTATTATTATTATTATTATTATTATTTTCACCCAAGGTATATATTATCCCTCAGGTGTAAGATACTAGGTAACAGTGTTAAAACTGGAGTGGCCGTCCTTGTCAAGATCTGGGAGAACGAAATTTCCGTGAAAATCGATTGCGTTGCAGCGTTCGATGGCAACAGATAAGCGCGACATTAACAAAGACTAGCCATCTCAGAATATGTTATCCATAATTTTTTTAATCGTGAGGGATTACATGTACCTCGGGTCTAAAAAATACTGTTAACAAACATGCTCTAAGTTGACTTGAAACCTGTTGCCCGTCTTGTAGGCCTATTAGTTGCCATCTTCGTATCTTACCTGGAGAGATGACGTGGTGTTGGCTGGACGTTGCTATCAGCTGACCCTGGCCTGCTGCAGCGGCAGAAACCAACTGCTGTGCGTGATGAATGGGAGCTGCTGAAGGAGGAGGAAGCATGAGCTGAGGTGCAGCGATCGACCCAGGCTGGAGGATGGGTGGCAGAGAGGGCGGAGCGATGCCATTGGTCAGCACGAGGTTCATGTCCTCGCCGGAGCATTGGATGACTTCGATGAAGCACTTCTTGTTGCCCATGTAGAAGAGCTTCTTGCTGCGGCCAATCGCGGTTGACTCCGCCGATTTCTCGGAGTCCATCTGGATGAACGCCTCTCCCGAAGGACTCCCCTATACTCACCGACAGAAACAAGCAGTATACATTCACCACTTTTCATATCCCATTACATTTCATTTGCTAATTACTTTTATTACATTAATCTACTTGGGTGTACGATCGATCTAATTGATTATCGTGCCGGATTGTCATTCGCAGGCCCGCATTTAAGAGGAGTGTGTTAAGGGTGCTGCAGCACCCGGGCCCGCAGTTTTGAGGGGCCCGCATTTTTTAAAGTACATTAACAATTTTATTGTACTTGAAATTGGGCCCCGCGCTGATGGCTATACAGGTAATCACAGCACCCGGGCCCGCACTAGCCTTAATGCGGCCCTGGTCATTCGAAAGATGGCTATTCAAATCCCCGGCCGCCAAGACAGAAATTTGTTTCAATATGTATGCTCCACTTGCCGTGGCATTAGCGATGATGTCAGTCATGGCTGTTTCTGTTCATTAAATTTATTAACTATTTGTTTATTCTTAACGCACTTATTAGGCGTGCGAGGTAAAGAAATCTGAATCTAAGGTGCTGACTATTGGCATAGGCCCTCTGATTGTTAGTGGAGTATCATTGTGTAAGTGATAGCGTCGAAGGCCTAGACTTACGAGAGAATTGTAGACGAGATGGACGCCCTGGTAGACGATGTGTCTCGAGTATTCTCCGAGGAAGGCGAGGATCTCAGAGACGGTGGCCTCGTAAGGAAGGCCCCGAATGCGAACGCAGTCCTTCTGTGTTCCACTCGTTATCAACTGCTGCTGCTGAGGTCGTGGAATGATGAAGCCCGTCGCAATCTGTGAGGGAGGAAACTGTTGGAAGATGGGAGCCACGGAGTGCAGGGCGATTTCTTGTGTCTCGATGGATGGTAGAGGAACTGGCTCCAGGCTGCGGTTCAACACCTGGAGAAATATCACTCAGCTTAGCAAAGGTTTCAGGCATAATTGAGTTATGAGATCCACTTATAAATAATTATTATTTACAAATAATTATCTTCTTGCTCATGTTGTTCATTCACGTTTCATTGTGACTCATCTAGTGACCCGTTTAGCTTCAACTGTACATTAAATTTTGTTTGTACCAGTGGCTCAAACATCGCTTTAGTCAATATAGTAACTGTTATTGCTCGTTCTCTGATTAGCTCATGTCCTTTTGTTAAGTCAGTGCTTTGTTGCAGTCAATTCCAATGCAACAGGCAAAAGATTCGAACCTTCGTTTAACCTCAGGCAAAGGACTTAAACTGTCTGTCTTCTACGTGTCTGTCTGTCTGTCTGTCTGTCTGTCTGTCTGTCTGTCTGTCTGTCTGTCTGTCTGTCTGTCTGTCTGTCTGTCTGTCTGTCTGTCTGTCTGTCTGTCTGGTTCTCGCCTTTTGGAGCGCGAGCAACATGCGTTGTCGGGCAGTGATAGTGACCGGTATTATGGCATGTTCTGCTTCTGATAAGGAGATACGTTGCTCTAACTCGGGGCCTCGAACATGCACTGGAGGACACGAGAAGGATATCGGCTGTTGGCTTCTAAGCCAAGAAGTGGAGTAAATTACATTTTACTTAACTTATTCAGAATTTGAAGATGAATCTACCTTATCTTTCGTTCAGCTATGGACTGTGAATGAAAGCTAAGGACAGGTGCAGCCATGAAGACTGATCGTATTCATCAGATTGGTACAGTTGGTTAACAAGTACCTGCTGAACCTCGGCCGTAGTGCTTCGAAACAGTTCGATATATCTGGATCCGATGCACTGACGGTGCTTCGTCAGGGCCTTTGCGGCATCCTCTTCCGATCCAAACAGGACGAAGGCATCGCCAGTGGCTCTTCCGTCTGGCTGGTGAACGAACAGAATTCCGTCTTTTCCATCTAAGACTTCAACGGATACGAGACCTTGTTGGAAGAACTCCACCTTCAATGCAATACCAATAATGTCCACTGATTAATTACAGTGATAACTGGGGACGCGGTGGTGTAGTGGTATGTTCTGTGCCTTGGAACCGGAGGGTCGCAGGTTCGAATCTACCTCAAGCCACTGCTTAGCGACCTTGGACAAGCTGCTTACCCAAAATTTTCCAGCGCTCGTGAATATAGGCTGGTGCCCGGCGCTTGACCTTCGAGTGGCGCTTTAGAAGTTTGTACTTTGGAGATTACGATTACGATTGCTATCTGGCATCAAAATGACCAAAACACGTGGCGCTTGCCGACTTGATTTGATTAAGCTGGTCTTCATGGCGCAGCTTTTTTGTCGGACTGGGAAATTTGGGGAGATTTACATTGATTGCATTGTAGGCCTATTACATTGCTTAACTGCGCAGTCAGATCTATGTTGGTGTAGGCGCTACAACATCAGAGGCAATATCAATCACGAAGAGATACGTTGGTTCTTTCACTCGATTTCTCCTCTTTCAAACAATCGTCTATTCGTCTTCAAATCTTCTTCTTAATGATTGTTAGTTTACTTTTTTTAAAGATTTTTCTTCGACGACTTCTTCTTTCACACGATGTCCGCTATATTCCTAAATACAGTCATAAGAAATCTTTTCTTGTCCTATTCGTATTTCCCCACTCAGCTGTTTTTCTTATTTACTTTCAACTCATCAGATTCATTTAATCATAATAACTAGGCTTAATAGGTCAATGTCTATTTCCTGCGCTTCTGGGCAGTTCGCACGAGATACTTATCTTTCGCCACTTGAAGCGTTCAGAAGTATTGAAAGAGAATAAATGGGTAGCAGATGGAAACCTTCACCCTCTAAGTACGGGACACTACACGAAACAGCGAGTCAGAACTGCCACAAAACTCAAACCCATAAATATTCCAGCCATCGCCCTACATCAGTGTAACTGCAAAACCTGCATTCGCTCTGACAGCACGTGACAGTAACAAAACATTCGCCTGTAGGCTAAGTGTACGCTGTCGCAACGTTCCTATAGCAATATCATTTTAAACATATTAAAACAGTGTAATCGTAATTGTAGGCCTACTTGGAAACTTAGTATGGCTCCACTTCATGAGGCGCTCACTGTGCTAGCCTGTATGATGTTAAATGTAATTATGCAGTGTAGTACTCTAGCTGGTGTTGTGGTATATAATTGAGAACAGTTTTGCCGCAAGACACTTCTATCTCGTTGACCTATATACTACAGTGGCAATAAAACTGTCCGACGGCGACTGACTATACTCTGCGGGTGCTGGAATGGTCTTACAAAACAATTACACCATACTACTTTGTGCCTACGAGCGTTTTAGCGACAAATATTATGGCATCCATTGTGACAGACATTGCTTCTCGGAGCTTTTACTTGGTTCAATGACTATGAGCAATCTGTAGGTTAAACCTTTACTGAGCGTTGCAAACAAAGGTGTTTGTCGTTTAGAAACCCATTCACTTTTAAACGGCACAGCAGATACACGTTCAGCATAAACTGCGGTAACATTAACCTGAAGTTTATTGGACCTTGCGGTTGACCTAAATACATATATCATGCTTTATGATGAACAAGTGGATAGGATGAGGTGTAGTCCGTCACCATATTATAGCAGACCTATAGAAACTTCCGTCTTAGAAATGGTACCCGATACCCGAAAACATAAGCGTGAATATCCTATTACACAGAGTGACCTGATTTGTAACAATTGACAGAATATCACCGACGTTGTAATTGTAATCTGATAGTTATAAAGCGCAACTTCAAGAATGAACTTATCAGTGGCGCTCCCGACCTGAACCAGTGAAGTGTCTCGCTGTCAACCAATACAGACTTCAGGCGCTTGCGAAACTGCGGAAGGGACAAACTGAGGAGTTCGAGCAGCAGCTCTCGAGAAAATCGGTCCCAGCTGGCGAGTCCCACTTAGGCAAAACCTCTGGACTGAACTGTAGGCCCTAGCAGTAGGCCCCTACGAGGCACAATCAGGAGTCCACGGGCAGCCGACCGCAGGGTGTCATGACCCGGGACCTAGGAGGGTGAAATGCAGAAGTCCCTAAGTTATGATGGAGGAGAGCAGAAGAGACAATTAAGTTGACACTAAGTTTCGCTATGTAGGTAGCCCTATACCATGCGATCTGGACCTCACGTTCAGCTCTTATTGACTATGTTTAGTAAATCAAATAAACTAGCTGAAATAATTTAATCTTAGGAAGACAAAATTATTATCTTAGATATAAAGGCCACTAATTAAACAGCATTAGAAAGCATTAAAATTACCAAGAATACAGATCTTTAACGTATTAATTAATCGTATCGTATCGTATCTAGTAATTTATAAGGCGCCTCTCGCAGCATAAACTATTCAGAGGCGCCCTCAGTGCAAGGAGCCCCGTGGAAACAGAAACATCTTGAGCGAGCGAGTAGATGCCGGGGAGATATCCGTCGTGAGCTTAGTTACTCGTTAGGTATTTTCCAAACGTATAGGCCTAGAGTATATAAAGCACAACATGGCAATAGAAGAACTTCAGTTTCTAAAAGACAACTGAGATAGAAATAACTGTAAGGAGTCAACAGAGTTATTGGGTTTAAATCATTGAACCAGCGACAAGAGTCACAAGACGAGAAGAGAAATGTTAGAAATAGGTTGGCGTTAGGGCCTACGTTAAACTACACTGCAACATAATAAGTTACGCTGTAGGCCTATTGCTTTCTAAAACGGTAAAGAGAGTTTTATTTAGCTTCTTTTTGTAGGCCCTACTAGTTGTAGGCCTACGATTGATCCATCAGAAATGACAAATTAAATTAGGAGTAAGTGGAAAAGAGATCTATAGAATCACCTTCTCAATTCAACTGACAATTACAAGTGGATACGTGACGCATTTGTGTTTCAGTATCAGATTTGCTTCCGTACCACTGAACGAATTTGTATCGCTACTAGTTTAATCTGTGTAAAGGCGCTATAGAAGTTTTAATAGCAAACACATCAATTAATGGCACAATAACAGTGAAAGACAGCACCAAAACCCTATCCATAACCAAACCCGCTCCACTTCTCTATCAAGCATATTATTATTATCATTATCATATCTAAGGAAACACTGGTTGTTAATACCAAACACAATTCAACAAAATTCAACAGGACACCGCAGACAGAATTAAGTCACCCCGAGATCCCGCGAAAACCCTGGAGCTGCATTAAAAAAGATCCGGTCACCGTAATAACTGGTTGTAAGAAAGTGTGTGTTAAGATCCGTTTGGAAATAAAACCCTTCCAGCTTTATATCTAATCTTGCACCCGAGCACCCAGCACGTCGGCGTTAGGTCTGCCTTCTAACTTACCGCAAGACCCAATCGTATTAGACAAGTGGTCATACCAGGCCACATCGACCACTTCTATCCCACAAGTCATCACTCTGGCCTGCATGCGTTTAGTGTGTCTCGCTGAAAAGAATATTGTGCCTTAAAGTTTTAGCAAGCGCCTATGATGAAGTCATTTAGACAACACCCATACAGTTTTGCTTAACTACGTGATACCGTATTTCGCATTAACACACATAAAACATAATATATCGTACATGTTATCATAAACAACTCAAACAGGTAAACAATAGTCAGTTTTACCTGGACGCACTAGACGTCCTTTTAAAAGGAAAGATCGAGTTCACGTTAAGAAGTCTGTTACAAGTATTTTTCAAAGACTTTCTGATCACAAAGTCTCGCATGCATAACGTAGTTCAAAAAGATTCAGAAGGCTTCCATCCGATTTAGAAACATAACGCATCTCGTTTTTACAAGTCCAGTAAATAAAAATCTATTTTAAAGACATTAATTACATGAACACCGAAAAAATTTAAACCTCAGCCTAATTTATTCCTTACCTTACCAATATCCAGCATGATGCAATATATGCACAAATGTACAATATATAATTATACAAGTTGTACCAATTATGCCTTTAGGTTTCTCTGCTATTTCTTGTTAACAGTTGGGACAATTAGAACGCTATGTTTCCAGTGATGATCTCATAGGTCTCAACTGTTTTTCTATGAACTCTTTGGTTTTTAAATTGCTGTAGGCCTAGGCCTACTCCAAGTGAAGCTAATTCCCGCAGAAGTCTGTTGGCTTAATTAATTTAAATTCCCGAAGTGCTCGCCAGATGAAACCAGTCGGTCATTTTTATGGATTTATTTATAAATTTGTTCCTTAAATGAACATACCACTTCGTCGGCTCTGCATGTGTAGGGCAAGCCCCGCATTCGAATGATCACCTGACTTCCGTTGTCTGCATGGCGCTGCAGAAACTCCTGGGCTTCCGAACTGCTGCCTGGAAAATAGGTAAAGAAATCGAAGTAGAAAGCTAGAAAATAAACGCAAATAACAGAACAGCATCTGACAGATAATAAATATAAAGTGTTTAAGGGTGTCTAGTGTAGAAATCCGTTCGAATTCAGCATCAATCGACTCTGATGGAAATTACCTCCAGCGACTGACAGAAAGTCCTGTCCAGTTGCTCGATAGACCTCGATGTACCTCTGGCCCATGTGGTGCTTGTGACGACGAAGAGCGAGGTCCCGGTGCTCCTTCGTGTCAAACCGAACCAAGGCCTCACCATTCCTTCGACCTTGTTGGCTGAGGCACAGCGCCACTCCTCCTCTACAAGACCAATCAATGAATCAATCAATCAATCGATCGATCAATCAATCAATCAATCAATCAACCAGTCAAACCAGTCGGTCAGTCAGTGAGCAGCCAGTCAGTTAGTTAGTCAAAGTTAAATTATTAGAAATTCTGCAAGTATGTTGTAAAGAATGTAATGTTGGGATACGCTTTAAAAAACTTTGCATCATTATTGTAGACAAATTTACAAAGCGCGTTAATCTATCTAAATACACCGCATATGCGCAAATGCATTTGTTGTCTGGGATAGAAGAATGTCTGGTATAGAATGTTTCATTTGCTTAAGACTCTAGTCAGCAGCTCACTTGGCGACGTTGAGTCCGCGAAAGAAGCAGGCGACATCTTGATCGGATGATTGCCACGGCAGACCACGTGCTCGGACAACTGTTTCGTCATCAACTACGTCATCGATTGTGCTACAAATGGAACCAGTGCTTCCCTTATAACAAAACTGAGTACAAGAAGCTAGATGCTATACCAGTATCATAGAGAAGTCGATGTAAAAACGTATACGCGATTTGCCAGACGAGTTATCTAACGCACGCTACTTAAGATGCATGGATGGATGGATGGATGGACGGACGGACGGACGGACGGACGGACGGACGGACGGACGGACGGACGGACGGACGGACGGACGGACGGACGGACGGACGGACGGACGGACGGACGGACGGACGGACGGATGGATGGATGGATGGATGGAAGGATGGATGGATAGACGGATGGATGGACGAACGGATGGACGGACGAACTGGTAGCTGGATGGAAGGATGGACGGATGGATGGATGGATGGATGGATGGATGGATGGATGGATGGATGGATTGATGGATGGATGGATTGATGGATGGATTGATGGATGGATGGATTGATGGATGGATAGATGAATCGATGGATGAATGGACGGATGGACGAATGGATGGATGGATGGGATGGATGGTCAATCGAGAGGCGAATGGAAGGCAGCTGGACAGGCGTCGATGCGTAGACATTCGAATGGACAAACGGAAGGAGACTCGCGCCTGCACTATTGACAGACGATGCTAAAATTATTTTCGCAAAGATGTACGATTCAATTAGCCAGGTGCGCGATTAATTCCTCCCTCCAGGTGGAAGCCGTGACAGCTGTCTTTTTCATAAGATAGCGCCGTGCGCGCCTCAATGCAACTCGTTTCACGCCGACTGATTTATCGTCGCGCAGCCAATGCGCATCAAGCAAGCAACAGCTTCAGGACCGGAGCAGCCATCCAGTCTCCGGCGCACATCCTCTCGCCGATGTCGCACCTGTCCCATTAATTCCGAACGTCCGATAAAATCGCGCCATTTAAATACGAAGCCATCGGAAGAGAAATCAATCGACGAGCCTCTCTTTGGTACACACACTGCACCCAAAAAACATCTCTCCGGCGAAGTCGAGGCTGATCGAACGAACGACGGCGCAAAGGATAATCGCAACGGGTACGATACGACACTCAGGTTCACGCTCTACTTCAACTGTATGCTGATGATCAAGTGCTTCAGCTTTTGGTAGCACTGCGTTACTGAAAAGTAGGGTAATCCTGGGGTTGGAATTCGAATGCAAGAAATTTAGGCCTACGCAATAGCAATTAGAGTATATCAGACATTTCTATCCATTCCCACGCACGTTACTTATGTATACGTTGCAACGCAATTAAAGTTTCAAATTATGCATCTGATGAAATTATGAAAAGCTTTATTTCACAGAATCCACGTGACCCACATTTGCATCGCACCAGTTCACCCATAAGGGTTTCACAGGTCATAGAGGTTTATTTTGCGATCAACATCTGAGTAGGGATTACTTTAGACTTTCACATAGGTTTGTAAACCCAGGTTGCATGTCTCACTATTTGTATGCATGCTCTCTGTTGTTAGGTAAGGTTCAGTTTAGTCTGCGATCATCCGATATACAATACTTGTTAATTAATTATGCACGTGCGTTTGTCAGATGCAAATAAAGGTTACTTGCTCACTAACTTACTTACTTGTGTTCTTACTGACGTACATGCATATACATGCACTCACTCACTCACGGTTGTGTGTTAGGCCTAGGGCCTATTAAACAGTGGAGGTGAAGATAGTAAGACGCCTCTGTAGAAACTTTCCGAAGTATAGTCGTGAAGACAAGGAGTCGTTCGACACAAGCACAACAAGGCGACGAACAACAAGTCTTTTATACGGTTGTCCAGCCGTTTGATTCAGAATGCCATGGGTATGGTCAATGTATGACTAAGGGTTACTGCTATAGTAACGCTTAGCGTTTCCTTGAAACAAACTTAAGGCGATTACATTGATTCACATGACATCCAAGAACGATGTTTATGAGACATTAAAAGATACAGGATCCCTACGATCTTCAAGGGACAACTTAGGTTGGAAGTTTGACTTCCCATGGTAACATTTCAGAGATTTAAATATCGGGCTAGCACGGTCGTAGCCTACACGATGACCTTAAATAGTGTGGCATTCAAACAGGCGGCGGTAGTGAGTGACACCCGATCAATTCATTCAGAAATCAGCAGGGTCGAGATCACACGGTCGTTATATAAAAATGTGAATGCCGGACAGTTACCCCCTGGACATATTCTCCCCGGACATATTCCCCCGGATAGTTACCCCCCGGACACTTTCCCCCGAATCTAGGTAGGTCATTTTCCCCCGGCCAAATTCCCCCTCTGTGGATTTATGTATGTATGTATGTATGTATGTATGTATGTATGTATGTATGTATGTATGTATGTATGTATGTATGTATGTATGTATGTATGTATGTATGTATGTATGTATGTATGTATGTATGTATGCATGTATGTATGTATGTATGTATGTATGTATGTATGTATGCATGTATGCATGCATGTATGTATGCATATATGTAAGTATGCATGTATATATGTATGCATGTATGTATGCATGTATGTATGTATGTATATATGTATGTATGTATGTATGTTTTGATCATTAAAACAGAGAGCTTTTTGTATGTTGCATTGAGAGGGGAAATGTCCTAGTAGAGGGGGGAAAGTGCCCGGGGGTTACTCTCCGGGGGAATATGTCCGGGGGGAATATTCAAGGGGGGGGGGGTAAATGTCCGTTTACCTAAAAATGTGTACATCTACATTTACCTAGTGTCCTAGTCCCTCGCAAGGGTCGCTTTCTCGTGCGTGCTCTGGATCGTCTTTCCAGCGAATCACACAATTTCTGATGTATACACACAATTTCAGTTATTCTTGAGACGCACCTTTTTAGATCTGTTATAGTCACTTGAAAGGCGCTACATAAATGCTAAGTCACATGCATGCATACCGAGAACGCGGTAAGTGAATATCAGACCCGGTGCAGTTTATCCGTTTGCGCGCGGTAGCGGCAACAGGCTTCCTCCAGGGCCTGGAGTGGGAGGAGCGCAACCGAGAGAGGGAGGTAGGGAGGGAGGCGTGGAAAAGGAAAGGCGGACGGTCGGTCGATGACGACTCCACGCACAGCTGGCGCTGGAAAGGGACAACCGAGTCGGCTGCACAATCATGTGTCTGGCAATTCAATCCTAAGTGCTTCGTCAAAGGACAACTTTTCCTTCTTTCTTGTCGACGATGGTATTGACTTCTGACCGCAACGACTCGCACCGGCGGGCGACACAACACGCGCTCATCACACACAATTATATATATATATATATATATATATATATATATATATATATATCGTATATATATTATATATATATACGCACATATTCAACGGTCTCTATCTGTGTGTTTATACGGCTTATATATATTTAAGTACATTTTCCGGTTACGAAAGAGCAAAGTTGTCAGGATTAAAAACTGTTAGGACTGGCTTCCGGCGGTGGCCTGCAGAGGTGGATGGGGTGGAGTGGGTGGGGTGGAGTGGATGAGGCGGAGTAGATAGAGTAGAGTGGGATTCGGTGGCTTCAGAGGCACACTGACTGACTGACTGACTGACCGACCGACCGACCGACCGACCGACCGACCGACCGACCGACCGACCGACCGACCGACCGACCGACCGACCGACCGACCGACCGACCGACCGACCGACTGACTGACTGACTGACTGACTGACTGACTGACTGACTGACTGTCTAACTGACTGACTGACTGACTGACTGACTGACTGACTGACTGACTGACTGACTGACTGACTGACTGACTGACTGACTGACTGACTGACTGACTGACTGACTGACTGACTGACTGACTGACTGACTGACTGACTGACTGACATCTTCTTTGCAACAGCTTCGTTGCCTCGGTTGACTGAATTTGAGGAGTGCATTCACGTGTGAGATGCATCATGCATACTGAGAGACTGACAAGCAGACACACAGACATACATGCCATTAGCCAGAACACATTCGCACAGACATAAAGATCGATAGACAGACTGATTGACTGATGACTGACAGCCTGAGGTACAGCAGGATATATTTATGTAGGCTATATAACTATATATGTATGTATATATATACGTGTATATATATATATATGTATGTATGTATGTATGTATATATCACGCAGAGCAAAAGACAAACCTGGAGACAAGAGAGAGGGAGAAACAGGATGACGATAGGAATTAGACAGATTGAAAGACAAATAATGAAAAGCACATAGGGATAAGTGGGACGAGACACGGAGTCATAAAGGCAGAGAAACAGACAGACAGACAGACAGACAGACAGACAGACAGACAGACGGACAGACAGACGGACGGACAGACAAAGACAGACAAAGACAGAGAGACAGAGATACAGACAGAGAGATGAGGATAAGGACAAGAGCTGAGCATCGATACATACACATATATTCAAACAGACAAACTGAAAGTCACTGATTTGGGAATGACAGAATAAAAACTGCATCATAGGAAACAGTATTACATTCGTCGTAAGAATTTATCCAAAAAGGTACACAGCGAAGAACAGAGACAGAGAGAGAATGCTCTAGGCAGACAGAGAAGCACAAAGAGAGACAGAAAGCAATTTGAGAGACAGACAGAGAGAAGAAGAGACTGATGAGAGACGGAGAAAGAACGACACGAACAGTCGCAGAAAGACACAAAAGGAAACACAGATAGACAGAGTCAGAGACAAAAAGTGAGACACAGATAGATACGGAGAAGAAACGACACAAATCCACTGTGCGATAAGAAGAAGACAGACAAAGCCGACAAGAGACAGAGACAAAGATTTATGCTTTGTTTTTTGTCAGAAGCCATCCGTTGCTGATGAGCCTTTGTCTCAAAAACATTTTTATGTTTTTTTCTCTTCATCTAATTTCGCAGTCAAGTGCAGTCAATCAGACAACAGAGGACGGGCAATCGAAGACACCGGGCGCAGCAGCAGATGCTCAGTTCAAACGATTTTCATCTCATCTCTTCTTATTCATCTCTTATTTTCGCAATTTTTGTGGGCCAGGATCTTGGTCTCGAATGAATCAGTCAGGTCCCGAAACTCAGACTGTCTCAGCCAAGGTTTCTTGAACTCTGCCCAGCGTTCCGCTTGGCCGATTCTGACGTCACGGGAACTTGCCTCTTTAAGCAAAACAAAGCGAGTATCTTAAACTCTGCTGTTTAGATGTTTTGCTTTCGAAGAACCATCGTCTGATGCCTTGAACGTCATCAGAGGACAATTGAAGTGTTATTGTTTACGTCAGGAACAATTGAAGTGTTATTGTTTACGTCAGGAATAATCGAAGTGCTATTGTTTACGCGGATATTGAATGAACACTCAGGTGACTGTCGCCTACTCGCGTCACCTGTGGCGTCTAATTTCAATATTTTCCATCTGATGTCATACATACATACATGCATGACCCGCAGGCTTCTGGGTTGTCGTCCGAGCCCAGCGACCCGGGGCAAACCATCCGCCATAATTGGTCGCATCTGTGATTTGACGATTAGTTTTCTCACGCCCCCTTCTGAAGGGTCGTCGCCTAAACACAACCTTCGTCAATCGTCCCCTCTTCATATAGGCCTACCATACGAAGCTCCCCCCCCCCATCACCAATTAGGCCTACCACCGCCCCACCCACCGGTACAGAGACAAACAAACGCACGGGCAGACAGATGGTCAAACGGACAGCCAGAAACGAATGCATGGCCTCGGGTGAAATGACTTCATGACTTCTGTCTTTGGAATTCTCATGCGCTACGAACTTCACAACATTGTTATGCAACGACGCATTTTCGGTTTTTACATTCTGAAACCTACACTGCGGCAATACGTTTACAACGGTACACGGTAAGGTATACTATGGAGCCATGCAATGTAATCGTAAGCAGTGTTTAATCTAGTCCCCGTCTTCTGAGGGGGGAAACAAGGTTTGTCGGGGGGGGGGGAATCAACAACGGCGACCTTTTTCGGAGAAATTTCATCCGCCAAAAAATTTTTTTAGTTTAGGAATTTCAGCTTTCAAAGTTGCAATTTCATCTTCAAAAAGTTGATGACCTTTTTTTTAGTCATTCGTCCCATTTTTGACTTCGTTTCTGGGGGAGCGCAACATGTTTCCTTGGTTCCTTGGGGGACTTCCCCCAAACAGTCCATACATTCTAACTAATATTGCCGGCCTCTGGGGGGAAACTTCAATCCTGGGGGTGAGGGGAATTTCTCCCCACCCCCCAAATGACGTCTAGATTAAACACTGAATCGTAAGCGTATACTCATCGTGGAAACAGCGGCCAAAACTTATCCTGTCTATGTAACTTCCTAACCTAAATGTATGCTGGTAAACCAGGGCGAAACAAAGCCAGGGCACTCTTGGCGCAACAATACAAGGCAAAAGGCAAGGGAATAACGCACAGTACAGGGTGTCAATATGATTGTAGAGTGTAGATCAACTGTGAGGCCATTGCATTGTTATTGAAAGCTTGGTGCAATGTTGAAGAATTTTTGGCATAAGCGCTCACAGATATTTAACATCGAGAGAGTATTTCTTATACGAGG
The DNA here is from genome assembly GCA_963556255.1 of Allolobophora icterica. Taxonomy (NCBI): domain Eukaryota; kingdom Metazoa; phylum Annelida; class Clitellata; order Crassiclitellata; family Lumbricidae; genus Allolobophora; species Allolobophora icterica. Next base: position 22,208,638 of record OY744615.1, on the reverse strand, counting down.
CGAAGTTCAGTTATCGCAATAATAACAGATAATGGGGTTATTTCAGGGATGTCTCTCCAGCCAAAGATACTGACACATTATGCATCACCCATTAACACGGCAGTGCTATACATTCTCAGACATTGATGGATCCCGATATTTTCACAGGGCGCAGTGCCAAGTAAAGACATTTTCTGAACTTTTTTTGAACGACCATTCCTCCCATCAAAATTCTGAAGAATTTTTTAAGTTGCACGACACTCTACGCGTTAGTTGATGACCAATTTCGACTACGTCTAACTTTTAACTTGCTTCTTTTGTATCCATAGCTCCCATACATTCGTATAATTCGTAGTTTATTATCGCCTTTTTGAGATCTAGCTTTTAATGTTTACATCCTTAGCACGAAAGTTTTCTCTCCTGAAATTCATCTGTCGCATCGTGCGCATTATCTCCAGTTTAGATGCCCTTTGGCTGATATATCAATTAAACATCAATCAAAAAATCACATACCAGACTCCAGGTTCCAGTTTGTCTTTGATTACTTCCGGTTCAGCGAGGCTACCACCTGTTAGCAAATGAACAGAAGACGCCAATCAGTGACCTAACGTCTGAATTGCGGAAACTTCAAGTTAGTTATTTAGACATTAAACATTGCATGCCTTGTAACACTTTAACGACGAGGGTGTGGGTCTACTAAGATAGTTCTACAAATCCGACTCTTCTAACTTACAGTGTCCTACAGTGTACTTTGAAGTTTCGAATTGTCAGTAGTTTTGTTAATTCAATTATAAGTAATTTAGTTAAATTAATGATAAGTTATTTGGTTAATTTACTGATAAGTTATTTCACTAATTTCGTGATAAGTAATTTAGTTAATTTAGTATAAGTTTAGTTCTATAGTGATAAAGATATTTAGTTATTGATGTCTTACCATCGTTAATGAATCGGCCGATGATGGCGGCCATTCCGTGGCAATGGCGGATTCCGTATTCAACTGATTGATCGCCTTCTAGTCCCAAAACTAAGAAACTGTTAAGGATGCAATTACTCGAAATTGAGCAGTATATACCAGATAATTCTATTATATTCAAGTTATAAGTACGGTACTCGTCTTGCAAGGTTTCCAGTTAAAGAAGTTCAGTTTAGGATACAAACGTGACTTCAAAAGGACGCAAGCATCCCTTCAAGGGTTCAAGATAAGACTAGAACACAAGGAAAGGGCAAGTTTCGGAAACATTACACGTTTGCATTTTCAATATTTTTTCATACGAAATGTCTTTTAAACAAGGTTGAAATCTTAAAAACTAATTTAATGTCTTTAGATTGCGGTGCAATACCTTTCGCAAAGGATTTAAATAGATCTGAATTTCACCTAATGGTTCTCCGCCAGGAAAATGAACAACACAGAAGATGGAAAATATTTTTCTGATGGGCGAGATGGATTCGAAAATGAGTGGTTTGCGTATACGATTGAACTTGCAAATTTTAATTTTTTTCATAAAGATCATAAATGAAATCCAATGACCTAAAACTTGATGGACTTGTATTAAGGTATGTTGGCTGTTTGACTGTGCAATACACTGCGTTCAGAGTATACGTAGAGTAAGGATACAGTCTAGCATGTCCTTGAGACAGTTGATGGGTCCCTCGCATTTGTACAGCTTCCGGAATTCCTTTCTGAGGTCGAAAAACCGGAAGAAATGATTTGGTAAGTTGATGTTCTTCCGGATGCATTCCGGGATGAGACACATGCGCAAGTGGAGAGGACCATCCGTGCAGAAGCAGAAGGGCTTTCCTCCGTGGTCCGGATGAACTTCCTTTGAGCAGAGGAAGCGCTCGAACTAATTAAGAACATAATTAACAGCGTAAATCAGTCAGGTCTGGCGTTCACTTGTACCTCTTTATTTGACTGCTAATATCAATGTAAATTAAGCAAGATATACAAGTATTTGCAAAGACCATATTGCATGCATAGTTGACTTAAGCTTCTGATTTATAATTATTGTTTTAAATTGGTTAAGAAACATAACTGGAGCAGGGTTAGTCGTCTAAGTCGTGCGTCGTAATTTCATTCATTTAGTTTATTATTGTATTTTTTATGTATTTTGAAAAGTGATGTCTTAGGGATAAAACTGTTAACGGTGTTCTAATTAAAGAAAAAATGCAAAACTCAGAAGCTCTCTTTGACGAGAATTTTCAGCAGAAATTGATCTCAAATCATTCTTACTGGTCTCCACCTAATAGGTCTTCAACCGCTGACTTTAATTCTTACAGCATTCTATGCCAAACGACGGCTGTGCGTATAAGCGTTGTATAAGGGCCTACCTCAAAATTTTATGTACGTTAATGGGTGAGTGCATGCGAAGATGATTCTTAAGGACAAGAGTTTGCTGTGCTCTTTAAAAGATGCTACGAAGGCGCACTATAAGCTATATTTCAGCTGACACCATTCTTCCATTGATTAAGACATTTATATAGCGCCTCTTCGAGAGGGCTACTCGGAGGCGCTCATATTATTCAGAGTCAAGTAAAAAGATAAATTATTGCTTACTTTGAGAGAATGCTAAAAGATATTGTAGCTGTATTGTGACTTGTCACCAGCAGTAGGTAAAATACTTTTGAAAAGAATCTGCATACTATTTTAAATAATATTAAAGGTTTTATTTACTTTTTAAATAGGGGTCTACTAGTTAATAGGCCTACATATTCCTGCTCTTAGCGAGTTTTTTTGCCAACGCTGTTTGTCTCCGATAATTTAAAGCAACCAAGTGCTACGAATGAAACCCCAAAAGTAATTTTACCGTTATCACGTGCACTCACAACCAGCACAACTATAATTGAGCCTTAGTGTATAGTGAAGAGCTTCTTCTGTACATTGACCGTATGTACATCGATCTTTTAGTCAGAGTGGCTGTTAGCACATGTACTACCTATTAAGAATGTCTAATGAACCTCAACGAGATCAGAGCAGTTATGGAATGTGAAGAGCGTGCATGTAACACTGTGACATTATTATTATTATTATTATTATTATTATTATTATTATTATTATTATTATTATTATTATTATTATTATTATTATTATTATTATTATTATTATTATTATTATTATTATTATTATTATTATTATTATTATTATTATTATTATTGTTATTATTACCTCATCGAGAACGTGTTCAAGTGGCTGAGCATTGCGGATGGCATCCTCTGGAAGTCCAGTCTGAATCTTGCACTCCTCCGTCAACACTGTTTCACTGATCAAGTCGTCAGGCGCCGTTGGCCGGACAAAGTGCTGCTGTAACGTTGCCACCTGTAACACCATGTATAGGGCAGCGCTGTTGTTACACTAGAGGCAATGCCGCTTAACCAAACAATGGCATAGCGCCTTTTGTGGCCTTCTATAAGCAGTGCATTGCTGTCAGACAGATGTAATGTAATGTATATTCGTTTATTGAGTAAACTGGTTGTCATACCGCAACCAGGAACAAAAAAGTAAGAAAAGAAAGGGAAATTAACATTCTATCGGATCAACAAATGGGGAGATGTCTTGAATAGACTTAGATCTATGGGTCAGTTGAACATGAGCATTTATGTTTCTCAGACACTATCAATGGCAGAGCCGCTGAAGGGGAAGAGGTAAGAAGATAGCAAATCCATGCTTCCTCATGGGTTAAGAAACGAAATAGTGTAAATTCAGTTATAATATTTACGTAGGTTACCCGTTTAAATGCCACTTTCACACGCCCGCACGGACACCAGTTGCAGTTAATGGCACCCCCACTTTAATTGCTGGTCACGCCTCAGGACAATATGACGATGTGATGCTATGCGGTACCGAACAACACTGAACAATTGTGTGATGCATTTGCAAGTCTTTGTTACGGTTGCGGATGCTGGGAGAGGTCCTGTGACGGAAAGTGATGTATAGCCTACTCGAAGCAAACCGGCGCGACATATGGCACGTAACAAATGAAGAACATCGTGTCAGGCCGTGCGTTTATGTTGACGGGTAGATATATTATATAGGCCCCGTATAGCAGTTTTTTTTATTATTACGCCAGCACATAGGGGTAAGATGGGGCATTTGCCCCTCCCGGAATTAGCATCCGAACACGTTTGGCCTACATGAGGCCATTATGACGTATATCCCAGTTTCACATGTTTCCCTCTACCGCGCAAATTTCTGAGGGCGCCCATATGTGGCGCTTGCTAAATGTTCAGTTTGATTTTAATTCGCAGGTACATTTCAAAGGCACTGAAGGCGTCGGGTTATTTATACAATACAATACAATACAACTGTAATTTGATAATGCCCTCCTTACAAAGTTCAGAAGTGCACGTTGAGGCCAGGCAGCCAGTAAAGAGTCATAGGTAGACTGAAAGAGGTAATTTTTCAATTTAGAGCAAAAGACAGTCTCGCTAAGAGAGTTGCGAACATGAGGAGGTAAGAGTTCCAGATGGAGGGATTGGCAACTGTGAATGAAAGCCGGCCAAAGACAAGACGTGTACCAGGAACAACATACTTTCCAGCAGATGCTGATCGAAGAGAGGAGCGACCTTTGACAGAGTTGCAAGGTGTGACCATGGAAGATAAGTAGAATGGCAGATGATCTGCACGTGATCTGTACATGAGGAGTAACAGTTTGAAGCGGACACGCTCACAGACCGGAAGCCAGTATAGAAATGAAGAGCAGGTATGATATGGTCTCGGTACGAGAGTCCAAGCCAAAGTCTTGCAGCTGATGCAGTACTCTAGTTAGAGAAAGTAGTGTGCATTCAGGAAGACAATATAGAATATAGAGTTGCAGAAGTCAAATCGCGCGTCAGAATAAAGCAGTGTAACAGTGTTTTCAGTTATGCTGAATAAATAGTAGAGCGTCAGTGATTTTGGCTGAGGAACAGCCACAATTAATATAACCAGAAAATTAGTTGTATTGTTCGACCACAAAAGCTATTATAAAATGGCGTACGGGAGTGAATTCGAACGCTGAGCACTGTGGTTTAAGATCGCAGAGAACTTACACCTGCACCACTCAACCGACTGAGGAAAGCAATCTAACCGGACCGACAATCGGCTCAGAGTAATTGTGAACTACATGTTTGTGGACAGCCTATGTATTTTACAAAAATCTCATCAACATATGGGAATCTAATAATGCATTTATAGAGTTCACACACGTGTGTATGTACAATGCACACGTACGTATTCAGTGATTTGTGAAATCTGTTAATTTAATAATTAAGGCCATGTACTCCATATGCATTATCTAGGCCAGAGGCTTAGGACTGCTTCACCGGCGCATACATGGCCAGCCGCCGTCAACACAGACGACATAGGACACCAACGGCCTACACGCCCCCTCTATTCAAACTTACCTCAGCGGAGTCATATAGGAGTCATGCGTATAATAGGCCGATAGGTCAATACTTTCGTATAATAATATGCATAACAGAGAATACCCACAGGACATATATATATATATACATATACATATACATATACATATACATATACATATACATATACATATACATAACAGAGAATACCCACAGGACATATATATATACATATACATATACATATTCAATATATACATATATATATATTGAATACATATACATATGTATATATATATATGTATATAATGTATATATATATATTGAATATTATATATGTTGAATATGTAAGTACATATATATATATATATATATATGTATATACATAAAGTTCTATTGACTGTTTTCGATGGCTGCCTGTCGAGGTGGGCTGCCTGCAAACTGAGGAATACTAATTATGAAAACAGCTGTTGTCGTTGTCACTCCGGCTTTTGTCAGCTGCCGTGAGTCGCACACACACACACGCGCACACACACCCAAACACACCGGTGAACAACAGCTGTTGCACGTTTGGCCAAATTCACAAACGCCGAGAAACGAGATAAGCAAAAGGTGCAAAAGCCCCCATGCGTTTGAGGACCGACTCTGCCTGTTGTAGCCCAAGGAAACGATGGGCTTGGTCATTTAAAACCGTCTCTAGTGACACCGTTATGACTAAGAGGAGGACGAGCAGAACAGATGGAAACACGGACAGACAGAATGAGGCAGAGAGGGAGGCAGATATAGCCAGAGAAATAGAGACTGAGAGACAAACAGAGACAGACATTTCTAATCTTAAGATTAGAGGATATACATACAAAGACTGACGCGCTGAGAAAGCCGAGTCCGAGAGAGAAACAGACCAGCTAGACTCACACACACATATAGAGAATACAAATGCAGGCACTATGACTGTTGCAACGCCACTCATGCACTGGCCGCCTTAATTCCGGATGCGTCAGCATTCACTCCGCCCGAATTATGGCCAAAATCTTCAATTGTTAGATATTCGTTGGTTCAGAATGGAAGAGGAGAATTACATGCAAGGCTCTCCTTCTGCTCATTGCAGGCATCAGGATTCGGTGTGGTCATAGAATATACCAGTGGTTACGAGTCCTGTCACTGGCCAGCTAGTCTGACGAACTACGATTAGATATCTTGAACGGGCTCTATATAAATTAGTTGAATGATACGCATGAAAATGATCTATATCCCGATAGGACCTGTTGACCCAACGATTTAGTAAAGCGAATTGGAGCATCGGGTGTTTCGTGTTTGCTAATGTGTGTTGGACTGTGCTTCTGGAACAACCTCCCTGTGAAAATTCAAACAGCCGCAGCCGTATCCCAGTGAATCCTGTTATTCCTGTAAGGCAATCATGTTCCTGCGTATCTGCGAAGTTATAAAAAGGCGCTAAATGATTGTTCATACGGATACACAGACAAATAGGCTACAACGGCAGGGATAGGGAGACATATTTAGAAGTGACAGTAGTAGGACTAAGAGATAGATCCGAGTTCAGCGGAGGACGGATGCAGATGGTAACTTCTTACATGAGTTTATAGACAAAGAAAAACTCATTGAATTGTCTGCATTTGCACGGTATACATGTAGCGTATGTCTGCCTCTGTTTCTATATATATGTCTCTTTGTATATCCTTTGCTCTATCGCTCTGTCTTTGTCTCTCCCTCTCTGATTTCTCATAATCTCTGCATCTGTCCCAATGTATATCATCACGTCTCTTTCTGGCCCCTGCAGAATCTCGACTGGCCTTACTTTCAGTTCATACCCATGGACTTTGAATTAACGCCTCGGATTATAATAATTACAACAATTTAGATTTCTTCAGATTAGATTTTAGATTTAGACTTGATCGCAATCATTAGATTTACTTCGTCAAGCTCCTAATTAACGCTATCCCATATTGCAATTACAATTACAACTACATTCGCATAGCTCTTATACTTCATAACCCCGTTTCTGATTATTTCTAAACTTTTCTGAAACTGCTAGCACAAAACCAGAAAATCTTCGCATTTCTTTAGCACTTAAACGACGAGAGCCTACTAAAAGCGACTGCAGTGGGATACCAATGCAGCTCGTCGTTAAAGTGCTCACCTATATGATCGCGCCCTTGTCTACAATAAGTGCAGTGTGAATACGGTCTTCAGACATCAATATTCGCAATACATAAGATACGTGCTGAGCATTAACGCAAACTAGACATTGTAATGCTGGCTTTCGAAGTATACTTAGTGTAAACTATAATGTGGTCAAAACTGAAATTACATGCATCTGTCCGACAGTAGGCAATGTCTAGCGAAGGTGCATTGGCACCAGACAGTACGTATCTAAGCGCCAAATGAAGTTATAAGGTTAACTTTCGACACTGGTGTAAGCTATACAGTTTGGTCGGCTACAGCTGAGAATGCCACGTGTTTGAATTTACACAGAACGTTCCCATTGCCTGAGCTTTAGTTGGTAATAATATTGTTCTACAATGCCGCATTACTCTGCAATAAACAATATATATATATATATATATATATATATATATATATATATGATGTAATATAGTAATACTACAGATCTTCGTGTTTATTGACAACACATGATAGTATACAATTATTAAATTCTTATAGAACACACGTCTTGGAAGCCTGTTAGGTGCCCTACCATTTTACTGTGACCCTTAGGGAGTGGAAGGCTGAGTCGAACTATAGGAAGCTTACAGGTATCGAACCGCGTCTTTCAAGATCTTATCTTCTTCGAGGAAGAGTGTTACCATTCATCTATCCTCCTTCCCAGGCCTATATTACCCTAAACTATAAAACAATGCATGATCACACTACACCTTCGTATACGTTTATCTATGTATACATACATGGGTGTATGCGTGTATCTATGCATGCTTGTATCCGTGCATGCATGACTTTGTGTGCATCTGTGTATTCATATAGCGCCTTTTAAATTACCTCCAGAAGGCGCTCGTGCATGACTGACCAGCTGGAAAAGTCGCCAATGGAAGACTTTCGCATACACGTAGAACCTAAACATGTAGTAGTGTTTCCTGATATTCCTGCGTGGAGGGGTAGGAGTAGAAAGAAGGACGAGGACAACTTAATGAAGCGGTCGCAACGCACGGTAACGCTCACCGACTGGCACTCGCTGGGTTGATAGTAGACCGCGCCGCGCTCATAGATCTCTACATGGACTTTGCGGAACGGTCGGGTGTTCTTCGGTACAGTCTGTAGGTCGCGAAAACGAAGCCCTAACCTATTGGACGTCGTTACCCCCTTGACGATCATGACCCCTGCATCACTGGATCCCGTGATTTTCCGGTCGCAGGCGGTTCGACATTGTGCAACCGGAAACTGCCGATCTATTTAGTCTATAGTCTATGCAAAATGACAGTCGTATGGAAGGTGTCCGAATGTGTTCCAAAATAACTAAGCGAACTTGATGAGTAAATCCTGACCGCGGACTCAGACACGCAAACAGCCCGAAATAAACAAGAGCTATAGGTAACGACAATTCGGTTGAGCACATCAACAGTTACACGAAAACAGAATTATCATTGACAGTATATATACTAAGCTTATGCCACATTGCGTGCCTCTGTAACCCATCTCAATATCCCATATAATTGCAGTCTTGTTGTCCTCGTGACCAAGGTCTTGGTCTCGAGTGCACTCGAGTTCGTTTTTAAAAGTCTTGGTCTTGGTCTCGAAGTTCAAAGTCTTGGTCTTGGTCTTGAGGTTCAAAGTCTTGGTCTTGGTTTTGCATGACCAAGGCCAAGACTTTTGTCAATATGAACAGTCATTTAACAAACCGCCAAATTTTTAAAATTTATCCCATAATTACTAATACAATTATTGCTTTAGTATTTACATGGTGTGAATGAGGCTTTACCGTTGTTTTGGGCAATTATTTTGACTTCCGGTTAACCATGGAATGATTTCAAAACACACACGATTTGTACATTTACATCCGGTGCTTGAAAAGCTGCTGTATGTGCCAGCAATTTCAGCACTTGCAGATCGTATTTTTCCACGTGGCAGAATTTTTATGAGGCCCCACAAGTCACGTCTTGATAAGAAAATTCTGAGCGAAATGGCTTTTATAAAATGCAACAGGCATTTGGAATAACATTCCGCATGAAGGACTTTTGTAAATACGAATTTGGAATTCTTTGCAGTCTGCATTTAGAGTTGTTTTGCTTGAATAACATAAAAGACTCGTGTTTTCATTAAAATAGCGAGTTGGCCGACTTGACAATTTTTTTAGTAAGGAACAAAAGTCTGGATATGATTGTGATTTTGTGGGTCTTGGTCTTGGTCTTGGTCTTGAGGGTCACAGTCTTAGTCTTGGTCTTGAGGTTCAAAGTCTTGGTCTTGGTCTTGAGGTTCAAAGTCTTGGTCTTGGTCTTGGTCTTGAGGTTTAAGGTCTTGACAACAAGACTGTTTAATTGTATGGTGTCTAACCAATAATACAGAAAACAACAACAATACCAGCGGCCACACGTGGTCTAATTGGTAACGATATAATAAATGTGTCTTATCTATAATTACGATTTAGTTATGTATATATTCGTATAGACTGTAGAGTGTCTGTACAATGGCCGTGCTATTGTTGTTCTAGACTGTAGGCCAAGAAAGACTTCCACAAACAGGCGTAGACTAGTTAAGCGCCTGCAAATGCATGTGTGTATGTTTACTGGACTGTGTGCGTATACATTTGCGTCAGTACAAATCTTATGATTGCGTTTGCGAAGGTTTTATGACCTCATCCTGTCAGATATACATGTATGTATGCCTGCAGACCCTCCCCCCGCCCCATAGGCCACCCTGTAAACTAAACCCGGGACCGAGTTCATTTATCGATGAGTGGTATTTGCCTGTGGGACTTAAGAGGCCGAGGGGTCAATCTTTGGCTGTAGGGGCGACTATATTAGCACACGTAACTTTAGCCCTCTTTAGCCCTTGTAATGCGCCACTCAGGATGCCACTAGCCTGCTGAGCGCCCCGTGGCGTAACACGCGCGCCTCTGAGACAAGTCGTCTCGTATGGCTTCCTTCAGTTCGCAAGGGTGTCTCTCTATACGTGTCGTTCGGAAGGAAGTTTGTCAGCCTTGCTCTCTATAGAAGCACTGTGTTTTACTAGCAGAATATCATGGATCAGCCTGCATGGAAAGGACAGGGTTTTAAATCAACGAACTCATCTGTGGCGTGTCTTCAGACTTGTGAAAGCAAACAGTAGTCACATATTGCTCATCTGTGAAATATTATGGTAATAAATGACTGCACCGTGGTTCATATAACTGTAAACAGTTCAGCCTTTCGTGACAATAAGCTTACCGTTATAGTAAGAGTATGGGTGTTAGCCTATACATTGAGGTGGTCATTGCAGAAGGGGCCTTGAGCATGAGCAGGCCCTTTGCGTGCAATTGCTCGTCATTGATGGTCTGCCGTATGAACTTTGAAAGGATTAAAATGTCAAACGCAGTCGTATTGTATTGTATTGTATTATAGGAAATTCCTAGCAATGAATTGTCGCGCTCTGTTTACGCACCAGTGACTGTGGTCTGTCTGTTGCCAGACAATGTGTTTTCTAACCATCGTTAGAGAAAACACTATAGTTCTTTGGTTCATCCTACCTGCGCAACTATATATATCTCCTTATTAAGTCTACTTGTACCTATGATAAAAAAATTGCCTTTGTTGTTCCTACTTGACCTACGGTTTTCGCTGTTCAGTCCATCAATATGGTAACATATGCTGGTCATTATGGAGTCGTATTGGGCCTACCTTGTTGTTAGCGAGGTCGTACAATAGGTAGACAAACTGTACGATCTGTTCTTCGTCTGACCCGAGGTTCTCTCCGTTCTGACCCGCTGTAACGCAGAACACGCAGACGATGTGGGTCGGACACGACATTGTCCTATAGCGTAAGTTACGCAACACAGTCTAGTCAACCGATCAACTTCACTAACGCTATATTTACAGCCAAAACAGTTTTTTTCCTATACAGCGGTTAAGGTCTGGGCTTCACCGAGGAAAGCGAGTCCTTTTATGTCTTTCGCGGGCTAGGGATCGAAGCCTGTTGATGACGGCAGGTAAAGAGCCTAGTTAGTTTACCTGAGACTCGCGTCATTGGTCACCCATAAAACGCTTTTCTGCGCACACCTTTTGAATAAATTAATAAATTAACAGGTAGGCCTATGGCGGCGGCGGGGACCGTAGCAAGTCTTTGATTGGTTGATCGGTCGACTGTGCGCAGACGATGATAGCCCGAGGACAAGACGAGGTCCCGTTCAGTCACCATCGGAGAAATGACACGCTGTTAGGTAAGACCAAAGGACTGAATGACTGAATGAACTAACGAACAAAAGAATGAATGACTGAGTTTAGGAATGAATGAAACAAATGAACGAAAGATTAAACGGACGAATAAACGAGATTAAACGAACCAACAGAGCGAAGAAAGGAGCCAAGACAGAATGGAACCAAGACAAGAAGGAACCAAGACAAGAAGGAACCAAGACAAGGATGAACCAAGACAAGAAGGAACAAAGACAGAAAGGAACCAAGACAAGAAGGAACCAAGACAAGGATGAACCAAGACAAGAAGGAACAAAGACAGAAAGGAACAAATACAGAAAGGAACCAAGACAAGAAGGAACCAAGACAAGGATGAACCAAGACAAGAAGGAACAAAACAGAAAGGAACAAAGACAGAATGGAACCAAGACAAGGATGAACCAAGACAAGAAGGAACATAGACAGAAAGGAACAAAGACAGAATGGAACCAAGACAAGAAGGAACCAAGACAACATGGAACCAAGACAAGGATGAACCAAGACAAGAAGAAACAAAGACAGAAAGGAACAAAGACAGAATGGAACCAAGACAAGAAGGAGCCAAGACAAGATGGAACCAATACAAGAAGGAACCAAGACATGGAGGAACCAAGACAAGGAAGAACCAAGACAAGGAGGAACCAAGACAAGGAGTTACCAAGACAAGAAGGAACAAAGACAGAAAGGAACCAAGACAAGAAGGAACCAAGACAAGGATGAATCAAAACAAGAAGGAACAAAGACAGAAAGGAACCAAGACAAGAAGGAACCAAGACAAGGATGAATCAAGACAAGGAGGAACCAAGACAAGAAGGAACCAAGATGAGAAGGAACCAAGACAAGAAGGAACCAGCATTGCGTTGCATTGTATCACATTAAAAAGGCAAGAATTGCCTAAGTTCAGGGTGCTCAGACTTTCCCACATTCATCGAAGGCTCCTATCATTTTTTCTTCTCCATATGCGCAGGCCAATCTGACATTGTCTCTCTATCTGATTCCTATTCTGCCCCTTTCGCTCCCTTCTCAAGCATAGGCTCTGTAACTGAAATTTTCTTAATCTTTACTTATCCTCTTGTCTGTCTTCTGCCCGTCTGTCTGTCTCTCCGTCTGTATGTATGTATGTATGTCTCTATATGACACAGTCTCTATCCAATTTAGTTTATGCCTCAGTTTAAGCTTTACTCCTGGGAAAAATATCCCGGCCGTCAACGCTACCGGTATGTAAAATTGTTGTAAAATAGTTTTTTTTTGTAAAGGGTAATTTGTGCGTAAGGGAATACAGAGGGTTGTTCCAGAGGGTTCAGACCTACACAGCGACATCAATGTTTTTTCAATCAAAACTGGAATTGTTGGCGCTTGCAAGGTAATACAGTACGTAATACTGAACTCAATTAGACATAGCAAAAGAAAACGGAAAACTTCACCGTGGTCCAATCAATTGACTTCTATAGCACCGTAATCGTAATTTCCAAGGCATTACATCGACGGAGGTTCATTCTCGCCTATACAATCTGACACTTCACAGAAATCCAGAAGTCCCAGCCAGGCCCGGTTCGTCCGTTAGGCAAACTAGGCAGGCGCCTAGGGCCGCCGATTTTTAAGGGCCGCCAATTTTCCATTTTTCCAAAATAAACATTAAAAATAATTTCTGGAAATTCATAAATGAAACAACGTTGGATTATTTTTTAAATTGTTATTCGCTTGATGGAAGTATTATAGTGTTGGTGCAATAAATTATGTACTATTAAGGTATAGGGTTCACCGTTAAGTCTTAATCAATCATAAGTTTTGCCTAGGGCCGCCAAATGTCTTGAACTGGGCCTGGTCCCAGCTGAAATCGCAACATCTGCCTTGGCCCAGTTTTCTAAAGTCTTCACTACAGCGAGGGTCTCGTACTAAGTTTTGTAACGACAGCAGTAACCTCCCGGCGTCCTGCAGTGACCTCAAATGACATCTTCATCGCTCATCGGCTTTCCGGGTGAAAGTCACAAATGTCGACCCACTGTAGTCGCGCCGTGTCATGAGAAAACGTTTACCTAGCCTACAGGCAGAAAACCCAAAGTCTTCCATTCTGGAAATGACTACCGTCGTTCTGAATCTTTTGAACGAACATCTGATGAAGATGACTGCGTATATTTTCGCCGAAACTCGTAGGATTCTGAAGAAGAAGAAGAAAGTGAATGAAACGTGAACACATGCATAAGATATATATATGACCTACGTCTTTGTCAGAAGAGCTTCTTTATCTCTCGATGACGAATCACTTCGTATCAACACTTCAATTGGAGTTGCTTCATAAACTTCAACGTCTACGGCAAAACTTTTAAGAAAACCTGTGATATGGAACTTTATATTAAAAGTTTTAATGCAATTTTTCTTTATACGATTGACGTATTAATTAAGTAATAAACACATGTATGAATGATACTCAGGAAAGAGGGGCCAAGCTTAGGATAAACTATTAGCTTTCCTTGGCTTCTGTTGCCCTGTACTTGCTGACTCATGCCTATAACTGTAATATCTGTCTTTTTGTGCAATGAACATACTTCAAACACACTTCAAGACTTCCACTCTAACTCCTGGGAATAAATTACTCAAAGGTACATTTAGATGTCTGTTAGGCCCCTATATTCTGCATGCGAATCTTGGTATCACATATCTTGCACCAAATTAAAATGAGTCAAATGGTTCTGTAAGTAACGTGCCATAGCAGTTTCCCTTTCAACAATTTGAAGACGAGCTTGGTTTTAAACATTCCACACCCGTCCCTTGTCACGAGAGCTCCATCAGATGAAATTTGATCCCATCGATTATTTTGTATTGTTAATGAATTCAGATATTGATCTGATTTAAATTTATACAACAGCATAATTTTTTTGTTTTACTGTATTTGTGTTCATGAAAAATTAACCTCAACTACTGCATTACCATAGCATGTCACCATATCACAATAATTATCACCATATCACCATAATAACGTTCTCTCTGTAGCAAATTTAAATTGCATAAGCCTGTTGCGTAAGCTGTCAGATAGGCCTAGGCATAGGCATAGACATTAATTTCGGCTACAGTCTAGAGCCACTGCAATTTCACTCACCGATATGGCAGTGGCTTTGAATTAACACCGACACAGCAGAAATACAGTTGCAATTTCCGGGTTTAACTTTATTCACAAATGTAGAAGTGGTTCTTCGGGAGGAAGTGTGGGATTTTTATTAATGAGTAAGTCTACCCAGCTTTTGCACAGGTTGAAGATGTATGGTCCACCCTGGTAAATAACACATTTGTATGCATGTTCCTAATACTGTATCAAACGAATTGAAGGGTATTGCGCACTATTGCGCTACTGCGACCTTCCCCGCTCGGGTGCAAACTGTCTGGCAACAGGGGCGTAACTTAATCTGGTCTAAAAAGTGGGGGTACCAATTTGGCAATTTCTTACATACACGAAGGAAGGCGGAGACTGCGATCCCTGGGAAGGCTCAATAATAAAATATTGATTGACATTGTTCAAAAAGTGGGGGTACGGTATCCCTTAGTCCAAAAGTGGGGGTAGGGTACCTCTCGTACCCCCACAAATTACGCCTTTGCTGAATCTGACGAAGCAGCAGATGGATCTGAGATAAAGCACTCCAGTGTCTTCTTTCTGTCGGGGAGGATCAACGCTTCCTTCCACAAAGATACTGCGTCAATAGATGACGCCGTCAAATCAATATTATCGATTCTGCCAACGTGACAAAGAGCTAAACAATTGAAATACCATTATATTATACGCACGCCATATACTTTTACTTAGCCACAAAACCATTAAACTTATCGGTGCCTTTGACATGCGCAAGCCATCAAGAATAACGACATCTATACCGGAGTATATATGCACGCATGCGTGAAAGCATATCCCACCTACTAGCAGATGTAGGCCAATACACATATATAGGCCTATTACACATAGTTATATATACTCATATATATATATATATATCTATATATATATATCCATGCATCCATTCATCCGTGTATATATATATATTCTCTCTTCTCGCTGATCAATACGTGCATGAATTTGATGGGCGTTGTTTTCTTTTAGTATTGAACAGTCACGTGCACCGTAGGCCTATACGACCATCGCGTGGACACCTGTTGCAGCAACCGGTCGATTCCAGTTTAAAATGTATACAGTGCATCTATACGTACAGACTACAGATGCGTGGATCATGTTCTACAGATTATGATATTATAACGAACGTTAAAATCGTGTTAAGTTTTAAGCTCGGAAAATATCTGCACACACCATAAGCGCGCAAACGTAGGCATAGATTGAAAATGCTTTAAGTGCTTTAAGCATATGAGACAAAATAAAGGTTTTCGTAAACGGATCAAGTGCACAGCCATAACCACTCACTATCATATAAACTACACCCACATAGACGGGAGATTCATACGTACAAAACATCTTTCGACCTCTTTCATTGGTTCATTCCATCAATACTTTCTTATCATTTCTTTCCTACCATCCATCCATCCATCCATCCATCCATCCATCCATCCATCCATCCATCCATCCATCCATCCATCCATCCATCCATCCATCCATCCATCCATCCATCCATCCATCCATCCATCCATCCATCCATCCATCCATCCATCCATCCATCCATCCATCCATCCATCCATCCATCCATCCATCCATCCATCCATCCATCCATCCATCCATCCATCCATCCATCCATCCATCCATCCATCCATCCATCCATCCGTCCATCCATCAATCCATCCATCCATCCGTCCATCCATCCGTCCATCCATCCATCCATCCTTTCCTCCTTTTTCTTTCTTTCTTCTGTCCTTCCATGCTTCCATGCATCCGTCCAGCCTTCCTTCTTTCTCACGAAATTGACTAAGGTAGGTTGGCTTAACATAACATAGCATAGGTCTTAGTGAAAATTTGTAAAGCGCAACTTCAAGACAAAGAACGTCAGCAGCGCTGCCCTACCAGGCAGAGAAGCCACGTGATGAAACAAAACATGGAAGGTGACTGACTGTAAGCCTACGCTATTTACAAAAGAGGTCAAGTAGGTCACATAATTTGTCAGTTGGGAAGCACCGGACAATCGATCGCTCACAACTTATTCAAATGAAGATTGTGCCACCGTGAAATTTGAAATCAGATGGTTCTATGGCTTTTTGCCTATGGGCCTCTTAAGCCGAAGTTGTTTCAGCCATGTCCCCACTGCATAACCGTACTAGAGTGCGATAATAAGCTTATTGTCATTGTGCGTCATCTAACGAGTAATTGAGTTCAAAGCAGTCGACCAGATAAGGCGTAATCGAAACCAAAAAGAGGTTTATTGTAATTTGAAAGGTGCGCAGAGCTTAATTAGAATATCCGAAACGTATGTGAATTGTTACACGCTTTCAACTTGACATTTTGACTGTTAATGGACGTTAACAAATCGTTTTAGGGTCAGAGTTAGGTCAGCCAGGCAACACCATGTTTTCAGATCTATATCACACTATTCCTTATTAACATCAGTTACGTATTTTTGGTGGCCTAGGTCCGCAGGAACCGGCAGAAGTGCCAATTTGCACGGTCAGAAGTTTATCAGAAGTTTATCGTTATTTGTCATTGCGTTGAAGAAAAGCTATTTAGTCTTCCAGGTAGTCGGGGCCAGTCATTGACCTAGGCTTTTTATTGTTTGTTGCGGCGAGACACTCCCCCGACTGTGTAAACCGTTATATTATCGCCGTCTCAGATTTAGAGAACCACGGCGTCGAGTAGGAAACCCATCTCGCCTTATGACCACCATAGGCATGAACTTCTAATACAACTTGGCCCAACCTTCACATTACTGAAGGCGTTACGTTTTAAAATAATTAGATTATTGAACTAAGGCCATCAGAATCGCCTGCGATCATGACATAGGTCTCCCCCGTCCTGTTGTGTATTAACATGTAAAAGTTCGTAAGTGGGTAATGCTCAGCTATGAGGTCAAGTTGCAGTTAAGCAGCTGATGGCAGAGGTTAATAATTGTTCTGAACCACCTGTCTTACAAGATTCATATGCTCTGAAATTACACGCCACTTCTGGAGAAAGTTCTCAAAAAACGCGAACACACAAAAAAACGTTTATTCGTCAACTGGACAACCTTGCCCTGCTGACTACATAGCTTCGTGATTTCATGTGAGGCACTTGGACTCAAACCCTGGACACCGAAGCGAAGGGTAAACGTCTGCCATCTGTCAGAATTATGATAGTACAGGGATGGGCTGCTCAGAGGTTCTGCTGCCCTCCGTCTAAAGCAGCGGTTCTCAACCTTTTGAGACTCAAGGACCACTTATAAATTTTGTGTCTCGGTCGCGGACCACCACTAAAAATTGTGCCAAAACAAATTAATACAAAAGAAATTTTTTGCCACAAATCCGCGTATTATTAGTTTCATGCTGCCATCTAACCGATTCTAGCGATTGAAACAAAGCAAAAATTTTCAAAATTGACAAAATTTGTCTGTTTGCATGTTTTTAATTGCAAAAAATATAAATTGTAGGCCTTGCTCGCGGACCACCAGGCAGATGGCTGCGGACCACCAGTGGTCCGCGGACCACAGGTTGAGAACCGCGGGTCTAAAGAACACATTTGACAACATCGTCTGAACCACCAACCAATGGTAAAATATTTACAAAGAGAAAACGACATTCAGTACGAGTAGATCATTTATTGGAATACAGACCACTTGTTAAGATTTCATTTAAGCAAATTTCGAAGATGATAAATAAGGCGGAGAGCAATTAGCTTTTTGCTGTAAGTTTTGATTGTGGCAAACATTGTAAACGAGAATATAGTCCTGTTCTGAGACAATACTACAAGATAGCCTATAGATATGTTAGTCAGTTGTCACACTGAGTTGTGAGATAACGTTACTAGTAGGCCTACACTGACTGTTAAAACTGCAATAGTCATTCAAAAGTGAAATTGCAACTTTTAGCTTATTTTAAAATTTGAGTAAGAATACAATTAAAACTAATTAAATAAATGATCAACATGTTGTGAACAAAATAACGAAGGATAATAGAGGCATCATCACCGTCAACAGCAAAATAATTGCATAGCAAACTACACTCTTAGTAAGTATAGCATCGGGTAATAGCTGCAAACGTTTAAAACCATAGTTAAAAATCTAGAGTAATAAATCATGACGCAGTCATTACGAACCCAAATAAGATTTTATAATGGCAATAACAGTGATCACTTGTGGAAACCTGATCACTAGAAGCACTTGGTCCCAACTGACTTGGTCTTCTGAAACAATTCGAGGCGATTTTGTAATACGCCGAGAGGCGCAGAACTGTTTGATGTCGAAGTAAAGCTAATTACTTCGTTAGTTCAACTAGATTTAGCCATTAGCGATTAGCCTAGTGTGGCTTGGTTAATTAACTGACTAGGGCTAGTTTATTCTTTACTAAGTCGAGCGACTCATTTAGATTCCGTTCGTTGCTATTTTGTTAAGTTTCTATAATTGGCAATTGATACTAGGATTGCTCTGCAGGCTTCATCCTGGAATGAAGGAATAGTCCGCAGAAGCTTTACACGGAACATAAATTAATATGACCAAAAAAATTATTACTTGAGCGTTTCTGCTACATTATTGTATATACAGGCTTACAGGATAAACAACTCTACTGTAACCTATTACCACCTATTTAAGACAGTAAGGAATTTAGACTACTGGGACAAAATTTTGGAACTCGTCTCTGAAAAACTTTGATGACCTTTTTTCTGGGAATTCATCTCCCCGAAAAAGTTTATGACCTTTTTTTAGGATGTCATCTCCCGAAAAAGTCACCTCCCGAAAACAGTTGATGACGTTTCTTAGGATTTCATCTCCCGAAAAAGTTCATGACCTTTTTGGGAATTTACTACTGGGGCAAATCTTAAAACTCATGCAACATTTTGTCCCACTAGGCTACTTATACTTTAACCATACATTGCCTGGGAAAAATCAGCCTAACTACTGGGACAAATCCTAACACTACTGGGACATTTGTCCCACTAGTTATACAGTTAAAATATGCCCTGATTTAAGATGTTCTTCAGGTTAAAATTTACTATTGCTGTGTACTCTAAAAACTCGTCTCTGGTAATGGTGACACTGGTATCGCTGGAATATTCTTACGCACACTCTTACGTGCAAAGGTAATAGATGCGAATCACTTTGACTAGTTATTAAGCAACCAATCATCAATCGAAATTTGTATCGCGCCCCTTCAAGATCCCTACTCGGAAGCGTTCGCGACCCAGGCCAGGCGGCGGATGTAAAAAGTAGTTTTAGGCAGCGAGTGAAACTGAGAATAGACTGTGTTAGGACGGTACGTGGCGCATTGCCTGAAACTAGGCTGCTTTCTTTTATATTATGTTTTATCAAACGTTTCTTTTGTGGACAGAAATTTGTAAATAATAATAATGATGATGATGATGATGATGATGATGATGATGATGATGATGATGATGATGATGATGATGATGATGATGATGATGATGATGATGATGATGATGATGATGATGATGATGATGATGATGATGATGATGATGATGATGATGATGATGATGATGATGATGATGATGATGATGATGATGATGATGATGATGATGATGATGATGATGATGATGATGATGATGATGATGATGATGATGATGATGATGATGATGATGATGATGATGATGATGATGATGATGATGATGATGATGATGATGATGATGATGATGATGATGATGATGATGATGATCTTTTCTTTATTAATTCAAACTGACAAACGCAGTAAGATTACATTGAAACATGACAGTACAATAATCAATATCCTAACTAAACACAGCTATACAAGGCAAAGGTAATAGATGCGAATCACTTTGACTAGATATATATATATATAATGAATTTACCGTTCTGAGTGACTTCTGAGCCTCCTTTGTATAAGTTGGCCAGAGTGGGGTTGTTGTTCTCCAGTTCCAGGTGGCGGTGTAGACGCCACTGCACTTTGGTCACTCGGTATAAAATTTGAAATCAGATGGTTTAGGGCTTTTGCCTACAGTCAGGGACGTCATTTGGGAGGGCGCAAGATTGATTTAAAAAAAAAATGAAAAAGCTGGAACAAGAAAAGGAGGAAGAAGAAAGGGGTAAAGAAGAAAAAATGATACTCAAATTCATGGAATTATTATATACTATTAACAAGACTAGAGTCTGCATAGGTTTTTTCACAAGACCACACCTCTTTGAGAGTGGGGGGGGCACATTATGCAGTTTTTCCCCGAAAATTTTGAAGAAACACCCAGAAACTGTAAAATTTCTTCGCGCTGCGCGCGAAATTTTTTTTTACCTCTTTTTTGACATCCTTACCCCCCCCCCTGAAAAAAGCTGAAATGACGTCCCTGCCTACAGTCCTATTAAGCCAAAGTTGTTCAGCCATGTCCCCAATGCATAACCGTAGTAGTTTGCGATGATTTCGTCATTGTGCGCCATCTAACGAATAAAAGAGTTCAAAACAGTCGGCCAGATATCGCGTGATCGAAAACAAAAAGCCGTTTATGGCAATTAGGTAGACGCACAGAGCTTAATTAGAATATCAAAAACGTATGTGAATTTTTATACGCTTTCAACTTGACATTTTGACTGTTAATGGACGTTAATAAATCGCTTTACGGTCAGAATTGGGTCAACCACGAAACACCATGCTTTCAGATTATACATAACACGATACCCTATAAACATCCGTTTCGTATTGTTAATAGCCTAGGTACGCAGGAACCCGACTTCGACCACCAGAGGGACGACACTTCACTTACGTGAACAGGGGTTCTTCGCCTACATGTGCTAGGCCTATGTGGCCAGTAGGGCTAGACATGTAGGCCGTAAGTGAAGTGACGGAGGCCTAATCAACTCCAATCTTAATATGATCGTCCCTCGTAGTCGGTAGCCAGTTATTGACCTAGGCTTTTTATTGTTTGCAGCGGCGAGACACTCCCTCCGGTCCCGATTGTTTATCGCCGTCTCAGAATCAGAGAACCAGAAGCAGGAAGACACATCTCACCTTAAGACCAACATAGGCTAATCATAATCTCCAATTTTCAAAAGCGCCACTATAAAGCTAAGCGCAGAGCTTAGGCTATTCACGAGCGCTCCGACGTGTCCAGAGATCGATGTTCGTTTGTGTTCATAAGCACGAACTTCTAAAACAACTTGGCCCAACCTTCACAATAATTAAGGGGTTAGGTTTAAAGTAATTAAGTTGTTGCATGTATCAGAATCGCCTGCGATCAAGACTTAGGCCTACAAGCTACAAGTTGTTAACATTGCGAGAATGTGCTTAGGGGCCGTCCATAAATGACGTCACGCTATTTTGGCCTATTTTTTACCCCCCTCCCCCCTCGTCACACGTCGTCACAAAAAGTAACACCCCCCTCAAAAATGACGTCACAAAGCTCTGACCCCCCCTAAAAACCAAATTTCCATTCGATAATAAAACATGTTTCAAATCACATTTATTGTCATTCTAATAATTAAAGTATTTAATGGGGTGCTGAACTCTGATGCTGCAAGGGGAAAGCCATGTATTAAAAACGATGTGTTGGAAAGCTGAAATATAGCATAAAAATTAACTTCAAAATATTCAACGTCTAACCAATTACTACAGAAGTCCAGAATATTAGTATAATATTCTGAACATCTGTATTATTGGTTAGACGATGAATATTTCCAAGTGAAAAGTCATAACTATTAAAAAAATAATTGAAAATGGAGAGAGTAGAATTATAAAAATCACATATTCATTCCACTGAATGAAAAGCTCTGGTAGAATTATTAGAATTAAAATGTTTAATAAGAATAATTAAAAAATTTTAAAAAATGTATGCTTCTCAAGACTCAATTCTCCTATGGCGAAGCAAATGCTCCTTCATGGAATAAATAAGAAAGCATGGTTCTCTTCATCCTCTGGAATGGATATTCCATTCAGATCAATAGTACTTACATTTATAATTCTTAATTCAAAACTCAACCGTTTTTATAACTACTCTTTCAAACATTTTATTTCTAGGACTACCCCTCTTTCTGACGAAGTATATTATGAAAAGTGAACATATATTTCAAACCATAACTATATAATAGATTATGATATCACTTATCAGTACTATAGGCTATTGACATCTATAGTGATTAAAGATAAGTTTATTTAGTTAATATTGAATAAAATCTTAGAGTGACCATATATATAAATATTTAAATAATCAGAAAATTAATAATGATAGTGACTGCACATTATTTATTTAAATAAAATTAATAATGAAAATTACTCAAAATTAGTGTTGTTATTGTTAAAATTAAATTATGAAGACCTGATGTGACGTCACATTTCTTTAACCCCCTCCCCCTCTTGTCACACATCGTCACAAATTTCTGACGCCCCTCCATCCCCTAGGTGCGTGACGTCATTTATGGACGCCCCCTTATTTATAATGTAGGCCTAAAGGTCAATTTTTTCAGGCATTTTTGCCCAATATTTAGGTTTCTTTCAATATTGACAGTCTTTCCATTCGGTCGCAAAATTACTGTAAAATTATAAGAAAGGTTCAAATTGTAGAAAAGAGAACAAAGTTTGTAGTTTCAATTTTTGACCAAAAACACGTTAAATCATATTCGACACCAATACTGGCAAGTAAAACGGTATCACAAAAATCCCCGTCGTGAAATTGGTAAGGTAAGTTGGCTTAACAAAACGTAACATATAAACTTTGCTGCTCCACTGTGGCTGTTCAGCGTCGTGGTTCACTTCGCTCCGCAGCGCAGGCTGAGCTCCTTGTCCCCCGCGCACGGACTGCTATCCGGCAGCACCGTGCCTTCTCTGTCTCCGGCCCAGCGACCTGGAATGGGCTCCCAGTAGCGCTGCGCCTGACCCCGATAAATTGCTCTTCTCTGTTCCACTCTTGCCTTAAAACTGTCTTGTTTGACCGGGGTTGGACTGGGAGCGCTCCTGAGTAGATTACCTTGAAGGGGCGCTATATCTGTAATAATAATAATAATAATAATAATAATAGTGTAAGTGAAAAATGTGTAAATCGCAAATGAAGACAAAACTCATCAGCAGCGCTCCCTACCAAGCAGGGAGGCCCTCACTAAGAGTCACGATAAAAAATCAACAGACTAAGCACTTAGGGAACACGGATGGTGATTGGCTGTACGCTGTTTCAATAAAGAGGTCAGGTAGGTTCAGTGGTTAAATTAGTCATCCAGAGGTGGCGTATCTCTAAATTTCTGTGAAGCACAAATGTCATTCTTTCCGGCTATTCTGACAAAACTGAAAATGTATGAAATATGATGGGTATTATCGATTACTGCAACCAAAGATATATTTATGTGACGGGTCTCCACTTTTAGGTGGCGGATCTCATAGACTCATAGTTGAGGTGGCGGATCTCAAACCAAAGGTGCCGGATCTTAGATCTGGCCGGAATCCGCCGGATCCGGCTAAATTTAACATTGGGTTACACCGGACAAGCTATCGCTCACAACCAATACCTAGAATGGAGATTGCCACTTTGTCAGTGGCGTCTATCAAGGGGTTGTGATGGTGGAAGGTTGGGAAAGCGATATCCCACGATTGCCAGAAATGGGGGTTTTCAATGCATGATGGCCACAACTGGGGGAGGGTTTACAATGCATGGTGCTGATGTAAATAATTAATTAATTTCCAGTTCTGAGTGACTTCTGCAGAGTCTCTTATATGTAAGTCGACCAGATTGGGGGGTTTTCTTCTCCCATTCTAGGTTGGGGGGGAGGGTAGACGCCAATGCACTCGTATTAAATATGAAATCTGATGGTTTAGAGCTTTTGCTTATAGTCCTCTTAAGTCGAAGTTGTTTTAGCCATGTTCCCACTTCATAATAGCTATAGTTGGTTGTCCCTGATGAAACCAAGATTCAATGGACAGAGGTCGAATTTGGCGTTCCTAAGGGCTCGGTGCTCGGTCCCATCCTATACATCCTCTGCACTGCTTATATCCCGTCTCTATACATGTGGTGGGGCGTGGTGGCTCAGTTGTAAGTTCGGCGCCTTGTGACCGGAGGGTTGCAGGTTCGAATCCCACTCTAGCCGCTGCGTACGGACCTTGGGCAAGTCCTTCAATCGCAATTGCTCGTGGCGCTTCGGCGTGAAAATTCCGACACAGTATCAAAATGCTGTAGTCGGGAGCGCCTCCGAGTAGTAGTTGACTTCGAGAGGCGCTTTAGAAATATCCGGAATAATAATAATAATAATAATAATAATAATAATAATAATAATAATAATAATAATAATAATAATAATAATAATTTACTAAACATGTGACAAATGGCCATCTTTATGTAGATGATGCTCAGGCTTTTGTACATGGTCGGTCAACTGATCAACTCTCCCTTGTTAGATCCATTAACCATCTTGTCTTTGACCTTCACTTCTGAATGTCAGCCAACCGTCTCTGCCTCAACACTGCAAAGACTCAATTGATCTGGTTTGGGACTAGGCAGCAGCTTGCTAAACTCGACTTTCCATTGCTGACTGAGAAATTTCCTACTTAAATCTACTCTTCCCCCGTTCGCGACTTGGGCGTCACACTTGACTCCTCCCTCACATTCACAGAGCATATCTCCAACATGGCTCGCTCCTGCTTCTTTCAACTGAGGCGTCTCAGAGCCATCAGACGCTAGGTCTCACCTTTCTGTCTTTACCACCACAGTTCACGCATTTGTCTGCTCACTCTTGGACTATTGCAACTCGCTCCTCATGGGTCTCCCTAAGCATGCAGCGTCTCCTTCCCCTTCAATCTGTTCTAAATGCTTCTGCTAAGTTCATCGCTCGACTCCACCGCTTTGCCCATATATTTACTTACATGCTTCATGCCCTGCTATGGCTCCATATTCCCTCGCGCATCCGCTAAAAGATCCTCTTCCTTGTATCTAAATCTCAGCAGGGTACTGCACCAAAATATCTCTCGAACTATAGGCGTAGACTCTGGGGTGGGGCAGCCGGGGCACGTGCCCCCAGTAATTGAGAATCACTGTTCGTTGAATGTAAAGATGTCAATGTATATATGTATATATGCATGTATATATGTATATATGTAGGTATATATGTATATATGTATATTATGCATGTATGTAGAGTAGGTTTAAGTAGGGAATTTCTCAGTCAGCAATGGAAAGTTGAGTTTAGCAAGCTGCAGGGGATTTTTTAAGAAATTTTCACTGGTGGGGAATTTTGAAAAAGGGCATTTTTCGCACGTAATTTAAAGTCAAAAAGCACTGAATCCGAGAAACTTTTTTTGAGCTGTGGGCCACATGAATAATTACTAATAATTTATTCATTATAATATTTTAT
This sequence comes from Allolobophora icterica, assembly GCA_963556255.1. Taxonomy (NCBI): domain Eukaryota; kingdom Metazoa; phylum Annelida; class Clitellata; order Crassiclitellata; family Lumbricidae; genus Allolobophora; species Allolobophora icterica. Next base: position 22,182,522 of record OY744615.1, on the reverse strand, counting down.
ATTATTTAATTTCTTATTTAATGTCATAATTTAATTTAATATTAATTTAATATTTATTATTATTATATAATTTTCTAATAAACAAGAAACATTTAGACTCACAAAAATCATTGACGATTGACTTGCTGCATTTGCTATAATCATTTGCTACAATTGACGATTCGCATTCGCTTGCTGCCTGACTCGCAACAGTTAACGATCGACTTGGTTCTTTACTCACACAGGTTAAAAGTTAGTAGGCCTAACTGTTGTTGCCTGATTGGTTGTTGGCAGACTGGTTGTAATTGTTTGCTGTCGAGTTTGGCCAAATAAATCTGAAAGCTGTTGACATTTCTTAGCGCTATCCAAAAGCAAATCTGCTTTGCGTTTCTGGGTTCTTTCTGTACTCGGCATGCTTGTAATTTAATCAATATTATTCTTGCGTAAATTGGATAAATCCCAATCCCTAGAGCAGCGGTTCTCAACCTTTTTAGTGCTGCGACCCTTTGATAATATTTCCAAAGCTGTGGCAACCCCAAACAATACAATGGATTCACTGCAGGGCCGTTTTTAAGGTTCCTCGAATGTCGGTGCAAAAATTTACAAAGGGGTCCGTGTTGGTCGAGCGGCAGATCGTTTACCAATACCATGTACGGCGTATAAATATCAGAAAAAATAATATCTAAGGCTTTTCTAGTAGTTATTGTTGCTATCTGCATGACCTGTTCACCGAGGTAATAAGTTTTTTATACCCTATTTATCAATTACCCGGTATTTATAATCCTAGCTTATTCACACTGTGACTCTAGTAGGGCCTAAGTGACGGCCACTGACTGAGAGTTATTGTAGGCCTACATGTATGGACACTTCAACAGTGCATAACAACAATTTGTCAATAAAATCTGATAAATCTCAAATATGTAACTAACTCTTGAACGCTGCAGCCTGCAGCAAATGAGCAAATGTCATAGGCCAAAATATCAGCCAGGCCTAAATATCATCAAAGTCCTTTTCATCTCTCACATGCAGTCACACACTTTGGTGAAATCCAGCAAATTCAGGCTAAACAGTCGAAATTCCACGTCTAGCTTTTTGTGACATGAACGCGTCAAAAACTTGGACCAGTTGCAAGTCATTTGCTAGATTGCTCTCAATTTACAAAAACGCCAAGTTGGAAGACCTATGCAGGGCCTATGGGTTGTCGTTATACAGCGTGTACTCCGCAAAGGAATCTTCAAAAGACGCCGGACACTAAAAGAACGTTCGGCGGACGAGATCCCGATTGGCAACGTTACGAAGAGGTGTAGCAACACTTCAGTGCATGCTTGGGAAAACGGCTGTTATGTCTCCTGTGTCAAACAGAAATGCCGAGATGTGTCTCGAATCTGCTGTGTTCAGCTAATCTGATACTCAAGTGTCCCAAGTCAGTCCACGGCTTTGGCTGCCCCTCACAAATAACCAGCAGCTGTGGTAGTATGAGGCATCCCCCATAAAATTTGTTTATGGGGGATTACGTTTTTGCACAGAACAAATTTGCATAGAAAACAATAGAAAAAATAATGATCAAGTAAAGAGTTTGCACAAATATTCCCTTACTCTATTTTCCCTCCCTCAAAGTAGGCCTAATACGAGCAAACCTACCTTCCCAATCCAAGGCGGAATCGGTTTCGTTCAGGGACAGCAAGACAACACACGTGAAACGGTTACGTAGATGGCTGACTTTGTTTAGCACTCACTTTCAAGAGAAAGTACCGATACACGTAAAACCACGAAACAAACTTAACCAAGAACATCGTGGCTGTATTACAAAAACACTCGTCCCTTTTCTTCGGTAGTCTGACCGACTGCAGAACGCCTGTTCGAGTGAAAAACAAATGACTCTTGACATGTCTGTTCTGTTCCTATCAAGTTTTTTCTATCCTCAACGCAGTCGACCCTCACAGTTCCTACGAAATTGTCCTGTGTTCGTCTTCTCCGTTCCTGTAATACTGCCCGACTGACTCACAAAGCGTAGTAGTAGAAGTTTCAGTTTAACGACCCGTGTCCCAACAAAGACCAATAGATTCGCATTGCTCCTTCGTCCAGGCTTGGAACTGGCTCCGAAGCTAGAGGGGTATATTTAAAAAGTCTGGCAGCACGTGTGTTAGTCGGCATCTAAGGGAAGAAGCTCATTACTTAGAGACTGTGTCAATTACATATATGTTAATATATATATACATACATATATATATATATTTGTGTGTATATAAATATACATATTATGTATAACGTTCTGACTACGTGATTCACCAGCTCGACCTGTTATCTCGCAGCGATCGGCTAAAAACAACACAAGACCCGCTGGTAAAGGAAATACGATACCAATTAGCGGACACGACTGAATGCATTTGAACTCTATAGGTTAAATTTTCAAGAATACGCCTAAACAAAGACGCCCATTACGGTACCATGTAGCAAACAGTGTAAGTGAATTAAATCAATATAATCACTAGTGTTTCCTGACACTTAAAATTTTACAGAAATTTGAAGTGAGACTGAGACTTGCATACGACATTTTAGCAAATAGCAACAAACTTGCTGTACACGCTCGGCTCGGGGGCCCGCGGTGCGCCGCACCGCGGGCACCTGTGTTAAAAACGGCCCCGTGTGGCAGACTCGTAGACGTCTATGGGCAGACTAAGAGCCTTCAATTCCATAGTTGAAGCTCTGGGCAGACTGTTGGTTACCAAAGAAATATAAATTATAAAGATCTCACGTCTGCTGTGGTTTGCATTTACACTATATCAATGTGCATAAGGTCACACAAATTTTAAAGAAATATTTGGGACTAAAAAGGGCAAAATTCACTGGTGGGGATAAGGGCAAGGACTGGTGGGGAATTCGAGAGGGCTGGTGGGGAATTTCCCCACCAGTCAACATGTTAAAAAATGCCCTGGCAAGCTGCTGCATAGTCCAAAACCAGATCAATTGAGTCTTTGCAGTGTTGAGGCAGAGACGGTTGGCTGACATCCAGAAGTGAAGGTCAAAGACAAGATTTGGTTTGGCCTCTTGGAAATCGGACTTGGACCTCTTTTGGACTACTCTCTGGAAACCCTCTCTGATCTGACGTAGCGCTCGTGAATAGGCTGGTGTCCTGCGCTTGGCCTTCGAGTGGCGCTTTAGAAGTTTGGAGATTACGATTACGATTACGATTACGAACCAAATCCCCCCCCCCAATATTTTAGACAAGTTTACGCCAGTGTCTCGAACTATCTGCATGCGAAAGCCGCTATCCGCATTTTCTTCTCGCTCATAGCGCTCTGTGAATCGGCCTGATCATTTTGTTCCCAGACATAGGCGTAATTTGTGGCGGTACGAAGGGTACCTGTACCCTCACTTTTTGGACTGGAGTACCGTACCCCACACTTTTTAAACAATGTCAATCCAAATTTTATTATTGTGCCTTCCCAGAGATCATAGTCTCCGCCTTGCTTCGTGTATGTAAAAAATTGGTACCCCCATTTTTTAAAGCAAAGTTACGCCCCTGTTCCCAGGGCTAAAACTGTCTTGGCCCAGCACAGGGCGTTTGCTATAGTGGGTCCCACGATCTGGAATGACCTTCCCCCTCTGCTCAGGGCCAAACTAATGACTGGCTTTTCCTCATCGGTCTCGCGTTCCCTAAAGGCATTTCTGTTTCCCCGGGGCTTCTGTGCTGAGAGCGTCTCTGAATAGTTATTCGGCGAGACGCGCTTTATAAATTTCTAAATACAATACAATACAATACAATAATTGTACCAGCTTCCGATGATTGCGTCATTGTGCGCCATCTAACGAATAACAGAGTTCAAAACAGTTGGTTAAGATAACGCGTAATTGTGAAAAATCTTTTATTTTTATTGCAATTAGAAAGATGTGTAGAGCTTAATTAGAATATCAAAAAGTATGTGAACTGTTATACGTTTTCAACCTGACATTTTGACTGTTAATGGACGTTAACAAATCGCTTTACGGTCAGAGTTAGGTCAGCCAAGCAACACCATGTTTTCAGATATAGATAACACGATACTCTATATACATCAGTTTCGTATTATTAATAGCCTAGGTACGCAGGAACCCAACTGCACTGCACAAGAGATACGCACTTCACTTACGTGAACAGGGTACTAGGCCTATAGGCTTTGGTCACATAGGCCTAGAAATGTAAAAGTGAAGTGGTACAGGCCTAGTTGACACCGATCGTAATAGGCCCCTAGGATCGTATACCCTGTAGTTGGGAGCCAGTTATTGACCTAGGTTTTTTATTGTTTGCGGCGGTGAGACACCAGGGGATTTTTTAAGAAATTTTCACTGGTGGGGAATTTTGAAAAAGGGCATTTTTCGCACGTAATTTAAAGTCAAAAAGCACTGAATCCGAGAAACTTTTTTTGAGCTGTGGGCCACATGAATAATTACTAATAATTTATTCATTATAATATTTTATATTATTTAATTTCTTATTTAATGTCATAATTTAATTTAATATTAATTTAATATTTATTATTATTATATAATTTTCTAATAAACAAGAAACATTTAGACTCACAAAAATCATTGACGATTGACTTGCTGCATTTGCTATAATCATTTGCTACAATTGACGATTCGCATTCGCTTGCTGCCTGACTCGCAACAGTTAACGATCGACTTGGTTCTTTACTCACACAGGTTAAAAGTTAGTAGGCCTAACTGTTGTTGCCTGATTGGTTGTTGGCAGACTGGTTGTAATTGTTTGCTGTCGAGTTTGGCCAAATAAATCTGAAAGCTGTTGACATTTCTTAGCGCTATCCAAAAGCAAATCTGCTTTGCGTTTCTGGGTTCTTTCTGTACTCGGCATGCTTGTAATTTAATCAATATTATTCTTGCGTAAATTGGATAAATCCCAATCCCTAGAGCAGCGGTTCTCAACCTTTTTAGTGCTGCGACCCTTTGATAATATTTCCAAAGCTGTGGCAACCCCAAACAATACAATGGATTCACTGCAGGGCCGTTTTTAAGGTTCCTCGAATGTCGGTGCAAAAATTTACAAAGGGGTCCGTGTTGGTCGAGCGGCAGATCGTTTACCAATACCATGTACGGCGTATAAATATCAGAAAAAATAATATCTAAGGCTTTTCTAGTAGTTATTGTTGCTATCTGCATGACCTGTTCACCGAGGTAATAAGTTTTTTATACCCTATTTATCAATTACCCGGTATTTATAATCCTAGCTTATTCACACTGTGACTCTAGTAGGGCCTAAGTGACGGCCACTGACTGAGAGTTATTGTAGGCCTACATGTATGGACACTTCAACAGTGCATAACAACAATTTGTCAATAAAATCTGATAAATCTCAAATATGTAACTAACTCTTGAACGCTGCAGCCTGCAGCAAATGAGCAAATGTCATAGGCCAAAATATCAGCCAGGCCTAAATATCATCAAAGTCCTTTTCATCTCTCACATGCAGTCACACACTTTGGTGAAATCCAGCAAATTCAGGCTAAACAGTCGAAATTCCACGTCTAGCTTTTTGTGACATGAACGCGTCAAAAACTTGGACCAGTTGCAAGTCATTTGCTAGATTGCTCTCAATTTACAAAAACGCCAAGTTGGAAGACCTATGCAGGGCCTATGGGTTGTCGTTATACAGCGTGTACTCCGCAAAGGAATCTTCAAAAGACGCCGGACACTAAAAGAACGTTCGGCGGACGAGATCCCGATTGGCAACGTTACGAAGAGGTGTAGCAACACTTCAGTGCATGCTTGGGAAAACGGCTGTTATGTCTCCTGTGTCAAACAGAAATGCCGAGATGTGTCTCGAATCTGCTGTGTTCAGCTAATCTGATACTCAAGTGTCCCAAGTCAGTCCACGGCTTTGGCTGCCCCTCACAAATAACCAGCAGCTGTGGTAGTATGAGGCATCCCCCATAAAATTTGTTTATGGGGGATTACGTTTTTGCACAGAACAAATTTGCATATGTCGCGTGAGGAGATCGACGACAACGACGAGATGGCATCATCATTATGATGTAAGCGTCGTTGCCGGTCGAGATAGGATGATGACGGACGAAAGCCAGTCTCCACTTGGGCAACAATGAAGGCAGCGAGGCCCAGGTGTAATCGGACACCACACAGCCAAGGTGTAATAGGACACCTCGCGGCTATGGTGTAACCAGACACCGTCCGCGCTGCAGGCGAGCGACGACCCGCGTATCGAGGAGCAATCTGACACTAATTGACGATAGCTTGACGTGGGGAGGGGGGCTGACTGATGCACGCTGGAGTTCCTACTTAACAGAAGGGAACGGAGAACACGGGACTTGTACTACTGGCGAGGGCGACGCGTGAACATCGGTCGAGCGAACAACATCGAGAGGAGCGACCAGCGGCGGCGGCAGAGTATTAGTCCGTCAGATTCAGAGACTGACGCGAAAGAACGATCTGTAGTTAGGCTGTACGAAGCAACATTTGAGATAGTCCGATTTAATATCTAAACGCTTTAATACTACGTGGAAGTTCCCGTAGAGTTAGTGTATATATATTTGTTTCTTTAATTAAATTCATTTATTAATTAAACAAAGTTCGTCGTGAATCTTCTATAGAAAAGTTAGGCACGTTAAGTAAAAGTGCAAGTAAAAGAACGAGCAATCGAGGGTCGACATCAACACACGGCAAACAATCGACAGGGAGACCTCCGATTGCGACATTGGCGCAGTCGACAGGATTTTCAAACGAAGACGTCACGACGAAAAGCGGAACCGGAAACGGAAAGAGGAATCTCAACAGATCGGGACCAGCGGCGAATACAACCCTTCGCAACTGGAGAAATCGAGTGCCGGACTCCGAAGACGAAGGACTCGAAGGAACCGACAGCAACAGGCAAGGACGAGGAACAAGAGCGCCAACGGACGACCGACCATCGCTAGCAACGACGGACGGGAGTGGCAACGGAGGACAGCGGATCAGCCAAGATACCAAAAGACGGAACACGCTCGACGTATCAGAGGGTAAGTCCTTACTGGTAGTCGTGGTAATCTGTGAGGTTGCGGTTGAGGTCTGGATGAGGATTGGTGTGCGAATAGCCGAGGCTTTTGCGTAGCTCCTTTTGCTCAGTTCTGTTCTTGTTGTATTTTGTGGTAGAATTTTAGGACGTTGTTTTCTTTGATTTCTGACCAACGGTGACTCTCCTCTAACTTACTTATCTTTTTCTATTAGTGAGCGGACTGTTGGAAGATGGATAAGTTGTCGGTAGAGAAAAGAGTGAGGGTGCAGAACACGCCCCATCACAGACTAGTCGCATATCTGAGAAAGATGGGACTAGGAGAGAAGGAATTGAATTCCATGAATATGAACCAGCTCCGAGAGGCTAGCGCCGAAATAATTGTTTCTGGACGGGAGGCCCCGCCAGAAGTAAGTGAGGAAGTAAACATAGGTAGCCTAGAGACCAGTATTCGCTCGACAAGGCTGAGGCAGCTAGTCGGGCTCGAACAATTAAAATACGAGAGAAGGGAAGCTGAGAGTGTGGAGAGGAGAAAAGAAGAGGAGGAGGAAAGGCAGAGAAGGATCGAAGAAAAGAGAGAGAGAGGAGACTAGAAGAGGAAGAAGAAAGGCAGAGAAGTGAAGAGAAAGAGGAAGCGGAGGAACTGAGGAAAGAAGAAGGAGAGGAAGCGGAGCGGAGACTCAGGCTGCTTGAGGAGAGAGCGGAGAGGAGAAAGGAAGAGAAGGAGGAAAGGCAGAGAAGGATCGAAGAAGAGAGAGAGAGGAGACGACAAGAGAAAGAAGAGAGACTGAGGCTCCTTGGGGAGACGCAGGCTGAGAGACTCAGGATAATTGGGGAGGAGAGCAGGCTGCTTAGGGAGATGCAGGAGGAGAGACTATGGCTTCTTGATGAGAAACGGAGGAGAGGAGAGAAAGAAGAAGCAGAGAAAGTAAGGCTTCAGGAGGAGAAACGGAGGAGAGAAGAAAAGGAGGAAACAGAGAGACTCAGAATGCTAGAGGAAAAGCAGGCTGAGAAGCTCAGGCTTCAGGAGGAGAAGCAGAGGAGAGAAGGGAAAGAGGAAGCAGAAAAATTAAGACTTCAGGAGGAGACTTATGTAAGAGAGTACATGAAAGTGTATATTACAGGGCTCCCTGTGACATCGTCTCTAATAGATAGCGGGGCCGAATACAATTGTGCGCGAGCAGAACTAATCAGGCCGCTCAACCTACCTGTGGTCAAGCAGATAGAGGTGAAGGGGCTGAACGGTCAATCAATGATTGTGGACGTGGTGCGGCTGAGACTAAAGGGGTCTCAGGCCGGCGAGGACAGGGAGGGGGAGGTAAATCACGCCCCTGATGTTCGGATATGGGCGGCACTCATTAAAGACCTTAATGAACCGTTAATTATCACGCCCACTACAGCCGACTTGCTGCGCGAGACAGCGTTGTACTCGTGTCACGCGGCCAGCGCTCCTGAAATAGACCAAATTTCAGAAGCGCAGGCGGTCGCAAGGACTGAGACGAGTGAGGAAGAGGAGAGAGGGGAGGAGGTAGAGGGACTTAGGACGCTGATAGGCGAGGATTACTTCACGGTCGCTCAAGCAGACAGTGGGAGTATAGGAGAAATCGGTCCCGAAGAAACGGATAATGAAGAGCTATTCTTCAATCCTGAGATACCACCCCCACCCAAGGAAGACACAATAGTAGGCAGAAACAAGATGGCGGCTGAACAAGCACAATGTTCGACACTAGCACCATTCTTGGCCCACGGGAAAATTGGGGCGAAGAGCTTCTTCACTGAAGACAATTTGCCCTTTCATAAAGACAAAATAGCTGGGCATTCTGTAAAACAACTGTGCTTGCCTAAAGAGAGAATAGACAAAGTCATCATCCAATCACCGGAAGCGCGAGGAGCAAAGAAGGAGGGCCAATGGCAAGGCCCGGCCATCATCGCTCAGGTGAAATCGCCCTACACATACATCGTGGAAATAGGGGGCAAAAGGCGCTTACTACACGCAAATCGGATTCGCAAATATAACGAAAGAATACAGCAAGCATTGATTAACAATTGCTCCATTCTGTTCGAGAAGGACGAAGACTTCGGTCACGGGGAAGCGGTGGGTAGCTTCGTCACGAGGCAGACAAGGCCCAGTGCACAAGTAGACCCTATTGCCGTTGCACACTTAACGGTACCCGAGCGGAAACAGCTGTTTAGTCTGTTAGACAGGTTTCCAGATGTGTTCTCGGACAAACCAGGTTTCTGTCCCGTCCTAGAACACACAATCACTGTTAGCGCGGAATTCAGGCCGAAGAGTTTGCGAGCCTATAAGGTGCCGGAACTGCTCAAACCGGAGATGGAGAAGCAGACCCGCGAACTTTTGGCCCTAGGTATTATCACTCCCTCACATAGTGACATGGCAGTACACTCGATGACGTGGCCGGATCACATGAAACACCTAGAGAAATATTTAATGACTATTCAACAGTCGGGTCTGACCCTTAACATTAAGAAGAGTTCGTTTGCTAGGCGACAAACAACGTTTGTAGGTCACCTGATCGGATCAGGGAGCATTGAACCGGATCCTATGAAAATCGCAGGGCTAGGGAAAATCCCTCAACCCGAGTCCAAAAAGGACATACGGAGATTAATTGGCTTCTTCAGTTATTTTAGGAACTTCATCCCTAACCTGGCTGAGACAGCCAGAATTCTCACTGACTTGACCCAGAAATCGGTGCCTGCTAAGATACCCTGGCGAATTGAACATCAAAATGCGCTAGATAAACTTACGCACGATTTGAATAACGCTGTATGTTTGCAGACAATTGACTACGGCAGAGAGTTTGGTTTATCGACTGACGCTTCAGACAAAGCAGTCGGTTGCTGCTTATTCCAAATTCAAGACGACGGAACAGAACGGCCAATATGTTTCGCCAGTTCTAAATTAGATGCTACGCAAGCGCGTTGGTCCACTGTGGAACGCGAAGCGTATGCTGTAATCTTTGCGTTGAAGAAGTTTAGGAATTGGATTTTTATGTCAAGGACCACCCTCTATTCTGATCACAATCCCTTGACTTTCCTAACTGCTTCTACGCCCACAAGTGCTAAACTTGCGAGGTGGGCTCTGGCACTCCAGGACTTCGATATGTCTTTTGAATATCGACCTGGGGCGCTGAATATTCCCGCTGATCTTTTGTCCAGACTATGATTGAGGAAGAAGGCGGACTACCATGTAAGGCACCGCGACAACTGTAAATATATTTCTAACTGTGCTGATATTTTGTATTTTCATGGGAACGACGAGGACATGGTCTGGAGGAAATCGATGGAGGGAACGACATCATTCTCAGCCGGGAGGCGAACCAATGACTGGCTTTGTCCTCCCCCGGGAAGGGAGGTGTCGCGTGAGGAGATCGACGACAACGACGAGATGGCATCATCATTATGATGTAAGCGTCGTTGCCGGTCGAGATAGGATGATGACGGACGAAAGCCAGTCTCCACTTGGGCAACAATGAAGGCAGCGAGGCCCAGGTGTAATCGGACACCACACAGCCAAGGTGTAATAGGACACCTCGCGGCTATGGTGTAACCAGACACCGTCCGCGCTGCAGGCGAGCGACGACCCGCGTATCGAGGAGCAATCTGACACTAATTGACGATAGCTTGACGTGGGGAGGGGGGCTGACTGATGCACGCTGGAGTTCCTACTTAACAGAAGGGAACGGAGAACACGGGACTTGTACTACTGGCGAGGGCGACGCGTGAACATCGGTCGAGCGAACAACATCGAGAGGAGCGACCAGCGGCGGCGGCAGAGTATTAGTCCGTCAGATTCAGAGACTGACGCGAAAGAACGATCTGTAGTTAGGCTGTACGAAGCAACATTTGAGATAGTCCGATTTAATATCTAAACGCTTTAATACTACGTGGAAGTTCCCGTAGAGTTAGTGTATATATATTTGTTTCTTTAATTAAATTCATTTATTAATTAAACAAAGTTCGTCGTGAATCTTCTATAGAAAAGTTAGGCACGTTAAGTAAAAGTGCAAGTAAAAGAACGAGCAATCGAGGGTCGACATCAACACACGGCAAACAATCGACAGGGAGACCTTCGATTGCGACAGCATAGAAAACAATAGAAAAAATAATGATCAAGTAAAGAGTTTGCACAAATATTCCCTTACTCTATTTTCCCTCCCTCAAAGTAGGCCTAATACGAGCAAACCTACCTTCCCAATCCAAGGCGGAATCGGTTTCGTTCAGGGACAGCAAGACAACACACGTGAAACGGTTACGTAGATGGCTGACTTTGTTTAGCACTCACTTTCAAGAGAAAGTACCGATACACGTAAAACCACGAAACAAACTTAACCAAGAACATCGTGGCTGTATTACAAAAACACTCGTCCCTTTTCTTCGGTAGTCTGACCGACTGCAGAACGCCTGTTCGAGTGAAAAACAAATGACTCTTGACATGTCTGTTCTGTTCCTATCAAGTTTTTTCTATCCTCAACGCAGTCGACCCTCACAGTTCCTACGAAATTGTCCTGTGTTCGTCTTCTCCGTTCCTGTAATACTGCCCGACTGACTCACAAAGCGTAGTAGTAGAAGTTTCAGTTTAACGACCCGTGTCCCAACAAAGACCAATAGATTCGCATTGCTCCTTCGTCCAGGCTTGGAACTGGCTCCGAAGCTAGAGGGGTATATTTAAAAAGTCTGGCAGCACGTGTGTTAGTCGGCATCTAAGGGAAGAAGCTCATTACTTAGAGACTGTGTCAATTACATATATGTTAATATATATATACATACATATATATATATATTTGTGTGTATATAAATATACATATTATGTATAACGTTCTGACTACGTGATTCACCAGCTCGACCTGTTATCTCGCAGCGATCGGCTAAAAACAACACAAGACCCGCTGGTAAAGGAAATACGATACCAATTAGCGGACACGACTGAATGCATTTGAACTCTATAGGTTAAATTTTCAAGAATACGCCTAAACAAAGACGCCCATTACGGTACCATGTAGCAAACAGTGTAAGTGAATTAAATCAATATAATCACTAGTGTTTCCTGACACTTAAAATTTTACAGAAATTTGAAGTGAGACTGAGACTTGCATACGACATTTTAGCAAATAGCAACAAACTTGCTGTACACGCTCGGCTCGGGGGCCCGCGGTGCGCCGCACCGCGGGCACCTGTGTTAAAAACGGCCCCGTGTGGCAGACTCGTAGACGTCTATGGGCAGACTAAGAGCCTTCAATTCCATAGTTGAAGCTCTGGGCAGACTGTTGGTTACCAAAGAAATATAAATTATAAAGATCTCACGTCTGCTGTGGTTTGCATTTACACTATATCAATGTGCATAAGGTCACACAAATTTTAAAGAAATATTTGGGACTAAAAAGGGCAAAATTCACTGGTGGGGATAAGGGCAAGGACTGGTGGGGAATTCGAGAGGGCTGGTGGGGAATTTCCCCACCAGTCAACATGTTAAAAAATGCCCTGTGAGACACTACCTCCGGTTCACATCTGTTTGAAACGTTATTAGAATCAGAATTAGAGAACCAGGAGTAGGCGATGAAGACCCATCTCGTCTTAAGACCACCATAGGCATAAACTTCTAAAGCATCTTTGCATAACCTTCACATTAATTAAGGCGTTAGGTTTAAATTAATTAGATTCTTGCATGCATCAGAATCGCCTGCGAATCTGACCATAACCGTCCTGTTGAGTAGGTCCTATCATCATATTAACGCTCATAAAGGAATAACGCTCGGTTATGAGGTCAAGTTACAGTTAAGCAGCTGATGGTGGAGGTTAATTGTTCTAAACCACCTGTTTTATAAGATCCATACGCTTTGAAATTACACGCCACTTGCAGCAATAGTTCTCAAACAGCAAATTCAAAACACGATAATTCGTCAACTGGACAACATTGCCCTGCTGATTACACAGCTTCGTGATGTCATATAACTCACTTGGACTCAAACCTTGGATACTGAAGCGAAGGATAAGCATCTGCCATCTGTCATAATTATGATAGTACAGGGATGGGCTGTTGAGAGGTTCGACCTGTTTGTTGGACTTCGTCGAAAGAACACATCTCACAACATCGTCTGTGCCGCCAACCAATGGTTAAACATTTACAATCAGAAAACGACATCGAGTACGAGTAGGTCATTTATTGGAATACAGACCGTTTGTTAAGATTTTACTGAAGCAAGTTTCAATGATGATAAATAGGGTGCTGAGCAATGAGCCTTTTGCTTTACGTATTGATTGTAGCAAACATTGTAAACGATTAATAACTAGTTCTGTTCTGAGACAATACTACATAAAAGCCTAGATATGTTGTGAGATAACGTTAGTAGTAGGCCTACACTGACTGTTAAAACTGCAATAGTCATTCAGAAGTGAAATTGCAACTTTTTACTTCAAACATTTGAGCATAATTAAAACTAATTAAATAAACGAAAAACATATTATGAAAAAATAACAACGAACGAAGAACAATAAGCGTCAACAACAACAACATAAATGCATAGCAAACTACATTCTTAGTAAGTAGCATCGGGCAACAGCTGCAAACGTTTAGAACCGTAACTTAAAATCTAGAGTAGGCCTAATCAAGCCGTCACTACGAGCCCAAACTAGAGATTATAATGCATACTTAACAGTGATCGAAGTGACCTAAACCAACTTCTATTCCCTCAGGAACTGTCCTCTTCCTCTGTTACCCTTTCTTAAAACTTGTTTTTTTTCTCTCTCGGGGTCTCTCGCCCTGGGAGTGCTTCTGAATGGCTCTCCCGCTAGAAGCGCCTTATAAATGTCCGAATACAATACAATACAATATACAATACAAAACAATCAGTTACGTATTTTTGGATGAACTCCGCCACTGCTCGTACTGTGGCAGTGCCAGTCCCAAATCTGGATGAAGGAGGACGGCGACGCTAATGATCTTTGTTATGACACACTGTCGTTAAGCTGAAACTACTACTACGTATTTTTTGGTAGCCTAGGTCCACAGGAACCACGACTTCTGGTTGAGTGGATGACACTTCACTGTGAACAATAGATGTGAACATGGTTCTAAGAATCTAGGCCTATAATTAAGTTATAACGCCGAACTTCGGCGTTATTTTGAGCCTATTGCGGCTAACGCCCGTTATAAATATGTTCGTCCCACGTACATGTACAGTAGTTGGATCAGTTATGGATCTAAGCTTTTAATTGTTTGCAGCGGCGATATAATTGTAACTAGTGTATTTCCCCGTCATAATTATGACGGCAGTGTATATCGTTGGTTAAAATGCTCTGATCGCCGTCGTCAAGACTTAAGTCACAACGGTAGTGATGTCACAATAGAACAGAAACCGTTTTGTGACGTAGCGTTTATCGTCGGACGGACACTATATGGATGTTATATAAGAGATTGTAATTGTAATCTAGAATTTATATAGCGCCACTCATAATCAGAGGCGCTCCCGACCCGGGTCAGTGTCTTCACTGACAAAGAGAAATGTTTCAGGCGCTTGCGGAACTCTACAGGAGAGAGAGAGAGAGAGAGAGAGAGAGAGAGAGAGAGAGAGAGAGAGAGAGAGAGAACTCTACAGGAGATAGAGAGAGAGAGAGAGAGAGAGAGAGAGAGAGAGAGAGAGAGAGAGAGACAGACAGACAGACAGACAGACAGACAGACAGACAGACAGACAGACAGGCAGACAGACAGACAGGCAGGCAGGCAGGCAGGCAGGCAGAGAGAGAGACAGAGAGAGAGACAGAAAGAGAGAGAGAGAGAGAGAGAGAGAGTGATGAGAGAGAGAGAGAGAGAGAGAGAGAGAGAGAGAGAGAGAGAGAGAGAGAGAGAGAGAGAGAGAGAGAGAGAGAGAGAGAGAGAGAGAGAGAGAGAGAGAGAGAGAGAGAGAGGTTCCAGCTGGAAGGCCCACATTGGCCTCACAACCGCAAAGCTACGAGACTGGGCCGTAGCAGTGCGCATCCAAGGAACGGGCAGATGACCGGAGAGACCGCGCAGGCAGATGACCGGAGAGAGCCCCGAGCAGGCAAACTGGAAACCGGGTGCAGTAAGCCCTGAGATACAGTGAAGATGAGCCAACAAGACAGTACGCATGAGGGAAAGGACCTTAAATTGAATGCGTTGGAGAATGGGAAGCCAGTGAAGGGAGTCTCGGATGTAGGAGGAGATATGGGCAAACTTCATGATGCCCCTATGAGGCGGGCAGCAGCATTAAGTATGGATTGAAGCTTAGATGCATTAGTAGAGGACAGGCCAATATAGACAGCGTTCCCGTAGTCAATCCTAGTGCAGATCAGAGCATAAACTAAGGCCACGATCGCAAGCAGCGAAAGGGATTGGCGAATGGCAATGAGTTGGCGTAAATAGTAGAAACACGAGCGAGAGACACTATTGACGTGATCAGATAGAGAGAGAGAGAGAGAGAACAGGATCTAGGACGAATCCAAGATCACGGACAGAGGAGGAGAAGTGCACATTGGGAAACCTGAGGTGGAGGGAGTCAGCATCGATCCTAGCGTGCTGGACACAATTACCGACCCAAATGTACTGTCTCTTATCATGGTTAAGACGGAGGCGATTAGTATAGAGGACAGCCAGAGATCTAGAGCAGAGAAAGCCGCCAGGATGCGTTCGACCATAAGAGCAGCTTAGGTGGCCTGTGTGTCATGAGCGTATTGGTGAGACAAAACACCCACTGGACCTTGAATCCCCGCTAGATCCGAGGTATACAAAATGAACAGAAGGGGAGCGAGGACAGAACCTTAGGTTAGTCCGTACGGGATGTGGGCCCAAGCGGAGTGGATGGGTAAAAAAACAACAGAAACAGAGCGATCAGTTAGGAATGAGCGAAACCAAAGAACACAGTCAGTAGGCTACAGTACTATTGATCGCTCTCAACTTACTCTTCTTGCACTTTACGATGTAAGTGCAGCCTTCGACACGGTAGATCATGATCTTCTACTGCGTCGCCTTTTGTTGTGGATTCGATGTTTAATTCAACATTTAAAGTGCTCAAACTCTATTGTGTACATGGCCAGTAATGTCGGCCCATCCTAATCAAAGTCTATCACGTTATGTGCTGTGCGTCAAATGTCACGTGTCTTGTGCATGTGCATAGAATAATTATATAAAAGTAAGTATGTCAACATATACACAACACCTTTCTACCTCCTTTGGTATCTCCAACCTACCTCTACAGTGGTTTCGTCATACCTATCTGACCGCACTTCGTCTACTGTCTACCACTCCTCGCGTTCCCCTTGGATTCCTGTACCTGATGGCCTCCCCCAGGGTTCTGTGCTTGGCCCTCTTCTTTATATCCTCTTTACTGCTGACCTTGAATCTGTTCTTGCTGCTAGTGCTCTTTGTAGCCATTCTTACGCTGATGATCTCCAATCCTACCTACTTTGCTCTGCACGGGATGCTCTGAGTGCTATTCGCTTGATGTCTTGTGCAACTGACACTCTGTCTGCCTGGCTTTCTTCCAATCGCCTGAGACTCAATCCTCTTAAGACCCAGTACATATGGCTGGGTACCCGCCATCAGTTAGCAAAAAATTAACCTGACCCTTTTGGCTGCTGAATTTCCTCTAATATCATTTTCTACCTCTGTCCAGAACCTCGGTGTCATTCTTGACCAGGAACTAACCTTTACTAAGCGCCTCTCTTCTCTGTCTCGCTCCTGTTTCTACCATCTCCGCCAGCTTAGGGTTGTTGCTCGCTCTCTCAGCCTCTGCTGCTTCAACTCTTATCCATGCCTTTGTTTGCTCTCGTTTAGATTACTGCTCTTATTTCTACAACGGTCTTCCTCAAGCCCGCCTGTCCTTCCTTGAGAGGGTCCTTCGGTCTGCGGCGCGCCTTGTTGGCTCCATACCCCGCTATGGTAGTGTATCCCCCTGCATGCATCATACTCTTCATTGGCTTCCCATCCGGCAGCGTATCCTGTATCGGCTTTGCTCTCTCGCCTGGCAATGTGTTTTGTCTATGGCTTCTTCCTACCGATGCTCCGTTTTCACCCTCTCTTCTTCTCTTAGGGGTCGCTCAGCCCTCCTCTTCTCGGGGCGACTTTATAGTCCTATATGGGTCATTATCCGAAATGTTAGGGCCTACAAATTTTTTCTCCGAAAAACAGAAAATTTTTTTCCCCCAAAATTGGTTGTAAGTGTTTTTTAGTCATGTACATAGTTAAATTTAACTAATTTGAAAGAAATCCACTATATTTTTAATCACAAGTTAATTTTTTTCAGAAATTATAAGTCAAAATTCCTCTTTTTTCATTGAAATCCGCCCTTTTTGTGTAATCATATTTAATCGCGGGAACCTGAAATATTCCTCTGGTGCTTATAAAATGGCAATTTCTTAAAAGTAGATGATGCCAGCATTACGTAGGAATACAATAGGCCTTTCCTTCACACAATATATTAGTCTGGTGTCAAGAAATTAAGACATTTTTCTAAATTATTTAAAAAAAGAAATATAATTTTCAGCTGCAGAAAAAAATCTGTGCAGCATTAGCTATAACTGTATGTTATATGCATTAGATACAAGTTGAACAACATTTTAAGAGTTGATAGTAAATTCCAATTACTTCCAATTTATTTTTATATCAAATAATTCACAAACAATACATGTAATTCACTCTGAGCAATGCGTCATTACCATCCGAGACAAGATGCGACTGTCATGAGAAAATAGCAAAAATCTGATGAATTCGGATGGTAATGATGAAAAACAACCGCGAATGGTAATGACAAAATGATGAAATTTAAAACAGCCGTCAAACATTTTCACGTGAATTACTCCATCAGATAAGTAATTTCAATCAGTTCAACAAAAGCGACAAATAAAACAAGTTGTCAATGTTGTAATCTACTTAAACCAGGAAATACACCACTAGATGGTAATGAAGCAGAAATTTACTTTTCTTGTAATTTGGAACACACAAACTTAAATTAAAAATAAAATATTAGGAATTTCAACACAAATCTGTGTGATTCCATTAATAGTTGACAATATCTCGTTCTTGATGCTTTTCTTTTAGTAAGTAAGCACGTTCTGTAAAAGTTATAGGCTTCCCAAAAATTGGGATGGCTATGATGCTTATTTCTATGGACAGGTTTAAATAGGTCCAAAAAGAAATAAATATAATGAAAATGAGTCTAAATGCTTAATTATTGCATATGCTAGCTACCAATTAATCAAAATAATATACCTTTGTTACAGGTTGTAATGGAATATATTTGCGTAAAAGCTTAATTTAATGCATTGTACACCGTCTCGGACATTGGATGGTAATGATATTTTGTATACATTTAGTAATTTTTTTCAAAATTTCCAAAATCTAGCAGCTGAAACAATGATGGGAAATGTTAATCTGCTCATTCTTTGAAGGATAGGCAAAAAAATTTGAAGAAATTATCTAAGAAACTCAAAAAACCAGCATGGGACATCGATTCTGCACTTTTCGGATAATGACCCATATATGCCCGCACTGCTACTATGCAGCGCCGAGCATTCTCTGTCGCTGGTTCAACTGCGTGGAATGACTTACCATCTCTCCTTTGCCTATCTCCTCGTACTCACACGTCTTCTTTTTACGCTCTATTGAGGACTTTTCTCTTTGATCAGTCCTGGCTTGGGAGTGCCTCTGAGTAGAGCCCTTGAAGAGGCGCTATATAAATTCCATGATTGATTGATTGATTGATTGATTGATTGATTGATTGATTGATTGATTGATTGATTGATTGATTGACTGCCTGACTGACTGGTTGGTTGGTTGGTTGATTGATTGATTGATTGATTGATTGATTGATTGATTGATTGATTGATTGATTGATTGATTGATTGATTGATTGATTGATTGATTGATTGATTGATTGATTGATTGATTGATTGATTGATTGATTGATTGATTGATTGATTGATTGATTGATTGATTGATTGATTGATTGATTGATTGATTGATTGATTTCAGGATGAAGGCTGCAGAGGGATTCTAAGCATCAACTTAACAAGATGTGTTCTATCGACGGGGGGTCCAACAGACCCTACAGGTCGAAACTCTCAACAGCCCATTCCTGTACCATCAATTGACATACGGCAGATGTTTACCCTTCGCTTCGGTGTTCAGGGTTTGAGTCCATATGCCTCACGTGAAATCACGAAGCTATGCAGTCAGCAGGGCATGGTTGTCCAGTTGACGAATTGACGTTTTTGTGTTTGCTTTTTGAGAACCATTGAGCACTATAAGTGGCGTGCAATAATTTCAGAGCGTATGAATTTTGTAAAACAGGTGGTTTAGAACAATTAACCTCTACCACCAGCCTCTTAACTGCAACTTGACCTCATAGCTGAACATTAGGCTATTCACTTATGAACGTTTACATACTATTACTCAACAGGGCCGAGTAAGCTTATGTCTTGATCGCAGGTGATTCTGATACTTTCGACAATCTAACTAGTTGAAACCTAACGCGGCGATAGGTTAATTAATGTGAAGGTTCGGGCCAAGGTGCTTTAGGAGTTCATGTTTAAGGCGTTCCAACTCGTGCGTTCTCTGATTTTTAGATAGCGCTACGATAACCTTTCAGCGCGTTAGGAGAGTACTAAGCCACTGCAAACAATAAAAAAAGCCCTGGTCAATAACTGGTCCCAGCTACGAGGAACGAACACTTTTTGAAGGGTGCTAGGCGTTATAGGCGATAATGCGACCTATTGACCTTAGTACCCTGCTCACATCAGTGAAGTGTCATTCACTCTGTCAGAAGTCGCAGACTTTCAGACGCGCCAGGTTCCTGCGGACCTCGGCCAACAAAAATACGTAACTAATGTTTATAGAGTATAGTGTTATATAGATATGAAAAAATGGTGTTGCGTGGCTGAACTAACTCTGACCATAAAGCGATTTATTAACGTCCATAAACAGTCAAAATGTAAAGTTAAAAGCGTATAAAAGTTCACACAGGGGGCCTACGTTATGGATATTCTAAATTAAGCTCTGCGCATCTTTCTAACTATATTAAACCGCTTCTTGTTTTCGATAATACGTTACCTGGGCCAACTGTTTTGAACTCTGTTATTCATCAGATGGCGTACAATGACAAAATCATCGCCAAATGCCACGGTTGTGCAGTGGCAACATGGCTGAAACAACTTCGGCTTAAGAGGTCTATAGGCAAAAACCCTAGAACCACCTGATTTCAAATTTGAAATGGGTTACCTCATAGCTGATCATCATGAGCGTTTACATGCATGGGCGTCCGGTGGGGAGGGGTAAAGGGCAGTTGCAACCTAGATTTTGCAAATATTTTACAAAAATTAAATCTTGTGATTATTATAATTGTTACAACAGTCCCAACACGATTTTTAATGCTAAAAAACACTTAGTTATTTAGGTAAGAACTTGACAAATATTTATTTTTAAAGTTGTCGCGTGTTCTGTGTTCTTGAGTAGCCTATATGTCAAAACGTCATTTTGCTCCCACCACGAACATTTTGCCCCCTATAAAAATTCCTGCGGACGCCCATGTTTACA
Organism: Allolobophora icterica; assembly: GCA_963556255.1. Taxonomy (NCBI): domain Eukaryota; kingdom Metazoa; phylum Annelida; class Clitellata; order Crassiclitellata; family Lumbricidae; genus Allolobophora; species Allolobophora icterica. The sequence goes on along the minus strand of OY744615.1, from coordinate 22,161,979 downwards.
TGATACTCAACCGGACAGGGTAGGCCTATGTTTTGATCGCCGACGATTCTGATGCATCATATAATATTCGATTATTCGTATTTATTGACAAGCTCACTAACAAACCGCGGTAATTAAGTCACATTGAAACAATTGAAACATGACGGTACAATTATAATTATCAAGATCTTAATTAATACACGTCTTGGCAGCATGTAAGGCGCCCACTCATTTTGCTACTGCCTCTAGGGAGTGGACGGCTGAGTCGACCTAGAGGGGACTTACGGGTATCGAACCGCGGATTTACAAAATCTAATGTTCTAATGAAACATGCAACAATCTAATTTTTTTAACACTTTACAGACGAGCTGTATTGGTTTCTCAGTCGCTCTTACTCGTCGTTAAAGTGTTAAATCTGACACTTGATATAATATGAAGTTTCGTTTTAGAAGTTAATGCCTAAGGTGGTCTTAGGGCAAGATGGTTCTTCCTACTCGTGCATTCTCTGAGTTTGAGACGACGATACGATAACGTTTCAAACAGTCCGGAGACTATATCTAAGGTCTTGATCCTGACTCTCCTTCTAACTATCGCCCTATCTCAAACCTTTCTTTCCTTTCAAAGCTTTTGGGAAAATGTGTCTCTTGTCAATTGATCTATTACCTTGACTCTAACTCTCTAATGCCCACTCTTCAGTCTAGTTTCAGGAAATTCCACTTGACGGAATCGCTCATAATGTGTCTTATAGCTTAAGTATTTCAAGCTATTGATAGTGGCTCTGTATGATATTAAAGCTGCCTTTGATACTGTAGACCAGAGGTTTTCAAACTTTTTGGACCAGGGACCCCTATTTTTTCTAGGCATAGCTCGCGGACCCCCAGTATTTACAAAGCAAAATTTAGGCCCCTATTCTTAAAATTAAAAAAAAAATAACAGGCAGATAGACTATTTCCACAATACACGCTTGCTTACTTATGACGCTGAGGACTATTATAATATAAAAAGTAACACTAAATAAATTGTTATTAACTCCCTGCAATAACTATGGAACACAGTCATTTTTAAAAGAAATGAATAACATCGGTTTCGCCAAAAGCCAGTAATGTCAGCGCGAGGGATGTGCTTGCTTTGCTTTGCAAAAACTGTCCGTAATTGGTGCTAGTTTGGATAGGCCTAAGCACTGTTTTCTTACGTTTCAGAAAGTTATCCATAATACACACAGCAAAATTATATAGTTAGCATATAACAGCGAACGTGAACGAAATAGGGATATGCTTTGCAAATCTCTGCATTATCGTTCATGATCATCTAAAGGCTAAAACCAGGCGAATTCCACAAATTTCTAATTCTACAAGTCCAGAGTACAGGAAATAGACCAGCATATTGCAAATGAAGCCTTCACTGGAGGAACCACTAGAGTTCATTTTTGACATTTTTAAAGCTAACTATGTCTTGTAATACTTAATGCTATAGACTATAGAGCAAGTGTGTTTTTCAGAAAACCCAAGTCAGTCTAGAGTTACAATTAGAAGAAAATATAGCGTTTATGTAAAAACAACTAGCCTAGAGTCCTAGCTAGAGCTTCGGTGTTTCTTCCATGAAAAAAACAATCAGGCTCATATTCAGTGTTGATTTTCTAAATGAAACACTTGTAGACTTTCAAAGTTTGTTTTGTGAATATCTTAAACTTTTTTAAATGGAATCTAGTTGCAGGCCTACTTCTGATGAAGGCTTCAAATACATCCCGCTTACATTGGGTGCAGAAATGATTGGCAGTCGATTAGCAGAAATTATAGGGCCTATATTGAATTTTATAAAAACACGTGTTATTAGGCTAGAAATGTAACGTGACCATAAGCCTACATCTTATTTACGTCACTGTATGCCCTAGTACGTAAAGAATAACTATCAGCAGCATCACAAAACTGGTGTGATCGAATACCCAATTGGATCCTTGTGGATCATACAGTTATAGGCAAACTATAAGTAGCGTATGAATTTGAAAACACAGGCTGTTAATGATAAAACCATACAGTGTTAAGCATCACATTATTTTCAGAACGCTCTCGCGGACCCCCGCCAAATCCTTCGCGGACCCCCAGGGGTCCGCGGACCACAGTTTGAAAAACTCTGCTGTAGACAATACCATCCTCTTAGACCAACTGTCTAAATCTTTTGGTATTAGCCTAAACATCATTAAGAAGACTAAGAAGGAATAGTCCACCGTAGGAGAGGTTTGAGTTCCATGATAAGCATTTACAGCTGTCTTTCCGTCTGGTATGACTGTCTCCGTCTGGTAGGCCTATGTCTGTCTCTCCGTCTGGTCTGTCTGTCTCTCCGTCTGGTCTGTCTGTAAGTCTGTCTGTCTCGTTGAATCGTCTGGTTTGTCCATTTGCATGACTGTATCTGCTGAATCGGCCTTAGAGGTCAGTGTGTCGACTGTCGACGTCAATTTCTATCACATGTGGTTTTTTTCTATGACAGTGCTATGCCACGTCCATTTAGAAGGGCAACCACTGGATCACGATCAGGACACGAATGTTCCTTTAGCTTTTATTGTCATTCTTGATTACGACAGCAACAACGATTCATGATCTACTCTATTCTGCCCAAGCGGATAACATTAGCAAATATAGTCTCACAACTGCCATTTACGATCATTTTCTTAGTTTGTGCATTTGAAATTATGTTTAATTTTCGTAGTTTGTGCTTTGAGGTTGTGTTTAATTTTCATGGTTTGTGCGTTTGAAATTCGGTTTATGCAGCGTGTATGTTTTACTACTGTGTAATTTGACTTGTTGTTTCTGCCTTCGAGCGTAATAAAGTCCTCATTAGTGTCGCAAGTTATTAGAATAGAATAGCATATTCTTTATTAGAAGTTTAGAACCAATTGCAAACCTCATTTTGGCGTACAGCAGCTTATACGTGTTTAGACAGTTTATATAGGTCTACGACTGCTAATAAGCTATTAATAACTGTTAATATTTGTCTCAAACATATCCCATTTTTATTATTTATTTATGTTTATTTTATTAATTACATATCCCATTAGTATTAATTAGACAATGTCAAACTTTGCCATCGTCGCCTGATGTTAAATAAAATTTAAACTAACAGACCTACTGTATACCTATCTGCTGCTTCTTAAGAAAACGCAGAATAGTGTTTACATTGTCAAAGACCAATGCAATGCGTCGATGACCAGAAGCATCAAAAGATCGCAAAACGTTTCAAAAAGACAGAGGTAAATGTTAAGCAGTGCCAACGATGACAGTCTCTCCGCTCACATGGTTTTATGTAGATAGGCCCTATTAGTCTATAGGCGCAAAAAATGGAAAATCCCGTGTGAATGGCAAATCATGTTCATTTTTTGTAACATATTACTTTTTGTCACTAATTCGACCCTGCTGATTACGCCAATCGCTTCTCCTTATTAGGGGTTATGCCTCGTCTAATAGTTCGTTTCGACGTCTATTACGGTATCTCCCTAAGCATGCAGCGTCTCCTTCCCCTTCAATCTGTTCTAAATGCTTCTGCTAGGCTCATCGCTCGACTCCGCCGCTTTGCCCAAATCTCTAGTTTACATGCTTGATGCCCTGCACTGGCTCCCTATTGCCTCGCGCATCCGCTATAAGATCCTCTTCCTTGTGTCTAAATCTCAGCAGGGTATATTGCCCCAAAATATCTCTCGAACTATCTGCGAAAGCCGCTATCTGCATTTTCTTCTCGCTCATAGCACTCTGTGAATCGGCCTGATCTTTTTGTTCCCAGCCTCCCAGGGCTAAAACTGTCTTGGCCCAGCACCCTGCGTTTGCTATATTGGGTCCCACGATCTGGATTGACCTTCCCCCTCTGCTCAGGGCCAAACTAATGACTGGTTTTCCCTCATCGGTCTCGCGTTTCGTAAAGGCATTTCTGTTTCCCCGAGGCTTCTGTGCTGAGAGCGTCTCTGAATAGTTATTCTGCGAGAGGCACTTTATAAATTTATAGATACAATACCATACAATACAATAATTCTACTAGCTTGCGATGATTTTGTCATTGTGCGCCATCTAACGAATAGCAGAGTTCAAAACAGTTGGTTAAGATAACGCGTGTTTGAAAAAAAGCAGTTTATTGCAATTAGAAAGATGCGTAGAGCTTAGGGGCCATCCATATATTACGTACACAAAAATCCGGGAAAATTGGACCCCCTCACCCCCTGTTCGCAAGCGTACTTTCTTCCACCACCCCCCTCCCTGAGTACGTACGTTTGACGCACCCCCTCCCCCGATGACCAGCTGCAGAAAGTGTCTCCAGGCAGCCTGTCTGCACTTTAGGCCAGATTATTGAAGGGCCAATCTAGACAAATTATAGGTGTCGTTCACAGCACAGAATAACTGCACATGGCTTTTATATAATGTAATAAAATGCCATGGGACGACTATAGGATAATACAGAGTTATAAATAGGCTAATGTGGACGTCATAATTAGACATTTATTTCGGGTACGTACACATTTTGTTACCCCCCCTACCCCTCCGTTCGCACCCGTACGCAAAATCGCCAAAATCCGACCCCCCTAAGTGCGTACGTAATATGTGGATGGCCCCTTAATTAGAAAATCAAAAAAGTATGTGAACTGTTATACGCTTTCAACCTGACATTTTGACTGTTTATGGACTTTGATAAATCGTTTAACGGTCAGAATTAGGTCAGCCAAGCAACACCATGTTTTTAGATTAGGGCCTATATATATAGCACGATACTCTATAAACATCAGTTTTCGTGTCTTCAATAACCTAGGTATGCAGGAACCCAACTGCACAACAGGAGAGGTACGAGTCACTTCAGTTGCACTAGGCCAATAGGCTCTGTTCACATAGGTCTAGACATGTGAAACTGAAGTGATACAGGTCTAGTCTACGCCCATCATAATAGGCCCCATGATCGTACCTCGTAGTTGGGTCCAGTTATTGACCTAGGTTTTTATTGTTTCGGCGTTTCACGACTGTTTGAAACGCTATCAGAATCAGAATCAGAATAAGAGAACCAAGAGTAGGAAGACCCATCTCGCCTTAAGACCACCATCGGCATGAACTTCTAAAGCATCTTAGCATAACCTTCGCATTAATTAAGGCGTTAGGTTTAAATTAATTAGATGGCTGCATGCATCAGAATCGTCTGCGATCTAGCCATACCCGTCCTGTTGAGTAGGTCCTATCATCACCTTAACGCTCATAAACGAATGACGCTCGGCTATGAGGTCAAGTTGCAGTTAAGCAGCTGATGGTGGAAATTCAAAACACGATTATTCGTCAACTGGACAACCTTGCCCTGCTGATTACACAGCTTCGTGATTTCATATTATAACTCACTTGGACTCAAACTCTGGATACTGAAGCGAAGGGTAAGCATCTACCATCTGTCATAATTAGGATAGTAAAGGGATGAGCTGTTGAGAGGTTCGACCTGTAGAGTTTGTTGGACTTCATCGAAAGAACACATCTCACAACATCATCTGTGCCACCAACCAATGGTTAAACATTTACAAACAGAAAACGACATAGAGTACGAGTAGGTCATTTATTGGAATACAGACCGTTTGTTAAGATTTTACTGAAGCAAGTTTCAAAGATGATAAATATGGTGCTGAGCAATGAGCCTTTTGTTTTAAGTATTGATTGTAGCAAACATTGTAAACGATTAATTAGGCCTACTAGTTCTGTTCTGAGACAATACTACATAAAAGCCTAGATATGTTAGTCAGTTGTGAGATAACGTTAGTAGTAGGCCTACACTGACTGTTAAAACTGCAATAGTCATTCAGAAGTGAAATTGCAACTTTATACTTCAAACATTTGAGCATAATTAAAACTAATTAAATAAACGATAAACATATTATGAAAAAATAACAACGAACGAAGAACAGTAGGCATTATCACCGTCAACAACAACAACAACATAAATGCATTGCAAACTACATTCTTAGTAAGTAGCATCGGGCAACAGCTGCAAACGTTTAGAACCGCTGTTAAAAACTAGAGTAATAAAGCAGTCACTATATACGAGCTCAAATCAGAGATTATAATGGCAATACTTAACAGTGATCCTTACAGAGACGTCATTTGGTTGGTTATGGGGGTGGCCCGCTCCCCTGATTTTTTGAAAAAGGCAAAAGGATGGAACAAGAAAAGGAGGAAGAATAAAGTGGTAAAAATTTAACAAATGATACTCAAATTCAGGGACGTCATTTAAAGGGTGTAGGCCCGCACTGCAGGGACTACCTTATGGGCATATATATAGGCACACAGTGATGGATTTGCCATGAGGCAATTGGGGCAATCTGGCCGAGTTTTTAAGAAACACAAAGAAGAGGTTTTAAAAAAATTTCACCTCTCTCCTGACGAGATCAGTTTAAAAGTCTCCCGTGTCTCCTCCCCCATCTGTCAAACAAGGTCGCCGCCAGTGCCCCCGAAAAAATACTCAAATGACATCCCTGTCCTTCTGGAAAAAGCTGAAATGACGTCCCTGATCACTTGTGGAAACTTGATCACTAAAAGCATTTGGTCTCAACTGACTTGGTTTTATCAGACAATTAAGGGTGATTTTTTAATGCGTCGAGTGGCGCAGAACTATTTGATGTCGAAGTAAAGCTAAGTACTTTGTTAGTTCAACTAGATTTAGCCATTAGCCTAGTTTATCATGGTTAATTAACTTGTTAGTAGGTCTATATTGTTTTGTAAGTCGGGCGACTCATCTAGATTCCGTGGTTAGCTTAACCCGTTCGTTGCTACAATAATTAAATTTATGTTAAGTTACTATCATTCGCAACTGATGCTTAGGATTGCTCTGCAGGCTTCATCCTGGAATGAAGGAATATTCGACCTTAGGAGAGGTTTGAGTTTCATGATATGCATTTACAGCTGTCTTTCCGTCTGATATGTCTGCCTGTCGGTCTTTCCGCCTGTTTGTCTTTCCGTCTGGTATGTCTGTCTTTGTCTGTCTGTCTGTCTGTCTGTCTGTCTCCCTGAATCGTCTGGTCTACCCCTTGACCTGACTGTATGTGCTGAATTGACTTTGGAGGTCAGTGTGTGTCGACGTCAATTTCTGCCAGAATGACGTCATACATAATCGATTCTGCGTTCGATTGAGCCGAGTTCGTAACCGTCGTAATGATGAAGGTCGATTCATTCGAGTAATGGCGAAGAATCTTATCATCCATCTTCACGAGGATTCTACAAATACACAAATCTTTAAAAGCTAGCACAATATAACATATTATAATATATAATTACATAGATTTAAAACTGCGTTATTTAGTCTTGAGCCCAAAATGTATCGATTTCAAACGTGTTATTATTCATTACTCATTTTATACTTTAAACCACGCCCTTCGGTAAATTTATAGGCCGAACTATAGCCAGGGTTGAATTTTCTGGGGGTAATAACCCCTGCATAGGGCAACACTTAGACCCTAAAGCTCTGTCAGAGGATTCTTACAGTCGGACCAGAACATGACGCCTATTAATTTTATAGGCCGATGTTATTAACGAAGTTTAACAGGATCGTAACTGTAGAGCTTATGGACTCCATAGAAATGTGTAGGCCTAGACTTATTCAGGACAAGGGAATTAACACATGCGAGCCGCGCTGCCATGTCCAGCCCTTCGACACCTGTGAGGGGCTTATAAGCGCTTTGCCCGTGTATCCACTTTTTACCCTTAAGGCTTGATGCTTTGGCTGAAAGTTAATAGAAGTTAATTATTCTAAACCACCTGTTTTATAAGATTCGTACACTCTGAAATTGCACGCTAAATGCTTCTAGCAATAGTTCTCAAAAAGAAAGTGCACATCTTCGTTCTTTTTGGGAGGTCTGCAGCTGGGAAAGGAAGTTATGCTAGGTTGAAAGTCTGAAAAGGAGCCCATTCAGGCTTTAGAAGTGAATTTTTATCATGAACTGTGACGCCGAAACTTAACGAAAGCCGCCTGAAAGCAGAAGCACTCTATAAAAAAGTCGCAACAAAAGGGTGTAAAAATTGAGAAGTAAAATGGTCGTCTAGAACTAAAAATGGTCGCCAACAATTTTTCGTGAGTTAAGTTCGGCCTTGCTTAGGCTACTAGCTCCCTCCATTCTCAGAACCCTGCAGCCGCTCTTGCGTAGGCATATGTACATGCACTTGTGCATGTAGCAAGGTTAGGCATTTGTATATTTGTTTCTCAACCCGGCGTGAAAACGTTTCTGTAGCGGAGTCAGAATTGCAGCGGACCATGCACCTGCGCCCTACGGCAAACGATTTATATCCGAAAGGAACAAAACATGACCGTCAAGGTGAAAACTTTTAACTTTCATGAGAACATTAACGTGTCGCAGTATCTGAATGATTGATTTTTATATATGAGTCTCTCAACACCTGCAGTAATAATATTCTTACCCTTTTTTCGATTTCTTGTAGATATTCTTGATCTTATTGGCTTCGATATTACATTTCTCATGGATCTGAAACAATCGCAGTGTTGCTCTATGTTTAATGATCTCCCGGTAAATGTATTATTATTATTATTATTATTATTATTATTATTATTATTATTATTATTATTATTATTATTATTATTATTATTATTATTATTATTATTATTATTATTAATATTTATTATTATTATTATTATTTTTTTTTTGCCCCGAGGTATACAGGATCCCTCAGGGACTTCAATATTAACTAATGTAAAAAAGGTGTCCGGAATGGCCCTATTCATCTGTTTCCTGGCTGGCGAAAGTACCCTTAAAAGCTACAGCGTTGAAACGCTGTATGCGTATGGCATTTTATTATTATTATTATTATTATTTTTATTTTTTATTTTTTATTTTTTTTGCCCCAAGGTACATATGATCCCTTGGGGACTTAGATATTAATTTGTTGTTATGTTATTTCCAGGAGATCAGGCCTCGTCCTCCGTTGAGTCCCTGAATGTGCCACGGAATGCGATGGCATTATAACGTTGAATGCAAACGGAAAGGCGCTGGAAAAGAAAGGTGCCCTCACTCGGCTCCCCTGTTATTATTATTATTATTACGAGCACTGAAAGCAATCGGCAAACTATGACAAACTGAAAACGATTTGTTTAACATAATGCTCAGGGCTGTCGTGGAGCATCTTTTGTGGTTTGAATTGAACTTTTTGTGTTGTGAATATGCGTATGGCATTTTGGTTGGCAGGGTTCCTATTCAGTCTCGCTAAAATGGTCATATCTAGTGTAATGTAAGGGTACAATTTATGCGTATACACGAATCCTGAACTTAGCACATGGACACGATTTTATAGATTTACTGGACAGATGAAGAGAAAGATATGACTGTTGATCGTGTAATTCTGACTTCACGGAGTCCCAGGCCTCAGAGATCTCGACAGGTTCTGTCGAAATGACTCTGGTTTCATAATACGATTTTATTTAGAAGCGGCCTTCCATTGAAACCCTGTGTAAGTACGGTAACGGTGCTTCATACATTTCTAGATTATATAAACGAGTACCTAGTCGTGTGCATATGGACTTTTATAAAGCGCATTTTGTGGAACCACTCAAACGCGAAGAGTAGCCCAGTGTACAGTGCCGGATTTAGACTTGGTGAGGCCATGTGGCATAAGCTCTATAAAGCGTGGAGGCCCCTTTTTTAAAAATTACACAGAAGGGTCTCAGAAAACTTGAAAAAATATGCCTCTCAATTATATAATAGCTAGGCATTTTAAGTGAAAAATTCAAATTATTTTCAAATAACTGCATTTACTCAGGCAAGAATCCGCGAGATGGAATTTACTACACAAAACGTTTAGAAGGTTATATATATATATATATATATATATATATATATATATATATATATATATATATATATATATATATATATATATATATATATATATATATATGTGTGTGTGTGTGTGTGTGTGTGTGTGTGTGTATACATAACATTTTTTAAAGTTCCCACAATTCTGATTTTTTTCCAGGCCCCTGCGGATTGTGAAGCCCTATAAGCTGTAGCTTTTTTAGCTTATGCCTTAGGCCCTATATTCGGCACTGCCTATGTATCGACGGGCGGATGTATGGATGGATTTGGTCGTTGAATGACTGAATGAATGAATAAACGAATATAATTACTGCTTGGGCAAGAGCAGGTACAGTTGGCGTCTGAAGAAGGAGGGCCGTGAAGACTTCCTCTTGTATCTCACGAACGTAAAGGAGAACTGAAATGGAAACAAGAGAGTCTAAGACAAAAGCAGCAAAGAGACAAACAACGAAGTTACCGTACTGACAGTTTCTGTTTCTGAACATCTACTTATATAGCTCGCTACAATATAATATATATATATATATATATATATATATATTCCCATTTATATAGCCCCTTGCAATAACCTCACGAAGGCGCAATGCATGCGTAGAAAGGCTATATATAAGGGAACACGGTTAGGCATGCGATTAGCCAAGTTACAGGATGGTTTCTCGTTGGTTTTCAATTTCTCGGCTGAAGCGCGAATAACCCAACAAACGCCGAAGTATACGTTCCTCTGCGGTTTGCATTTCTTGGTACAGACTTGCCAATTCAACACGACAGCAGAGAATTCGTTAGTACTGTTAAGTAACCAGTTACAAAGTGCATAGGATGGAGATTATTGTTGAAGTCAGACCTCTTTGATATTCCCTTGAGACGACGATGCTAGTAGGACGAGATCGTTTGACGGTTGCTGTCTGGTTCTCATCAACACTGAATTCCGTCGTCGTATTTCCACACGAATTTCTCGACGACGATCTTAGAAACAAATAAGAGGCAGAGGAAAATTACTTATGAGTCGAAATTACCTTCAACGACAGGAGAAACAAAGGACAGTCATATACTACTTAGAAGAAAAATAGAAAATTGGGAAGTTGCTTAGCATTTGCCAGTAGACAGGCTGTAATCTAGTCCCCCTCTTGTGGGGGGGGGAACAAGTTTCCTGGGGGATTTTCCACCCCAAAAGGTGTCTACATTTCAATATTGCTGGCCTCTGGGGGAGGGGAAACATCAATCCTGGGGGGGAAATCCCCCCCCAAAGACGTCTAGATAACACACTGGCCAGTAGACACTACTTTAATGCAATACAATAAACTGTATATGATATGGCCTTCCTTCCAAAGTTTAGAAGTGCACACACGACCACACAAAAGAGCATTGTATACTCCAGACAAGCCAACTGCATACGACAATAACGTTACACTTTGTGTCAGAAAACACACTATATTAGGCCCTACTTATTGTTCTACACTCCTCAAGTCCTTGATAGGGAGACATCATCTTCCAAGAAGTCACCTTCAAAATTCGGTCCAAAACTACTAACATAACTAACCAATAATTACAATTTCGTAAACTTTGAAACTGTTCTTGCTATAGTTCAGAATTAAGATGCTAATATCTCAAGTTGAGCGTTGATTCTGAATTTTAATTTACCCGTGTGAAGAAGTTGGTGTTGGTGGCAGCGTTTTCTTTTCGGCTGCAACTGGCTAAAAGAAGGGAAAGCACGCCGCGTTATTACGAATACGACAAGTGGATAATGAAAACAAAAATAATAACAATGACGTTTTGGAGCGATTACACTTCTCTATGGTAAAATATAATCATTATTGATGATACCAAAATACATTACAATACAATACAATATTATTTTTAGTGTCGCTTCTAATAATTATAATTACATCAGTACAACTACTGCCATTATTATCACCATTACACTACAATACAATACAATTTTTTGTCGCTACTAATAATGATTATTACATCAGTACAACTACTGCCGTTATTATTATCATTATCATCATAACCTTTTCGTCCAAGCTTGGAAAGAGGTTCCTCAAGGAATGACTACTGCCATGACTAATGCATATCGTATTCAACATCATCGTCGTTGTCATTATCACAAACTGAATCGAGTTGAGTTGAACGTAATGCTCTTTACTGAGCTATTAAAGCCAACAAAACATCGGTTTTCGTGGGAAAAACATCGTCATTGGTGTTCAGAAGGTCAATCCAAAATGGCCGCCTGCTGAGTGCTGCGATTAGTTGCGAGGCAAATGCACTTAAGTGTAATGCATAATGAGGCGTAGAACGGAGATGCATAGGAAATGAGTCTCTTTATTCTTCTGAATTGAGAAGTTGAGACATCGTCCACCTTTCTAGACGAACACTGAATCGACTCCCTAGACATAAGCCAGACATACACCATTGTCCAGCGAGTTGCGTATACCATTCGAAGCGCTCGGCTGTCCTGGTTCTAGATGTGGAACAGCAATGCTTCAATGCCTTATCTTATTGCTCTTTAATGCTGCTCATACATGTATGTTGCAACTGTCTGGAATGCAGCCGTCTCAAGGCCTGAGTTGTATCTGCTGTTATTCGATTTGAAAACATCGTGATGTGTTTATGAGTCGGCGCGGACGGTTTAAGTTTTCTTTACAATAAAAATTCAGCTCTGACGTAACCTTGTCATACATTTTTTTTAAAATTTATCTCCTTTCGGTCTTTCGGTCTATCTACCACTTGTTAGTCCTTTGTCTGCTCTCTTCTCTGCCAGCATGCCCAAATGGAGCCCACATGGATTCAGTATTCCCATATGGGATCCGTATTGGACCCAAACGGGTTCCATCAAAAGTTTATGAGCATGCTGGCACTGTTCTTTCAAGATGTATCTTGGATTCAAGAAGGCAGTTACGTCTAAGATGATGGCTAAGAAGCAGCAGGTCATGCCATGGGTTGCATAGGTGAGAAGTAAATCGACCAACAGATCATCATTTCCTCTTTCTCACAGTCTAATCGTACGTCTCGATTTTGACATAACCTCGAAACCTCAACTAATATTTACCATAACAATTTTTCCTGACAAAATGCTCGTAAATACATTAAATTTTGGTCTATTTGTGCTCAGCTGAACGTAAAATCTATCCGCATATTATAGACATTACCATAGGCGTAATTTGTGGGGGGATACGAGGTTTAACCGTACCCCCACTTTTTGAACAATGCCAATCAATATTTTTGTTATTGTGCCTTCCCAGAGATCGCAGTCACAGTCTTGTTTCCTGTATGTAAGAAATTGGTACCCCCCACTTTTTAGACCAAAGTTACGCCCCTGCTTGTAACCTACCAACGAGAGCTCCATATAAGTGCTTAGACAAATGCTTCCGGTCGAATGTACGCTGTCTTGAAATCTAGAAGCACGAGTGTAGCGTCAATGCTACTTGTAGCCTATTCTTATAACGTGTTGCTACGTATACCTTTACGTGGATGATATCGTTGCTTGGTGTGAAGAAGATGGGTTCCTTCGTCAGGTCTTCCACCGGCTGGAAATTCGACTGACGCAATGATGTACAACAACTCTCCTGCGTTTCTAAAACAGCAGACAATTACATGCAGTGTCGTTGAAGAGGCCATTAACGCGCAAACTGTCTTTTAAGAAATCGCACAACCATTGTTGTCAAAAGAAAGACTTCAACGTCTGATAAATGTAAAAGAAAGCAGTCTATAGAATCTAATAACTAGTCACAGTGATTCGCATCTTTACCTTTGTGCGTTAGTGTGTGCATAACATGTTCCAGCGACACCAGTGTCACCACTACATGAGACGATTTTACAGACTACACAGCAGTACTGCATTTAAGCCTGAAGAATATCTGGTTAAAAGGTGCCAACAGGTTACAGTGGAGTTCTTCATCTTGTAAGCCTACATAATAATGTAGGAGAAACGCTCGAGTAACGTTTCGTCATATTAATTTATGTAACGCATTCGTTGTGGTTGGCCTACTCCCATGCGGTCTACAGGGATAAGAAGAACAGAGTTTTGTATAGTTTTATTCACCTGAGAGCGTAGTCTCCGATTTCACTTTGTTGCGCTTTTCTCTTTTTCTTTCCTCGTCTCGAACTTTACGTTCAGCTCCCTGCGCACCAAACAATTTATTAGTTTAGCAACTCAGATAGCCCCCTCATACACAGCCTAATCTGCACAAACACGTTTAATTAAGTTGGTGTACACCAAAATGCGATTTGCAGATGGTTCCAATAAAGAATATTCTATTCTAATATTTTCCGCCTTTCAAGGGCAAGTCGCTCTCACCCTCTCTATGTATCCACCTGTCTATCTTTGGATCTGTGTTCCTGTCTAAATAGAAATTGGCCTACACTCACCTTATCGCAGAAGACTTTTATTTTGCAGTACGCTCTGTGAATTGGCACTTCCGGCGCCGAAACGTCATAGGTATCAATCTGTATGTGCAGCGGAATGCCCTGAAGAATAAAATTAGTGACTTAACGATAAGCACAAGAAGTGGGATGGCTACAGAATTTCTGATAGAATAGATGCTGAAACTGTCAGTAGAAAGAGACAAGTAGAATATTTTTACAGTTGGAACAAGGAGAGTAAAGCTTTTCGTAAATCTATCCAATAAAATTTGCCTAGCATTTAATATGTTCCTGCATTTCTGCAGTTTCGTGGAAATTCAAGCATTTACAACAGAGAATAATTGTAGCCTATGCTATCCCGAACTTACAATGATTCGATACTTTTAGTGACGTGTAGAAATACTTGAGGCATCTCTGGCTGGTATGGGTTCATTAAAACCGGCAACGGTAATGAAGGATCTCTTCCGGTGAATTCATTGAAGAAAAGTCAGCAGGTTTTAGGCTATAATTATGGCCTCTATAGAAAACTTGTGCATGCTGACTGATGTATGTTTATAGTTTGAAACTGAATGCAGCTTACCTTGACCCCCTTCTGGTTGCTGAAATCCGTGCTCAGGCAATTAACCGCCACGTTAACCTACCAATATATGAATTAATATAAAGCTGTAAGACATCGCCAATCGTTGGGTAGTATTTCAAATCTAGCCTATCTAACCAACAATTCTTAAAACTACTAATTTATTAATCATTTAAAAATGTCAATAGTTAGATAGTTATTCAACCAACTGCACTAGGCACTGTCTTGAGGGCAACCACTTCCAAAAGTTTCAGCATTGTGGCAGAGCATAGTGATGGGCCCGACGGCATGAAACGGGCTCCCCCAGAGCTGCGCCTACTCCCCAGAACTCCCTCTAATACATTCTACACTAGACTGTCCTATTTGGCCGTGCTGGAGTCGGGAGCACCTCTGAGCAGCCCCCTTGAAGAGGTGCTATATAAATACTCGAATGAATGAATTTAAATTGGACCCATGCCTAGACAGTGTTAAATCTAGTCCCACTCTTCGGGGGGGGGGGGGAAACAAGGTTTGTGGGGACCAACGAGCGTCGGAAATTTTTGAATTTCGACATGACTCTTTTGGGGGGAATTTCATCCATCTTCAAAGAGTTTATGACTTTTTTCAAATTTCATCTTCCAAAAAACTTGATGCCCTTTTTTTAGATATTCGTCTAAATTTCAAGAATTTTTTTAGGAATTCGTCTTACAATTTCATTACTGCGACACACACACAAATCCCCAGTGGTCTGAAAACTATTAATTTCTTTTTATATTTCTCTGGTCTCTGGAGTGGGGGAAACATAAATCCTGGGGATTCCCCCCGCCCCCGAAAGGTGTCTAGATTAAACACTGATGCATAGACGCTGTTGACTTTTGACTGTTTACCTTGACTGGCTGATCCGCTGGGCTCCATGTCAAGGCTGTTGCATTGTAAGCCAACTCTTTCATACTATTCAGACCAACGCCACAAGCGTCCTTATAATCTAAAAGACAAAAGAAAATCCATTCTTTTAAACAATTACCCTTTTATATCCCACGCAATACGACTAACGACAGCTTTTTCCGAATAATTTTCCTTGCAATTTAACTATGACTTTTAGATATTTACTGATGTAAATAAATTTGATAAATGTAAGTGATGTTTAATATAATATGGTTTAAGGCTGGTACGGAAACATCTGAAACGGCTATGAACCAGTAAACGGGTCTGGAATAATTTTGGAAATGGATAAATTGTAAGGCTTTGCTAACGAATCAACCTTGTTAATGTTGAGTTTCAATGTCATGTCGGAAGTTGCCTAAACGCTTTCTTTCTGCAATGCCCTCTGTCTCTGTCACTGACTGGCAGGAACCTCGACGAACCCTTTCTTTACTAAAAGTGGAGCATAACTTACTTACTTACTTAACCCGAAGACCACCTATGTTTCGTCACTACAACCATCGAGGTAAAGGCGTTGGTCTAAGCTGCATGTCGATGAATTGGGGCAAAGCATAATAAACTATAAAGGAGATGACAAATAACTCGAAATCGTCTTTGTTATTAAAAATAGTTAATAACGCCTTCACATATTATATCGAACAGACAGTCACAGTCTGCCTTCGGTAGAAATGGATTCTGTCATAACAAACCCATCAACTGTGACTGTTGCTTTGACAATGATGATGACGACGAAACTACGATGATGATGACAATGACAGTGGTGGTGGTGGTGGTTGTGTGGTTGTGTGGTTGACTCGGTGGCAGTTCAACCATGACGTCTGGACGGAGATTTTGTAACAAGTTGACAGCAAATGAATTATGTAGGTCTATAGGTTCAAAATAGAGACACAATTATATAAGCTGTAGGTCTGCATAAACGGCATATATATAAGCTGTAGGTCTACATAAAAACATACACAAGCTTTAGGTCTACATAAGAGGCGTACAAAGCTGTGGGTCTACATAGGTGATATACATAAGCTGCAGGTCAACATAAGAGGCGTACAAAGCTGTAGGTCTACATTAAAACATACACAAGCTGTAGGTCTACATAAGAGGCGTACAAAGCTGTAGGTCTACATAAAAACATACACAAGCTGTAGGTCTACATATAAGAGGCGTACAAAGCTGTAGGTCTACATAAAAACATACACAAGCTGTAGGTCTACATAAGAGGCGTACAAAGCTGTGGGTCTACATAGGTGATATACATAAGTTGCAGATCAACATAAGAGGCGTACAAAGCTGTAGGTCTACATAAAAACATACACAAGCTGTAGGTCTACATAAGAGGCGTACAAAGCTGTAGGTCTACATAAAAACATACACAAGCTGTAGGTCTACATAAGAGGCGTACAAAGCTGTGGGTCTACAAAGGTGATATGCATAAGCTGTAGGTCTGCACAGGAGACATACATAAGCTGATGGTCTACATAAGCGGCCGCATTTACTTTATGATGATGACACTAGAGATGACGGGAGAGAAATCGAACCTATGTCGAGAATGCGTTGTTTGTAGCTCTGCTGTCTTGAGTGCCAGATCTTCCAGGCTTCTAACTCGTCACCCACCGCTCGACTGTCGCGAAACAGAACCATTACGACGCTCTGCAAAATCAAAGCAACTTCATCCACTCAAAGTTTTTACAGCGAATTTTTTTAACTATACACATGTAGCTGTAGATACCAGAGAAAAGATGGCAAACCGCACATTCGAAACAATTACAATAATGACAATAGTTAAGATAATGATGATGACAATAATGATGATGATGATGATGATGATGATGATGATAATGATGATGATCATGATGATCATGGTGATCATGATGATTAATCGATGACGATATGATAACGACGGCACTAATGATATGATAGCAACAACGACAATAACGTCAACTGCAATTACATGGACAAGGATGATAATGGGGGCAACGGAACGGAAAATGATGATGATGATGCTGTTGATGCTGATTGTGGTAGTGACGGTAGTAGTGGAGGTGGTGCAGGTTGTGATGCATGGTAGTGGTGACGATACTGGTGATGATGATGATGATGATGATGACGACGATGATGATGATGATGATGATGATGATGATGATGATGATGATGATGATGATGGTGACGATGGTGATGATGATGATGATGATGATGATGATGATGATGATGATGATGATGATGATAAGAATGATGATGACTCGACAACGACGGCGATGACGACGATGATAGACTGCAATTCTACTGGTGACCGACCTTAAAGACGACATTCTCCGATTGGTAGGGCAGAGCCATGCACTCCAGAGACAAGCGATAGTATTGGCCTACGGAGGGACACAAACAGAACTCAATGAAACTAGCACAAGAGAAGAGAACAGCAGGGAAGAGAAGGCAATAGAATTGAAGATTTGGAAAGATAAGTGAATCTAAGAGAAGGAAGAGGAGGAACAAATGGAAAGAGTAGAGAAGATAAGAGAAAGGAAAAGAAGAGAGAGAAGAGGAAACGGAGAGAGTAGATAAGAAAAGAGAAAAGCAGATGGAAAATGTCGATAAGAGAAGGGTAGAGGAGGGAATAGAAGAGATGGGAAGAGAATGGAAGAGAAGGGAAGAGATCAGATGTGCTTAGAAGAAATGAGATGGCAAGAGAACAGAAGAGAGTAGACCCCTATTTGCGTTTGAGAGGAAAGGAGAGAACGGGGTAAAAATGCGATGAGAGAGCATGACAGGATAGGGCACGGGAAGAGAGAAGCGAAAAGAGTGGAGAAGAGAAAAGGGAGCATAGACTAGACATAATTATCATTTTCCCTGTTCGTTTTATGTACCTTTGTTAAGGTATGTTATCCTGTCCTCCTCTTGACGTTGAGCTGTAGAGATCGGAGCATCAAGGAAGAAGCAGAAGTCGCTTCGATCCGATTCGCTGAAGACAAAATAATAACATCTTAATTCTGCATAATCCGATCCAATGGAATGCCATCCAAATAGTCTCTTTCATCTCCGACGAACCGTGCCCTATCAAGGTGTAGGCACAGGGCGAGGGGCAGGGAAAAAGTGGCGCCGATTGACCCTAAAGGCAAAATCCGCTGTTGCCAAATATTTCCCGGTTGGGTTGAAATCCTGGGGTGGTCTGTTATGAAGGATAGGAAAAACAGGGTTCATGTAGGTAGGGATAACTTAATAAATCACGAAAACCGCGACAAAGTAATTATGCAGAATTAAACTCTCAACGATCTAAATTGCAGTTTTGCACACCTAACCCCACTCTCATAACCACATAGACGCCCCAGCTGACGTACCCTACTCTACAAACGATTCAAATTAAATTCAGCAATTTCGAAGTAGGAGCTATATCTGCCAGACGCTAATTTTCTTACATAGAATACTAACTAATAAAGCAAGAAATAGGAGAAAATAATCCTTTAATTAAGCTAACCTTGAAAGGACGTCATGTAATTGCAATTGTAATTTGACATATATATATATAAAGCCCCAATACAACCTATCAGCGGCGCCTCCGACCCGAACCAGTGAAGTAACTGTCAATTAATACAGACCTCAGGCGCTTGCGAAACTGTGGAAGGGACAAACTGAGGATGGGTATGATATGACTGCGACTTTATGGGTGAAACATGGTAAGGCATATTAGCGACTTCGTTTTTCTTAACCTCGGCATAGGAAGCCGGTTAGCAGATCCTCTCCCTCGCCGTCTAATGAGGCGTATATCAGTTGGAATATTTAAGTGACTAATGAATTAGTTCTATGACTCAAAGTAATAACTAATGGATTAACCAATTAGTAACTAACGCTGGTCCTGTGAGGGACTTTCCGTCGAAAGATTTTTCTCTGTCGGATGAGTTTTCTCCATTTGATGATGCTAGCCACTCCAACCTTCCATTCAACTTCTGCAATGAATGAGTATGTAGGTATGAGAACACTTAACAAGTAAGTACATCCTTTATTATAGCGTATTCGAGGTAGGCCTATCTCACAAAAGCACAGGAGTAAAGAGGAGATGAGATAATAAATAAATGAACGAGCGATTGAATCAACAAATGTGCAAATGAACGAATGAACAAATGAACCAATGGATAAAAGAACAAATTAATTAGTTTAAACTCAGTTTTTAATGTTGTACTTCATTATTCGATTATAAATATACTGGGCCTGTGAACAGTCGAATCTTGGCTGAGTGAGCCTGAAGCAATTGGATTTCGACTTTCCAGTTCACATCGTGTAATGTAAGTAAGTAAGTATATCCTTTGTTCTACCAATTGCTAACCGCACTCTGGTTTACAAAAATTGCTCGGCAAGCTAACGGTCCTATTGGTTCTTTCTAAACTGTTCATCTGCAGAGTAACCAGAAAAAGTCATTGATGAATTATAGGCTACTAGAACTGCAGTAAAGCATTCTATTAATAAAAAAGTTTTATGCCTTACAATAATTATTCATATGCAGAGTGATCAAAGGAGTCATTGACTAATTTATATTAGAGCAAGAGTAAATCATTCTGATTATAAAAGTTTTACGTCTTAGGGCGTCGGCTGTTGGGATAATTTGGAATCAATGACGTACATTGAATCAGCTAAATTTAGCGCTCATGACTTTTTAATAACGTAGGCCCCTATTAGAAGCCTCGCGGACGCTTTATCATAAATCTCTTGTCGTTGTGCTTACGTGACTAGAGTCGTTGCGGGTATCCTTGACCTGACGGGAGTGAATGGTGAGACGCCTTGTTCGCGTAATAACCCGTCATACGCCAAAGATTTTGCCGCGGGTATGGGAAGAATATTTCTTCAACAGCGAACTTAGCAAACCTTTATTATTATTTGCGTGGTGGTCACATGCATGCATGTTTAAACCAATCGCTCACGTATTCATCTCCTTAGGGCATTTTAAGCGCCTGACGTTCACATTCAACCAGCTTTCTATGTATAGGAGCAGCTGCTCTCGAACGTCAACAACAACCATCCCGTTCAACTTACTGATCATCCGCCCTTCCTTCGCTGCTCTGAGCGACATGATAAAGAAAAAACTAGCGATCAATCACGCAATGGGTTAACGGCCCCCGCCAACAACAGCCCCTGGATTAGAAGATTTTACCGCGAGGGTAGTTTAACAGCAACAAAGCTACAACTACAAGACTCACGCTGGCATTAGGTGTAATTACTTTTAACAGAAGACGCCTAATTCGACACAGATATGCTGTCTATTTTTCACAAAACATCTCACCGCCAAGCCATGTCATATAATTTTGCAGTTCACCGCAAAACGCGCAGTTGGGAGTCTAGCCATAACAGCCTGATACCTTTGCTTGCCTGCCTGACAGACTAAACATTCATTCAGTGACCTTCGAGACACCGATTTATTTTTTGTGATAAATTTTAGTCGATCGTAGGAGCATATTTTTACGTAAATTCCTTATTTTTAAAAAGCTACTTTAGATATTTGAAGGTTACACAATATGTGTTGATACAAGTAAATCGAAGGAACAACTTATTAAGATAATTTCTAGACTACAGTTGCCAGATGACTCAGTTCATATCATTTCAGATAATTCTTTATACATGCGAGGGTTGATCAATAAGTAATGAGAAAAATATATTAGACAGCAAATCTGGACCAAAATTGTTTTATAGTTTTTCAACATAATCTCCCTGAAGTTCAACACATTTTTCCCAGCGATGTTCAAGTGCTTTTACACCCTCCAGGAAGAAAGTTTTATCCAGCTCCTGAAACCAGTCATTTATGGCATGGATAACACTTTCATCAGTGTCAAATTTCTGTCCGCGAAGCGAATCTTTCAGATAACGAAAGAGATGGAAGTCAGACAGTGCCAGGTCTGGAGAATAGGGTGGGTGTTGTAGCAGTTCGAAGCCGCACTCGCGAATTGCAGTCATTGCAACAGACGAGGTGTGAGCTGGAGCATTGTCCTGATGAAACACGATACCTTGACGCAACTTCCCTCGACGTTTTTCCTTAATAGCCACGCGAAGTTTTCGGATTAACTGTGCATAGTAGACACCCGTGATAGTCTTTCCACGCTTCAAGTAGTCAATCATCAAAATACCTTCACTGTCCCAAAATACGGATGCTATAACTTTACCCGCTGATGCAATTTTGCGGAATTTGACCGGTGTCGGGGAATCGACGTGCTTCCACTCCATACTCTGCAGTTTTGTCTCGGGATCAAAGTGGTGAGCCCAAGTCTCATCCATCGTGACATATTATCTGCGTAGAAACTTTGCCTGGTCTTCTCTAAAAAGGTCGAGATTTTCACGAGAAGTTGTTAGTCGGACTTGCTTGTTTTCATGTGTTAACATTCGTGGAACCCATCGAGCACAGACCTTGTTGTACCCCAAAATGTCTGTAATAATATGATGGGTTGTGCCGTACGACAACTTCAAATAATCTGCTACATTTCTAATATTAACCCGCCGATCTTTCTGTATCAGATCCTGGACGAATTGGACGTTTTCTTTGGTACAGGTCTCAATAGGGCGGCCAGAACGGTGATCGTCTTCAGTTGATTGCCTACCGCGATTAAATTCAGCTACCCACCGATAGACTGTAGCCTGTGAAGGGGCATTGTCCCTTAAAACCTTCTTCATGTCCGTTGCAATCTCATTTTGAGTCAATCCTTTTAAATGCAAATATTTAATAACCGCACGTTTCTCGTTTTTATCCATTATTTACAACAGCCGCTGGGCAGACGGCTTCCGGCAGTTGCCTAGCAACCACAGTAATGGCCCACGTGACAATTTAAAAATAAAAACTCTGCTAAATAAGTAAGCTAGTAAATAAAAATAAAAATTCTGCAAAAAACAGCTGTCTAATATATTTTTCTCATTACTTATTGATCAACCCTCGTAATTCTTTCTATGCAGTTTTGTTGGTTTCTAGCGTTGAGCAAAAGTCGAGCTACTGCTGTGGCGGTCAGCTTCGTTGCTGACCTGCTTAGGTTTCATGTTTGCATTGACTGTTGGTTCAAGACTAATTGATTATCGTTGAATTTGTCTAATTTGTCTGCATTCTGTTTCGTTCTCACATAAGTCACCTACACATAAAAATATTACAGTGCCTGTATATGACAATCGATCAATTTCGCTGAGACACCTACACATAAAAATATTACTGTGCCTGTAGGCTATATGACAATCGATCAATTTCGCAAACCAAATTCTAAGTTGTATATGACAATCGATAAATTTCGCTAAGTCACCTACACATAAAAATATTACAGTGCCTGTATGACAATCGATCAATTTCGCAAACCAAAGTCTAAGTTTCCAAGTGTTCATGCCCTGAGTAGTAAGCTTATACAACCTATGAAGAGCAAATTAGGTACATAGGCCTATCAATTAAAATTTGCTAGAAATATTGAAATACCGTCGCGTTTTAGGTTTGTGTCACGCGCGATCTACGTAGGCCTATATAGTAGGTTTATAATTGTATTCACTTAATTGTTTACCCTATTTGTCCGGCACGAGTATGACATAGGCTTCTAATTAAATTAACATTTCCACTGAAGAGACTAATTCTGCTTCAGAAACGTTTTCCACGCATCACAGCAGAAAATTCCCATATTCTCAAAATGATAAAAAAATCATGACCTGGTTATTTTAAAAATTGATCATAATAAGCAAACCATACGGATTGTTGAATTTATGAATCGGTTTGCGCATAACTAACTTACTTCCCTCTGCTTTTACAGATTTTTAAAAATAATTCTGAATGCCATAGAGATTTTACCAGATCGAAGAGAAGTAATTACTGAACTAACATTTGAATATTTTCAATTATATGTAGTGGGCCTTCTGCCTGGAATAATTTATCACTGGATATACGCAAACTGTCCAATAAAAACTTCTTTAAGAACTCTATGCGCGCTTATTAAAAAAATAATTATCATATCCCATAACACATTTGTTTTTATATTTCATAAATATTCTTTCTATTTAAGGTATTTTGGTTCTGTTTGTACTGAAATCCAGTTGTACCTACAATTTGATATTACACAGGCGACCTGGCCCTTAGGCCTACTAAGAGGACTTCGGTCCATCTAACTATTTCCTTTGAATCCCAGAAACATATTTGTTAAAAACGTCTTATGATGTTTGAGTGCGATGCAATACATAAATCAAATGGAAATAAATCGGTGCAGGCCTTCGTAAGTGGATGTATTTAATACTAACATCGATTCACCTCGATCTATAAATAGGCTTCCATTTATTTTTCGCATTTGTTTATGTGTGCATGCATCACTTTGTGAGGTAGGGCCTACTTTAAAGGCGATATAATAAATAAATATTTATGATAAACAAATATGTCATACATAGACACATGTGTTATAAATGCATTCATCTAGACAAACACGGGCACTTATTTCTGTGCTTCAATTCCAACAGCCGCACATTAAGCTTGGAAGTAAATCGGTTGACACTGAGCGGCGGAGAATGATCTAACAGAATGATAGCTGGATGATTTACTGCAAACGGAATGAACGCCAAAGAGCAGCGCTGTAGGTCGCTCTATGCAAAGCTATGATAAACATTTAGAATTTTCTTAAAGGTCGCTAGGTTTGAACGTTACGCAGATGTTCCTATCTATGATATTATGATATATATCTTTTTCGGCTGTGAATAGCAGGTGTACTTTGACTTTGAGTGATTTATGATTAATTTTTTTACAGCTTACGTGTCTCGGCACCGCAGACAGATATTAACGTTCATAGCATAGCAGACCGTGGCTACATGCCAGGGCAGCGCATCGTTTATCTTGTCGGTTCTGTACAGACGCCGAATATTTTCCATTCCATATTTGTATACCGGTACATATACATTCCATCAAATGTATATTATAGTATGCAGACAAACGTTATAAGCAAGTGCAACATTTTTATGTGGCGACGGTGTGGCCTCGACCCTTTTCAATTAAGTAGATCGAGTGAGATCCTTCACCATCGCTGCCCGTTTGAATAGGCGCCACGCCATTGAAGGTCCCCGTGTATGGACCGTACTAACCCGAGGTTCAAATGTCTGAAAAAACCACCATCGGTATGAAAACCGGCTTCCTCATCTACAGAAGTGCATGGGACGTGCGTTCAAACCAACTAATAAGTCGAATGAATAGCTACGTCGGTAACGCATCATGCCCTTGTTAGAGATAGTAGCAGGGCTTTTTTCAGCCGGAACGAGCCGGAACGGCGTTCCGGCACCTTTTTCAGCTACTAAAAAATAATTTATTTATTTTAATAATAAAAACAATAATTTAGTTATTTTAATTTAATTTAAGTGTTTTTGAACTGTTTTCAGTGTTTATTGAGACCCCTCCCAACCCCTAACCCCGTTTTTCTCGTGATTTTAGTCCGCCCATAATTTATTCCGGATATTCCGGATATTTCTATAGCGCCTCTCGAAGTCAACTACTACTCAGAGGCGCTCCCGACTACAGCATTGGTATACTGTGCCGGAATTTTCACGCCGAAGCGCCACGAGCAATTGCGAGTGAAGGACTTGCCCAAGGTCCGTACGCAGCGGCTAGAGTGGGATTCGAACCTGCAACCCTCCGGTCACAAGGCGCCGAACTTACCACTGAGCCACCACGCCCCACAATTGTTGCGTTCCGGAACCTATTGTTCCGTTCCGGAACCTTTTTTTCTAGAAAAAAGCACTGGATAGTAGGATAGCTTTCTTGGGTGACTATATTCGCTTGGGAGTCCGGAGGGGAAAAGGGGGCATTTGCCCTCTGGATTTTGCGCATATTTTATAAAAAATAAAATCTTTTGATTATTAGGATTATTACCACGGTCCCAACACGATTTAGGTAAGTTCTTGACCATTATTTATTTTTAAAGTTGTCACGTGTTCTGTCCTACCTATGCAAAAACGTAATTTTGCTTCCCCCGCCCCCCACAAAAATGTTTGCCCCATCCCCCTTATCAATATTCGACGGCTTTGTCTTTCGAACATACGAAAGGTCATATGGTGGGAAGTTAGAGGAGTTTAGTATCACTTCTAAAGTTTAACAGTAGATATGGATGCGACTCTTTAAGAAAGTCCCTTTACTAATCACGGGGGTCGGCTAAATTTGGGCGCAGTAGAAAACGTTACAAATTTTTATATTCGTCGCATCCTCTGATTCCTCTCATACGACTAAGTCTTTTCTGTTGCTGATGAGCCACGTATATCGAGGCTCTTTGTTCATGTGCGTGCGTTTGGCAATGTACAAGTAGTGTACACAAAAAATGTACATTTTATATAGATGTAATGTACACCGCTGAATGTACATTTAATTTTAATTTAATGTACAGAAGTGAATGATTTACCGAGTACAACGATGTCCTACCTGATCGTTGAATTCTGCTGATTCTGTTGAGTGGTGTTTGCCATGAACGCCAGACTCCTCTCGTGGGGAGTGGTGCAATGCAGTGGGCGATGTCTGAACGGGCGATGGTCTGTCTCCTGATGTTGGCGACGGTGGCAGCTCCGCTTTTATCCCCATCTGCGCAGGTTTCGCGCCAACCGCGACGTCAGTATAGCGTGACATAATGGCATCAGTAGTGGGGTGTGGTTGATGAAGCTGGTGCAGGTTTGGAGGTATTTCGGCTGATTCCGAGGCAGGTGGTTCCGAATGCGGATGCTGATTTGGGGATGATATGGTCGCTTCTGGACGGGGACTTTGCCCGTCTGAGAAGTTTGCGTTTGGTGATTGCGAAGTGGTAGAGACGAGATTGTCTGATACGAGTCTCTGGGTTCGATTCCTACGGAGTTTGTCCGTCAGTGCCCGGATGATGTCCCTCTGACCAGGCTGTACCGTTGAGTCTGGCTCAACGGTACTCGCTGGCGACAAAGATCTGCCGGTGACCCCGCCACCGCCCGACCCAATTTCCAAAGAGGGTCGTCGCGCATGCGCGACAGGCGACAGATCCTCAGCGATGCCGTTACCATGGCGACCGCTCATGAGATGACGTTGGCCGGGGCAGCACGATGGACCAATCACGACGTTTGGCGGGAACATGACGTCTATTAGATGACCTTCCGTTGAAAGATCGGAAGGAGTGTCGACTGGGCTGCTACGGGTGGAAGTAGACAAGAGCCCAGGGTGATGACCATACTGACCGGAAGCTGGTCTTGTGGTGAACAAGTAGTCGGCTGTTGAGAAGCAGACTCGACCTTCATCCGAAGGAGTCGGACAGACAGTCTGAGCCTGTGAACTGGGGTTGGTCAGCCTCTGTGAAGCGGAAGTGGTCATTGCCTGACAACTGGTCAATGTGTGCTGAATGCCACTAGCGCTATTTTGCCAGATGGCATTATTGAAACTGGGAGAGATCTGATGTGCTGGATTCTTGACCGCGGTCTGATATCGAGAACCGGACTGTTCGGGGTTCGAGGCTTGGGTTAGGATCGAGTTCAAAGATAGGTCAAGGGCAGAGGTCAGTGGAGAGGAAGCCTTGGAACCGTAGTCGTTGCGGTGGAAGTACTGAACTGATATTTTCTGGGGTAGGTCAAAATCTGCAGGTCTTCTCATGCCACTCCCTGGAGGCTTATGTCCGAGCTGCTGAGCTGTGCCACTCGGCTTCTGTTGCGTAATCTCGTGCTGTGGATAAGGAAGAGATGGAGGAGGATGTGGTGTGGGAGGAGGACTTTGGTAGGTTGTGATGGAGGGGTAACCGGAAAGGTTCTGGTCTGGATGACCGATTGGGGTTGATGATGCTTCCTGGGAGGGGTGAATGATAATAATGCGGGTCTCCTTCTGTGGCAGGGCGCTATCTTTTCCGGCAGGCGGAAGGGACTGGTGCGTTATGACCAACTTATACCCGCTTGGGACTGGCGGAAGAGGAAATGGCAGCCCATGTATAGCTGGTGGAATTGGAACCGAACCCATCGGAAGAGGAATTCCCGTAGCAGTTGTCGGCAGCGACCATCCAGTTGTGTTTGACTGGCTAGGATGACAGCCAGCCAGTTCCCCTTGAGCGATTCGATCCGCAATCAAGCGTGACCGCTGTATCTCGTACACGTTCCGATCGGGCGTTCCTTTAGTTCTATCCGTCATACTAACATGATATGGAACCGGTGCCGCTGTCACGTGACCCTGTAACCCGGAAGCGATCTCTCCAGACAGTGGTCGTCTCGCGTCTGTTGAACCGGAAGTTGTTTTCGGTAGGTTCCGAATTTCGGTCACTGAAACTTGGTCACGTGCTTCTGAAGAATCGTTCTTGGGCTGGTTCTTGTCTCCGACATTTCCAGCCACTTCCGGGCAGCTGTTGAGAAACGATGCGATGATTGTGTCCAGGGGGATGGATCTCGAGGCATCGTTTAGTCCTTTCCACGCTGACTGCAGCGACGAAAGCTCGTCTGCCGAGAAAGCTGCAGAAGGAGTAACTTGATGAATAAGTTCCGCTTCGTTGAACTGTGAAGAAGAGTATGGAGAACCGGGTATCGTCCAAACAGTTTCCGGTGCTAGTCCTGTTGGAAGGGAATCTAAAGCAGACGCCGGATGCTGATTTGTTCCATCCGTAGCTATGGCCCTTCTTTTGTCTTCGAATTTCTCCCGATCTGAGTCTGGTCCCCACATCTCGAATCCATTCGGTGGTCCAAAGGTAAAGGTTGTGTTTGAAGTCTGATGCCAACCACTTCCTGTGCCATGATCACTGGTTCTCTCCGCATGTGCTGCATCCGGAAAAGCCTGAAGAAGAGCGATGGAGTCGGAAGTGTTGACAGATGGAATGCTGCTCCATTTGACTTCAGTCCTGGAATCCACCGGCATAGGAAAGGAAATTCTTTCATCCTGACTGAACTTGGCGCGTTTCTCCGGTGGAAAGTTCGTCTGTCCTCTGATCCACGAAACTTCCGACAAAGAAGACGACGAAGCCGTACTTCCGGTTATCTGCTTAACCGGAAGTGATTGATGATGATGGTCCGACTGAGATGGACTTTGCATCGAGCCCGTTGTCGCCTGGGATGAGCTGTAGGCTGGTGATTCAGAGAGCAATCGGTCGCTTAATGCATCGTCGTAGGACAGTTCAATCGAAGCTCCCCTCTTTCGTCTCCTCATGAATGATTTCAAGTCCTGTAAGACAAGGAATGAGACATAATATCTCAGATATGAACTATTCAGAGTGCAAGGCTGTCTTTAGTTAGCCTATCACTGCCGCGTACGGCCTTTGAACCTTACCATACCGTAATTTACCCTACTTTACTTGGTTTACCATACCTTACCTTGTTGAACCTTACCAAACCACATTCGGTAGCCTATGTCTATCAAATATCTACCTGCGATAGAAGCGTCGGTGATGTTTGTCGAGTGAATATCTCAGGATTTCAAAAGTTAGGGATAGCATTATCATCATCATCATCATCATCATCATCATCATCATCATCATCATCATCATCATCATCATCATCATCATCATCATCATCATCATCATCATCATCATCACCATCATCACCATCATCATCATCATCATCATCATCATCATCATCATCATCATCATCATCATCATCATCATCATCATCATCATCATAGTCATCATCATCATCATCATCATCATCATCATCATCATC
The DNA here is from genome assembly GCA_963556255.1 of Allolobophora icterica. Classification (NCBI taxonomy): domain Eukaryota; kingdom Metazoa; phylum Annelida; class Clitellata; order Crassiclitellata; family Lumbricidae; genus Allolobophora; species Allolobophora icterica. Next base: position 22,132,727 of record OY744615.1, on the reverse strand, counting down.
ATCATCATCATCATCATCATCATCATTATCATCATTTAAATTATCATTATCATTATCATTATCGTTTTTATTATTTTCCCCCGATGTATATAGGATCACTGAGGTGTAAGATACTCATCAATAATGTTAACTCTGGAGTGGCCTTCCTTGTCAAGATCTGGGAGAACGAGGGCGCTGTGCATTGTTCAAGGCGACTGCGTTGAAAAGTTTTATTATAAGTATTATCATTATTATTACTATTTTCGCCATTACTTGTGCGACTGACATGTGCTGCTCTTGTTGACTTTTCCGCGCACGTCGTAGATGTCAAATTATTATTTTCGCCATTACTTGTGAAGTTGTGCGATTGACAAGACTTAGTGCTGCTAAGACTTGTTGACTTTTCCGCGTACCTCGTAGATGTCATAAAAAAACTCATTACATGTGACGGGCTGATTAGGCAGATTTACAAACCTTGGGTCTTTTTAGCAGGGAACTTTCTGACTTTTATTTCGCTTTTATCTCGTGAGTGATAATGCTTTCAAATTGGGTTCTTTGCCTCCATTGTTATCCCATGTCAGAACTGATGTCCATTTGATGTATGTTTGTGACATGAGTCCATGAGCCATAAAGACTTGGTCGATTTCACTTAGTTGCGGGTGCCACATAAAAGCCATAAAGTTATGTTCACATCAAATAAACCTGTGATGAACATAGAATTTCTGATGAATTTGATAAAGTTCGTCGAGAGAAGCCTTCGGGCAACTTGATAGGTACTCTGTACCCTTTAAGAACTGACGCTTATTTGAACAAGCTTAATAAAGGTAAGCAGAAGAATGAACTAAACGACTCGGCCTGGATGTTCCAAGACCTTGACTTGAAGTTGAACGCGTACTTCAAAAATGTTGTCGCGCAGTGCGATGACCAGCGACTCTGAACTGCATGCAAGAAGGGTTCTCGGACGCGATGCCTCTTACCTCTTTTCCTGCTTCTTTTCTCAGTCTCCGGAGCCCCCTTTTCCTGCTGACTTTTATTCTGCTTATCCGAAATCCAATAAGTCCCTTTTTCTGACCCATCTGATTTCGAACGGACTTTGCCAACTGGTTCTAATATGTAGCTTTAGATCTCCAAAATCTCTCCGTTCCACGCGTAGCGCTCATTCATTCAGCTTTGCACAACCGATTCGCTGATTTCTTATAACTCCTAAACCGCCTGCAATTTCAAATCGCAATTGTTCTTGGGGCTAAGATTACACTGCAGCAGGAAATGATGAGCTATCCCTCTCTTTAACTTGTACAATCCTACCATACGTGAACTCGCTGCATCTAATCTTAGAATCTTAGAAGAAAAAAAGCAATTCCTTAATTTAAGATAGCATTCAGAGGCGGCCATGTGATTGAAGTGCTACCGATTTTCAACAGAGCTGACTGAGTGTCGTTGGCATAATTATACTTTTCTTACCCCTTCATATCCTCCGCCGTCTTTCATTTCGTCTGCGCAATGAAACCTGTAAAGAAATACAATCTCTGTTATATATATATATATATATATTTATTTATTTATTTATATTTATTATTTTATGGTTAGCTGTAGTCATCGATTAATACTGTCCAACAAAGGCCTGAAGAAAGCGGTCGAAATGAAAGCTTTTAACAAAACCATTACCGTTAAACTCTTTTCTTCATGTCGCTATAAAAATCCTCTCTAATGTCGTATTTCTTAAACTCCAAATTTCAGAGTCAGAGGGGTTGTCCATAAGGTAGTCAAAATCCGAGTCCGGTTGCCAGAGGGTCAGAGGAGATGGAGTATCTGCTAAGGCGGGTGTCGCTTAGGTCGATAATATTGGAAGGTGAAGATTCAGATGAGTCGGGGTATGAATTCTTAAAGACGTGAGACTTTAGTTTTGAATGGAAAGCCCGAGCGGTGATAGATAGAGGATCCTGAGGCAGATGAAGGTGGATGATTGGCAATGATGAGTGACCTGATGAGGTCATTGGCTGAGGCGCACACACGACCATAGTAATGCAAAGACACAGAATTATTTACTGACTCCCAAAGGATGGAGGGCTGAGTGACCAATGGTATTTTATGGACGGTCACCTATCGAGGCATGGTAGCCAGATGGAGAGAGCGCTTGGCCTGTACTACGGAGAGTACGGATTCGATCCTCTACTCCAGCGGTCACTGTGTAAGGACTTTGAGAAAGTACTTCACGCACAATTGCTCAGCGCCATCTATGTTCTGTCGTATGGTCGTGTGTGCACTTCTGAACTTTCGAAAATGGGGAATATCAAATGCAGATGTATTGCATTGCATAATATTCTAATGCATTGTTTTGTATTGTTTCGAAATTGTGCCGTTTCAACAGCAACTGGTCACCTAAATAAACTTTGCAAACACTCCTATGACGAAACACCTCTGCATATCCAGACTAAATGACACCAGAACATCGGCCAAAGTTCAACCGTTAAAGAAACTTCGTTGTAGCTCTCTTACGCTAATATGCTATTTCATTGACATGCGACCTTATAAATCATATCTGTTTTGTTGGCCTGCCTTGTAGCCTTACGCGAAATCGGAATCACAGTGTAAAATAGTTCAGTTTTTGGTACAGAAGAAAAGGCAAGAAGAAATATGGTCCACATATATATGTATATATATATATATACACATATATATAACACACTCCTTTGTGATATTCTTGAAAGGCACTTTAAATTTCAAATGCATACGTATATAATATATACACAGCCACATAGGCCGACATATTATTATTATTTGTAAAGCGCAAGATAATGTTACTGAATGCATACATAAATACATACATACATGCATACATACATACATACATACATACATACATACATACATACATACATACATACATACATACATACATACATACATACATACATGCAGATATACATACATGCATGCATACATACATGCATACATACATACATACATGTATACATACATACATACATGCATACATACATGCATACATACATACATACAATGTTTCACATGCATACATACATACATGCAGATATACATACATGCATGCATACATGCATGCATACATACATGCATACATACATACATACATACATACATGCGTACACACATACATGCATGCATACATACATGCATACATACATACATACATGCATACATACATACATACATGCATACATACATGCATACATACATACATACATACATGCATACATACATACGTCATACATACATACATACAAACATACATACATGCATACATACATACACGCCTACATACATACATGCATACATACATATATGCATACATATATATGCATACATACATGCATACTATCATGCATACATGCACACATGCATACATGCATACGTACATACGCATACACTGACAGATGGAGGTGGGCAAAATTAAGCCGGGTTTTGTATGTACTTTTGTATGTGTGTATGAATCCGACTAATTATATAGCTCCTTTAACGAATTGCAAACTGTTGTCTATATGTATTGCATAAGATCATGTCATGCATTCCTGTACCATTAGATAACTTAGTCCACTTCTAGTTACAAAGAGGTCTCTGCTAGGAGCATATAAATATATTATATATGTATGTATATATGTATATATGCATATATATAATGTATGTATATATATAATGTATATATATGTATGTATATATATATGAGTGTATATATATATATATATATATATATATATATATATATATATATATATATATATATATATATATATATATATATATATATATATATATGGCTAAGAGCGTTTACAAGTCAACAGGAAACGGGGTTGAGTCAGCTCTGATAATTAGTCAGGTCACGATCATCCCACGGCACATTCGTCGGGGTCCCTCCTCGCGTCGATTCTCTTCTTCTCAGTAATTACAGCAACGCTCACGAGTCGCTGGTAAGTCGAAGGACAGTCGCCCACTCTCTTTCTTAGGCGTGGTTTCCAGTGTACAACCACCACCGCACAGAAACGTCAACTGCCTCGACCGGGTCCGCATTGTTCAAAAAAAACAGTCACGATGTTTTTCACCATGCACACGGCAACAGCCCATGGCGCGCAGGATCGTATTTGTAAAGGTGCGAGAATAGCCTACAAGTTCTGCATTCCATTCCAATGCGATGGGACGCTTATATTGCGCTTTTTGCCGAATGGAAATTCAAAATAGCAACAAGAACACGAACAGTGGGGGGGGGGCATCTCTCTCACCCAAGCAAAACATCACTCACTGGCGTGATCTCCTATGACAACTAGGATCGACTGAAAATAAATAACGGAGCAAGGCTTGAAACGGTTTGATCAACCCTATTACCTTAGAGAACTAAAAAAAGATGAGGTGCGTGCACGCCACTGTAGCAAGCTTTGTCCACAAACCAAGGTGTAAAGTCAGACTGGTCTGTAATGTTAGCCAATAGCAACAACATTAGCGACACCTAATAATAAAAATCTCTATAATAATCCTCTAGGACAGGGGTGGGCAAACTTTTTGCACTTGGGGCCACATTAAACTCCAAAAAAATTCGGAGGGCCGGATAACAAATTTTTAACTTTTAATATCGACTAACATAAAAGAAGTTAACTTATTAATAATATATTAAATACACTTTGGCTGTTACTAATGAGATTTGTATGACTGGTAACATGCATTTAATTAGCTCCCATAACCCGGAGTAATTGCGCTGGTTGCAATTCACAGTTTGAATTCAAGTTTAGATCATGCATCATAACTGAGACCAGTACTTGTATTGTTTGTCTTCATAGTTGAACATTTTTGTTGGCAGAATGATGTAAGTGGATACGAATAACACAAACATTTTAAAAGCAAAAGTCTGTAGATTTGCGAATTTTTCCTTCCTGAGCGAAGAAAAGAATATTATCAGGTCTGATCCTTTGAGCTGTTCTTTTAGAACAGTGTCACGTTGTGGGTCGGTTATCTCCTGCTGAAGTTTCGTATATATATGAGCTAACTGTCAATGTCAAATTGGAACGGTATAGTAAGCACAGCAAATTGAGCCTCAATTGATTTAAAATCCACAAATCATCTGGAGAACTCTTCTGTCAAACTTGACAGCTGAAGGCTTCATTTTCCCTACCATGCAGTTTGCAACTGGAGGGTATGAAAGTTCCCCTAATTTTGTTCTTTCATCTGCTTTGAAAGCAACATTAGCTTTACTTGAATGGATTTCACTTCTGCGTATACAGATCATGTGGAAAACCTCTGCATGGAAGTGGAGGCAGATCGGCAGAGTTAATGCATAGAGTTATTATTAAACACGAGACCGGAATAGTATACATATAAGAGAGCAACGCCACGTGACGAATAACGAAGAAAACTTCTCGCAGTCTGAATTTTTTTAATTTTCTGAAGAATTGTGGGGGCCGGATAAAAAAGTGTTGGCGGGCCGGATCCGGCCCGCGGGCCGTAGTTTGCCCACCTCTGCTCTAGGAAATAATAATAAAAGAAACTTGCTACCTCTTCCAACGTCTAGCAATAACTATTCAGCGTTCATTTTATTGCCTTCTGACATTGTTTTACTTTTAAGAGCATGAGAGATCATAGCTGCCTTGGAACACCAAAATAATAATAATAAATTAATAATAGGTCTAATAATAATAACAATATTATTTTTATTATAATGAACGAGAGCGACATGTTTGATAATAATAGGCCTAATAATAATAATAATAATAATAATAATAATAATAATAATAATAATAATAATATGCCTATTATTATTATTATTATTATTATTATTATTATTATTATTATAATTATTATTATTATTATTATTATTATTATTATTATTATTATTATTATTATTATATATTTTTATAATGAACGAGAGCCACATGTTTGAAATCCGATAGAACGATAGCGAAAAGCGACGCCATACCTAGTTCTGGAGGTCTGCTGGTGTACGCTGTCGACATCTTCCACTGCTGTGGCTGGATCGATGTAAGGTAGGTTCTGGAATTCGTAGAAGAGGGCCATCGTGTCATCTCCACATCCGGTGGTCGCGTCAGACTCGAGATGTGGAGGCTGGTCGTAGAAGGCGGAAGTCATTTCTGCCACTCCACGTTCCGTCATCTCGAACTGGTCGACGTCAATATCCAGGGAGTGGCCCTTGCGACGACTTCCGGTGACTGATTCACCGCGGTCCTTTTCTCGCGACAAGATGGCGTCAGATTTCCTGGAGATATTACATGATTAAATTAAATCTTAGATCTGATGAAAAAACTAGTTTAGAATGCGATTAATTTTTGTATAATTGATAAGCATATAAGTCTGTTTTTCCTGCCTTTGGTGTACTTTTATGTAATATTGAGTGCATCAATTTCATTATCATTGTCAGTCTTGACGAGTTGGGCTCGACCACCAAACCAGGTGGATTGGGTTTTATCGTAATTAAGGCGGAGACGGTTGGAAGTCATCCAAAGGTCTATGTGGAGGGGAGGTGACAGAACCGAGCCTTGACACAGGACATTACGTGGGGCGTGGTGGCTCAGTGGTAAGTTCGGCGCCTTGTGACCGGAGGGTTGCAGGTTCGAATCCCACTCTAGCCGCTGCGTACGGACCTTGGGCAAGTCCTTCACTCGCAATTGCTCGTGGCGCTTCGGCGTGAAAATTCCGGCACAGTATACCAATGCTGTAGTCGGGAGCGCCTCCGAGTAGTAGTTGACTTCGAGAGGCGCTATAGAAATATCAGGAATAAATAAAATTATGGTCGCTTCAGGTGAAATCGCACTAAATATATCAGTGCATTGAAGAAGCCAGTTCTAAATCCGATAGATTATGATTTTTCACTATACAAGGCATTTATTGATGTAATGACCAAACATGAATCGATGGCGTTGAGCAATTGCGAGTGAATGACTTGTTCAAGGTCTCTACACAGTAACCGTCTCAAGGAGCACGCTCGAACCCGTTCTCTCTCAATTATAAGGCCAGCGCTCACCCAATCGGCCACTACGATGGTCCCACGATGGAGTATGGATCTTTTCGATGGACCAATAGACTTCTAAAGGTGTAGGTCCTAAATTAAATTCTATTTAAAGCATATAATTGATCTTGAAGCTATTTATTGATTCAAAAACCAATTTCCACCAGAGACAATAAACTCTAAACAGAAGGTCACAGGTAGGCCTATCAGTAGGTTGATCCGAGGTAGTCAAAGTCATATATTGTCATCATCATCATCGTTCTTATGACAACAAACAAAGTAATGACCCTAACAAAGTTACAACACGACACGTTAAAAAGAAGACACAAGACAGCTGAATAGATTAACGGAGTCGTGGAAATAAGGGGTCCTAATGACTAAGAGAAATGCCAGAATAGATGATCAACTGTTGGTCAGAAACGATGATTAAGAGATACATGCAGACTGACGGAATGACTAAACGACAGAGATAACCGCAGACAGGTTCATCCGAACTGCGCCTATATGCTGTCACTCGCTGGTAACGGCAAAGCACACGTGATGATGTATACACAAATGATCCAGGGCATGGTTCTCTTACAATCCGTTGTACAATAGCTACATACAACAGAACCGTTAGCAGCGTGTAAGCAAAGCCACTGCCAGCCTTCGTCGACCCTAACAAAGACCCATGTGTCTTCTGAAGACACGTTCCTCACCTCTGCGTTAACGACACATTACGAAGAGCACTGAAGGTCAAGGCTAATGTCTGGCCTTGGCTTTGTTGCTGGGGTCATACACGAGCACTCCCATAGGCGTGTGGAAGGGAAAGGGGCATTTGCCCCCTAGATTTTACAAATATTTAAAAAAATTAAGTCTATTGATTATTAGGTTTATTACAGCAGTCCCAACACGGTTTCCAATTATTTAGGTTAGTCCTTGACCATTATTTATTTTAAAGTTGTCACGTGTTCTGTGTTCATATATATGCAAAAACGTCATTTTGCTCCCACTAAAAAAATTTCGCCACCCGTAGAAAACGTTTACCACGTAGAAAAATCCTTCGGACGCCCATGTGCACTACAACTTCAATGTATGTATGTGACAGTACATGCTAACATTTGTGTGCATGTATTTGTGTGTACGTTTTTATGCATGTTTGTATGTAAATGCGTATGTATGAATAGCATTTATGCATATAGGTGTCTATATGTATGTTTTTGAATGTATGTTTGCGTATGCATGCATTTATGTATGTGTGTATGTATGTATGACATTGTGTATTTATATATATATATATGTATATATGTATGTATATGAAAGCAAGTATGTATGCATGTATGCATGTATGTGTATATAAGTATGCATGTTTTGTATGAACACCTAGATAGCGCCATCGATCAATCATGCGGGGGTAGTGAGGGGAGGACGAAGGATACGAGAGGGGAGAGGAGTCGAGAGAAGTGTCTGCGGGGCGAGAGTGGATGGGGTTAAAATTAAAAACACGGAGTGGAAATGTGGACACATTCTGTTTCCGCATCACTCTCTAGTTAAAAGCACATACATACATACATTAAATACATACATACATACAATATATCTGCTGAATTTTTCACTTTGTTTAACATCACTAAAATCTAATGCATAAATCGTTGCCAAGAGAGCACTTTCTTTCAGAAGTCGACTTTTGAACCAGCGACCTATTGGCTCACAGTTCATCGTGAGCCTAGTGCGCCAGTCTGTCTGGCGGATCTGCCCCAGTTGCGACCGTGTACTGAATGCACAGCCACAGACGTTGTTACACAATGCACAGTCTGTTCGTCTTTTGCTGCGGTTGCATTCTGAAAGAGATGTCAGTTCAGTCAAAAGCAAATGATGTCGGCTGTCAACCACCAGAGGGCCTCACAATGCGCAGATATTTCTTTAGGTTTGAAGTTCTATTTCAAAGACTTTTAAATGCATTCTATAATACTCTGTTGATGTTGGCTGGGGTACGGCTCAGAGTTGATTATTAACAACAGCTCTTAACGACAAATCTCACCACCCGATGGTATTATTGACATTCTGTTGAACGTCACGAAAGGTGAAACGCTTGACTATGTAAGCCTTACATGCCCATCTTGTCATGTACAAGAGATATCGTGTAACAATTTTTACTCAAATTATCGCATATCTTATAACGCACCCATTGTTCCGCTAAGACCTGACTCGTTTCGCACCTTCTCCCATCTTACTTAATACTTGCTCTTAACGCCTCTCCTTCTCTTCGCCCCTG
>OY744615.1:21897334-22123312 GCA_963556255.1 Allolobophora icterica | reverse complement strand
AAGCAATAGCCCTCAGAGCTATTATGTTTATATATAGTAGCCCCGAGGGCTTTTGCTTATATATATATATATATATATATATATATATATATATATATTTGTGCGTGCGTGCGTGTGTGTGCGTGCGCGTTAATGTATACAAATATATGTTTGATACATTTAGGGCCTATATGCATGCAAATATAATATATAGTATATTATACTGTTTTAACAGAAGCACTTATATGGTTCGAACATCATATCGATAGATAGCAAGTAGACTTTTAGGCGCATGTGCTTGTAATTATACATGCTATAAAGGTTTGATCATGTGTCGTCTTTATGTAATTTGTTCAGGTGTTGTATTTATGTAACTGGTATACATGCACTATATATCAAGAGCTACGTATGGTAGAGCCGTAGTGCGTAGGTAAGTAAGTAACGAATATGTTAAGCAATCGGCCGTCCCTAGACCAAATTTCATGCCGTTCCTGATAGGCCATATCTATATTTCAAAGCTTCAACTGTTTCATTCTGTTTGAAGAAAACATCAGACAATACTCGAACGAAAGGCATCAGTAAGAACAACAAAGCTTTAAAATTTATGTTTAAACATTCGGTTCTCATTAATTTCGTTTCATTGCAATTATATTTATCTCAGTCAATCAAACGTTCAATCAATCAATCAATCATTCAATCAATATTCGTTTATTCTACGATTATAAGCTGACAAGAACGCAACTTATATTACATACATGTATAGTAATCTATCAAGTAGTCAATTTGCAGTTAGATCGATACATAGGGGCCTATCCTATGCCATTATCAACAATGGGATAATACTAACGGTTAGTCAATTTTCAATTAGATCAGTACATATCCTGTCCCATTATCTAACAATAGGATAATACTAATAGATATTGCTATAAAGGACCCGAGATAAAAAAAGTCGCAGTTTTAAATTAAATGTAGTGTTCAATATTTCATTTGTATAATTCTTAAATTTTCCCGCGCTTTTGAATGTGCCGCCCGTGAAAGCCTTGGCCTCGGTTGTTCCCATTGTAAATCTGCCATTGACCTTAACAAGCCTAAAGTCCATCAGCTGAACGAGGGATCGTAGGCGAGTGTATATACTGCGCTTGAACGACCCGAGCATCGACGCCAGCTGCGAAAAGTATGCGAGGGCAATTATAGTAATCAGCGGGTATTTAACTTCGCCATTATACCAGTCAGTGAGTGCCACTATGGCCAGGTAGTGCCCGTCCCAAGCTTGGAAAAAGGAGGAGGGCGAAGTCAACGGCCATTGTTGCCATAACATGCCAGTAAACACTGGAAACTGTTACAAGCGCTTATCAAATCCACGCCAACCAGGAGGAGTTGCAGCTGGAGACCTGAACGACGCCGTCAGCCATTTCCTAAAGAGCGAAAATATACAAAAGAGCAACATGGCCTCGTCTCCAGTAGGGAACAGAACTATGGCAGGGTCCTCGTTGCCATGGCTACGTGTAGCACACCATCTGTCATTTCTTTCCATCTTCCGCAATCCTTCCGCCATCCATCCTTCTGCCTCTTCCTCTTTTCCAGTCCGTCACTCCACCTGCCCGTCCTTCATTCCCTTCTTCTCTTATTCCCTTTGTCATTCCGTTTTCTTCCTACCTTCAATCCATCCATCCATCCATCCATCCATCCATCCATCCATCCATCCATCCATCCATCCATCCATCCATCCATCCATCCATCCATCCATCCATCCATCCATCCATCCATCCATCCATCCATCCATCCATCCATCCATCCATCCATCCATCCATCCATCCATCCATCCATCCATCCATCCATCCATCCATCCATCCATCCATCCATCCATCCATCCATCCATCCATCCATCCATCCATCCATCCATCCATCCATCCATCCATCCATCCATCCATCCATCCATCCATCCATCCATCCATCCATCCATCCATCCATCCATCCATTCCTTCTCTTTCCTTCGTCGCTTCCCTCGCCCCTTTTCCGTCCGTCAGACCCTTCCCATAGTTACACTGTGAAGGATTCGTTTCACAACCCGGTGACCTTGATCTGACCCGGTCGAAAGAACGTTGGATAAACGCTTGACTGACCCACAACACTCACGTATCCATTATTAGGAATCATGTCAATGACTGTCACCCATAATGACACTCACACACGCAGCTATTATGTATACAAACGCATAAATTACGTGTGTGCGCGCAGTGTATGGCGTGCACGTGTTATGGCTCTTCGGCGAAGCATACTGTGCAATGGCCCAGTAGTTAAGGAGCCGGGCTGTCAATCTAGAGGTCGGGGGTTCAAACGCCCGCTGGACAGGAATGCAGAGTGTTTCTGGTCCAGTTGAGTCCGCTAGCGAACTCGGCTATAAATTAAACCCACTGACTGTGCACTGTCAGTGGGAAGCTCAGACGGTAAGGGAGATGACCGGCCATTTGCTACCATTAAAGCCGCTAACACTTGGCGCTCATGTATAACTAGCCCTGCCCCTTCCAGGGTAAGTTAGTTCTGGAAGGCAGCCATGGTCCTCATCTCGTCCTTTGCAATGCTAAGTCTTCATTTTTGTCTATTTATTGCCGCGTGTTTGTCATACAAGGCTTCGTTTTTGTCAATAGATGGCGACGTGTTTGTTATTGTTATTTTTATTGTATTGTATTTTTTTATTGTATTTGTTATTTGTTATTTTTTTTATTATTTCCATTATTTATTCTCTTGTTTCTGGTTGCGGTGTGCCAGCCAGTTTTGCCTAATAAACAAATATACATGCATACATTGCTTGGTGTAGGCCCTATTTCTTACAGTTGGCTAACGATTGACACACAGGACCTACATTGTTATTCTGGCTAATTTTGCAACTAGTTTACAATTTGCCTTTTTCTGTTATAGTAATAATGTTAGTTAGGCCTATATTAATTTTTTGTTCAGTGTAGGTGTTCTAGGTGACCCTCGAGCTGTAAACAAGAAACTGAGATGGCCTACTTTGAGTTTTGGATCTGACTTTATGCTCTACCCGCAGACCAGGGCTGTAGTGGTAAAATTAGAGGTGAGAACACGCTACCGGTTAGTTTTCCGAAACAAATTATAGGTGAGTATACGCTTCAGTATTTTAATATAAATAAATAAAAATATTTGTGAGGTGAGTATATATACGGTCTCTAGAGGCGAGTACACGCTGTATGCCCGCGTATACCCTCGACTACATCCCTGCCGCAGACCCCTAATAAGTAACCCTGCCCCTTCCAGGGTAAGTTAGTTCTGGAAGGCAGCCATGGTCCTCATCTCGTCCTCTGCAATGCTATGTCTTTATTTTTGTATATTTATTGACGCGTGTTTGTTATTATACAAGGCTTCGTTTTTGTCAATAGATGGCGGCGTATTTGTTATTGCTTTGTGTAATTCTTACAGTTGCCTAACGATTGACGCATTATAGGACTATACATTGTTATTCTGGCTAATTTTACAACTAGTTTACAATTTGCCTTTTCTGTTATAGTAGGCCTAATAATGTTAGTTCTATTAATTTTTTTTCAGTGTAGCTGTTCTAGGTGACCCTCGAGCTGTAAACAAGAAACTGAGATGACCTACTTTGAGTTTTCGATCTGACTTTATGGCCTTCATGCGCGTAAATCATCGTTTGTGTTCGTTATCACAGACTCATATCTGCTCCTCAGTGCATATTAAATGACCCATATTTCACGGCGCCCTCTATTCTGTGACGGAATACGTAAATCACCTTTACGTATTTCTATTTTCCTCCAAACTGAGCAGAGTTTATGTTTCTGCATTTGATATTTTGATCTTCATACGTACTTTTTTCCCACCATCGGCGTACCAAGGACCGCCCTTTAATGAGACTGTTATAACGAGATAATTTTTTAAAACTCGGCTAAATTTGTGATCCATTTGCCCGTCTAATGTTCTTACAAATGTTGCTTCTCCATTCATCCATTCGTCCATCTATTCATCCATCCACTGACATATCCACCCAGACCCATACCCGACCCAACTCAATCCCCATACCGAAACCCATCCATCCAAAACTCATCCAGCCACCCACTCACCCACCCACCCGAACCCATCCATCCATCCATCAATTAATCAATCAATCAATCTATCCATCCATCCAAAGCCACTCACTCACCCACCCATTCATCCATCCATCCATCCATCCATCCGTTCATCCATCCATCGGTATTAAATAAATAGAGTGCCATATTTCGTAGACAGGCGATTAGATCGAAGCAACGATTCAGAAGCACTTGGGTCGCTACGCAGTGGCTTGAGGGGATTCGAACCTGCGACTCTGCGGTTACAAGGCACCGACCTACACCACTACACCACCGCGTCCCTCTGGTACTATATCTTTTATGGCGATAGGGTCACGGGGTCAAATTCCTTGGACCTAGCTCTGCTCCTCAGTTGTTGATTCCGAAAGGAAGGAAGGCTTAGTACCCACCAGCATGCAGGTGACGAGACATTACAAGTAAAGATTATCCATCCGAATACTATCTGGCTCAGCAACTCACGAACACCTACAGATACAGGTTTCCGGACATTTTACGTATTTACATATAATCGTTCAAGTCGGTCTCCCAGATTAGTACAGCTCAACGACTATCTGGGTCAGGTCATGAGAAATCATCCAGGGGTCAACTCGTCTTCTGATTTGAACAGCAGCTTTCGGAGACTTCTATATAGATCAACTAGCGTCAATAGAGACCACATACAACCCGAGTTAGCAGGGTCCGTACACAGAGACAATTAATGGCGTGGCGACCATTCAATAGGGCAGCCGCGATGAAGGATTTCACCCGATCAGTTCGTTGAAAAATGAGCAGGGTCGAGGCCGTACGGTCGTTATACAAAGACGTGCACATTTAGCCTACATTTACATTTTACAAAGTCTGGGCTAAACGAACAGCACACAAGGCCAGGTGCACAACATTCTATAGTAGCCACCGAGAGATGAAGGGTTATCGGGACACTGATCAGCCGGATATTGACCTGACGAGGGCGTAGTTTTAGTGCCTCATCCGATGATATCTAGGTCGATAGCGCTAAAGAAGTTATAAATTACAATTACAATTATTAAGATTAAATTATCAAATGCAGAAACATAAACTCTGCTCAGTTTGGAGGAAAATAGAAATACGTAAAGGTGATTTACGTATTCCATCACAGAATAGAGGGCGCCGTGAAATATGGGTCATTTAATATGCACTGAGGAGCAGATATGAGTCTGTGATAACGAACACAAACGATGATTTACGCGCATGAAGGCCATAAAGTCAGATCGAAAACTCAAAGTAGGCCATCTCAATTTCTAGTTAACGGCGCGAGGGTCACCTAGAACACCTACACTGGGGAAAACATTAATAGAACTAACATTATTACTATAGCAGAAAAGGAAAATTGAAAAACTATAATAGGCCGTGTGTATTTTGTAAATTGCTGCGTCCTTGACAGCAACGTTTTCTGAATAAACGAATATACATACATTTCTTGTCTTTGTGACTTTTTATTTTCCCAGTTTTGATCACCTTTTTCGACATTAAAAGACCACTATCGTTCATGATTTCTCCCATTTAGGATTCCTCACACATTTCCCTCCTACACATAAATACACTGGAACCTTCTGATAACGGTGTATTTTGGAGCCATGTATCAAGGACAGCCCTATAACGAGGCTGTGTTATAAGGAGATCGCTTTCCAAAGCTCAGTTAAATCTGTGATCCATGTACCCAGGACCGTAGTCGAGGGTATACTCGGGTATGCAGCGTGTACTCACCTCTAGAGACCGTATATACTCACCTCACAAAATATTTATATTTATTTATATTAAAAAAGTGTTGCGTATACTCACAAAATACTGTAGCGTATACTCGCCTCTAGTTTGTTTCGGAAAACTAACCGGTGGCGTGTACTCACTTCTAATTTTACCACTACAGGCCTGCATGCACCCGACCGAGTTAAATCAGAACCCGTGTTATAACAAGACGTGTTTTAAGGAGGGTCTCGTGTATATATATAGTGCGATACTTTAACAATTTGATTCTGAAAAGACAAGGTTAACGATCCATGTATACGCGATTTCATTAAACACTGCAACACACTGTCTATCCTGTGGCTGCTACCAAACCACAAGTGCAAAAACCTCTGACCTCCAAGCAAAAGTAGCTTGAGGGTTCATCGACATTATTTGGCCCACAAGCATTCGCTGGCATTGACGAATGCCGCTGAAAAGTTTTACTATCATGGATAACCCACTGATGCTTGCTTGTAATCCATCGTGGTAAATAAAAGTATACATTCAACGTATATAATTATTATGATGGACAGTGTATACCCTACTCAGCGGTTGAGTGTAACTCTTATTATTTGTACTCCGTGTCCTTCTTACCCCATATACCAGTGGCGTCCATCATATTTATGTGTGTATGTATGTATGTATATATGTATGTTTGTATGCAGGTATGCATGTATGTATGCTTGTATGTATGTATGTATGTATGTATGTATGTATGTATGTATGTATGTATGTATGTATGTATGTATGTATGTATGTATGCATTAATTTGAGTGTATGCATGTTTTTATATGTGTGTATGTATGTATTATATGTGTGTATGTATGTTTGTATGCATGTATGTATGTATGCATGTATGTATGCATTTACGTATGTATTTATGCATGCATGCATGCATTTATGTATGTATGTATGTATGTATGCATGTGTGCGTGTATGAATATATGTATGCATTAATATGTGTGTAATTATGTATGTATATGTGTATATGTACGTTTGTATGCATGTATGTATGTATGTATGCATGTATGCTTGCATGTACGCATATTATATGTGTATTTATATATGTATGCAACTATGCATGTACTAAATTATTTTATGCATGGATGGATCAATGGATGGATGGATGAAAAAATGGATGAATGGATGCATGGATGCATGGATATTTGGTAGTGCTTATATTATACAATGCAATTGTCCATCACCGATACTCTGTGCCACTTAATCTCACCCTTAGTGCTATTGTTGCTTGTCCTCTGATAAAAATTCCATTGCTAGTGACATCTATCGACGCACTGCAGGCGCTGCCAAAAACGACGAAAGTGACCGAGAATTATTCGTCCACTGGGAAACAGTTTCAGCAATGACAACAACCACCTGTCCGACCAAGACTACAGAAACAACAGCACATAGCAGAGCACCTGCTGCTCAACCAGCGCTTGTCATGATTGACATCGTCATGTTAACGTACTGTGGCAATTTTAAGGCACCAACTGCAACTTCTTTTTCTTGTTCAACTATTCCATCGGGAAAATGATTTCGTCGTAGGGACCTAGAGGCAAGCTGCTAACCTATACGTCTGACAAAAAGCTCGCTATTGAATGCACATCATTAGATCCAATTTGTGGCGCCATCTGCAGCATTAGATGGATGGAAGGACGGATGGAAGGACGAAAGGACGAAAGGTCAATGAGTAGAATACGACGCAATCGAAATAGTTCGTGTCAGGTCATTTCAGGTCAAAAAGGAGGTCATGTTGTCATACGCTGTATGCGTTACATAGATCATTTATTACGTTGGACAGCAGGAGGAGTTCGTAACAGAATGATGGATGACTATCTATCAAAGTGAGTTATGATCAGATTAGTGAGCGAATAGAGAATTCAAGGCACGACTCCTCTGATGCACGTAGTCTACTCAACCAAGCAACCGTGTGCATACCAAAGAAACGCCGATTTGTCGAATGACAATGTCTGAGCCACGTCAGATCAAGCCACATCGGTCTCAAGCTGCGAATTGTCCCTCACGCTCTGGGGCCCACAGACCCTTTCTTCACCTTGGCTTCCCTGGACGTATTCAGACACCCACTGTGCCATCGGGGCAGCGCACTAGTGGAGGCCAGGGCCTTCCCACACAAGGTCGTCGTATTGTGGTGCGAAGCATGCAACAGCACAGCACTCGTTGTAATTTTTAACCGAAAGCTAAACGCGTCTTCGCTTATAAATCAGCAAACCTAACGAAGCTTAGCGTCGTAACTATACCATTAAGCATCGTACGATTACAATTTAACCATACCGAACGCGTCAATTTCACTCTATCGTCTATATCCTTATATAAACACATGAATGAAAAGCACCCAAAATGCACGCAGACGCATAGACATATAAACGTAGGCTTGCAGCATACATCATATGTGGCACCGTGCCATACATCTTACGGATCGGTGCGAATCTCCATTCTCCCGTTTTTATCAAAGCCTGTCGCCTGCACTCTCGTCCCTTCTCAGAGGTTCTTACAAATGCGTCTGAAAAAAGCCCAGACGAACGCATACATACGTGCATTGCGTTTTGTGATACATAAGTACATAGATACATACATACATACATACATACATACATACATACATACATACATACATACATACATACATACATACATACATACATACATACATACATACATACATACATACATACATACACACATTCATACATTCATACATAATCGTAATCTGCGCTCGTGAATAGGGTGGTGCCCTGCGCTTGGGCTTCGAGTGGCCCTTTAGAAGTTTGATTACGATCACGATACGATGCATACATACATGCATGCATGCATGCATACATATATATACATATAAACATACATACATACATACATACATACCTACATACATACATACATACATACATACATACATACATACATACATACATACATACATACATACATACATGCATGCATACATACACACATACATACATACATACATACATACATTCATACTTGCATACATACATACATACATACATACTTGCATACATACATACATACATACATACATACATACATACATACATACATACATACATACATACATACATACCTACATACATACATACATACATACATACATACATACATACATACATACATACTTGCATACATACATGCATACATACATACATACATACATACATACATACCTACATACATACATACATACATACATACATACATACATACATACATACATACATACATACATACATACATACATACATACATACATACATGCATACATACATACATACATACATACATACATACATACATACATACATACATACATACATGCATGCATACATACATACATGCATGCATGCATACATACATGCATGCATACATACATACATATATGCATATATACATAGAAAGATTGTGTCTTAATCTTGGCTTCAGTCTTTCCATTTCCTGTCATTTGACATTTGACTCTGTGGGGGATAATGCGACAACAACACAAAATCAAACAAAGACTGCACGAATGTACTGTTCACTTACTTGTACACGCACTTGTGCGTATGCGTGTCTCTGTGTGTGCTTGCGTGTCTCTCTGTCGGTCTCTGTATCTGTGTGTGTCCGTGTGTGCATGCGCGTAGGCAATGGCGCGTGAATCAAATGACGTAGTTTTTGCTCTAGGCTTCCGTACAAAAAAAGGTCGACTTCAAACAACCCATTACAAATATGTATGCACAACTATGTATGTATTTATATACATACATCGACGCACATACATACACACAGAAATGCATAATACATACATCCATAAATACATAAGCATGAATGCGTATACATGCAAATATCCATTCATACATCATTCATACATAAACCCAGACCCCATCATTTATATGTAAGCATTTCTACAGTGGCTTTGGAAAACTCTAGAAACGTGCAGCTTTAGGCTACGTGTTCGTTTCTAGATCTTTCCAATGAGGTCGAACTTAATAAGCAGTGACGGGCAATAGTTAACTAAAAAGTTGCTAACTTTTAGTTTAACTACAAATTGTTAGTTAAGGATGAAGTTTCGCTAAAAAAATAGTTTAGTTAAAACCATAGTTTAACTAAATTTGCTAACTAAAAAGTTTAACTAAAAAATCTGCAATACGCAACTATTCTCCGCAATGAACATTGAACACTGTCAACAACTCAACGGGAAACTTATTGATTAACACTGCATGGTTTTAGCATTAACAACCTGTGTTTTCAAATTCATACACTGCTTACAGTATGCCTGTAACTGTATGCTAGAAGAGTACACATTGCATAGTTTGAAGGTGAAATTGTCATTGACGCTCTGCATTATTACAGTTCACTTGACCTCTGTTATTGTGAAAATGTTTGTCGTAAAATGTTGGAAAAAGTTTAACTACTTTTTTTAGTTTAGTTAACTACTTTCTAAAATTAGTTGCCAACTTTAGTTGAACTATATTTTGTAGTTGGAAGATAGTTTTGGTTTAACTAAAAAAAAAGTTTAGTGCCCATCAGTGTTAATCAGTCTCTATTAGCTTTTGCTTACGCAATAAACACATGATCGGTGGTAATCGTATAATATTAGGCCCCATAATATTGTGCACTTGATTGCAATCCTTGACTCGAAGGTGCATTGTATGTGTGACAGCGTGTTCCAGAACAGTCGCTGGGCTTTACTATTTCGGGTTACAGTCTTTTGATGGTTTTTAAAGAAATCAGCCGTGCCAGGCTCGGGTCAACGAAAGAGGTCGACGATGGCGAGTGACGTCATATGAACCCATGCAGCGCATGACTGGATCAAAAATCGCCCGCAGCAAATTCTACGGAGGCGCACAATGGACGGGTGATGTTTCTCTTGGTCTACATCCAGGGACACTGTGCAGGATTTGACTATAGGGTAAAAAATGCTACAGTCTAGGGCCTTCCAATCCGCAGAGCCTAAAAAATAAAAAAATTTATATTGATAAAATTTATAAAAATTTACATAAAAGTTTTAAAAAATTATAATTTTTATATTTATAAAATTTATAAAAATGTATATAAAAGTTTTAAAAAAATTATAATTTTGGCGTTTTAAATTATATATATTATATATATATTATATATATATATAGCATAACCTTTTAAATGGCTCGTGTAGCAAATTCCATCTCGCCTGAGTAAATGCATTAATTTAAAACTAATTTGAACTTTTCACGTAGTGCCTTGCTATTAAATATATGTTTTCAAGTTCTGGGATAATTTTTAACAAGGGGCCGCCAAGCTTATATTATAGCTTAGGGCCTCACCAAGTCTAAATCCGGCACTGCAGTAACATCAAGGTAAATAGTGATTGATAACACACATATAGTTCATGGGAAACTCTATCTGTGGGCTCTATAAAAATCTCGAGATTACGATATGTTTACGATCCACGGTTCATCAGAGGACGTTATCAGCAGCAGTCCGCTTCAAGATGAACATACTTACACCCGGTGGTCGTTCGTCAAATGACTCTCTGCGACAGTATATATAGGCCTACGCCTGAGTTATGTAAATGTAATGTACACGGGTTTCTATGGCGACCGTATGACCCCGACCCTGCTCATGTTTCGATGAATTGATCGTGTGAAGGGCCTACTACGTAGGGGGGGGGGAAGGAAGCAGACTGCTTCCAATTTGTGCCAGAGGGGAAAGTTTATCTCTGGCACAGTCACTAATTTCTAATAATTAGTGACTAATAAAGTGACTAACTACTAATGATTCTTAAAGTATTGTATTGTGATGTATCAGTATTACGGGCCATGCAATATTTGCTGAGGTTACCGTACAGTGTCTAAACAGTGCTATAGTGTATCATTATTACTTGTTTTTCTTTAGCCATTGGCCATTATGTTCTGCTAAATTTTGTTGATGAAAGACGCAAAAAGTATTTTAAAAATTGAAGAAAAGCATTCATAATCCTGTTGATTTAGAAATTTCCAAAATATGGGACACATCTTAAAACATTGGGCAAGATAGGACACTGTTCAGCAAATATATGGGGATTTTAAAGATTGCATTATAAATGCAGATTTCTGGTGTAATGCAGCGGTAACAGGCTCCATCCCTGCCTACTACAGTGTTATCCAGCCGACAATTATTTTGCATGAATATTTCAAGACCTGATTATCCCACTTTCACTGCACTACACAACAATAATTGTATCACTGAAATTTTGTGCCATATTTATTACAGCTTGTCCCATAAAATTTTTACAGTGCACTGGGAGACCTGCAGAAATTAATTCAACAGTTCAGTTGAATTAAAATGTAGTCTTCCAAAGCCAGTTTTCTTGCTCCAAAAATGCGCTAAAACTCACCTACGGCAATGTAGAAATCCAAAATTTTCCGGGGGAGGACCCCCGGACTCCCCCCCACTTCAAGGGAGGGGAGTGGGGGGGAATGGGAGGGGAGGAAGTGGAGAAGCGTAGTGGAGGGACGGAAGGGAGATAGGAGGAAGGTTTACAGTAAGGGGTTTGCTTCCAGCTTACAGGGGGGGATAGTAGGCCCTGATCGGGTGAGATCCTTAACCACAGCTGCCGGTCTGAGTGGATCCCATTTAAGGTCCCCATGTACGGATGTGCCTTTATAGATACACAGGGTTCATGAGAGGACTCTTTTAGAAAAAAAACAGGCTATAGAATGCTATTTACCAACCTGCGATGACATGGTTTTATTTTGTATACGGGAAAGGCGTTGCGGAAATATTGGTTAACTCCTCGCTGCGGACCACCTGGCTCACGGTAGCGCGCCACAGGTGGTTCGAAGACTATACTTTGAGAACCACTGGTGTATAGGGATAAGCTGGTGCTTTGCGCTTAGCCTTCAGAGTGGCGCTTTAGAAAATTGGAGTTCACGATTACGATTACAAGGGAAAAAGCACGCCGTTGGTTAAACTTCGCACTAATCGTTTCGCATTAGAAATTCAACTGATCAGACATATCGGTCCACTTAACCAATTGTTTTTTTTATCTTAACAAGTAAAATAGCTGGATGTTTACCTCATTCGGGCAACCAGGTCAATGGTAAGAATCAGTTTTATGTGCTTTTCATTGAAATTTGATATATTTTCATAAATAGCTCTGAATATTCAACGAACAGAGGTTTAATACTGGCCATCCTGCAGAGCACTAACCAAGTAACTTTCCGAAGTTGCCCAGGGACATGCTTCACTGACATTCAGATTTTTGGCATGAAAGACAATGATAATCCTTACATCTTATATATATATATATAAGATATATATATAAGATATACATAATTTATACGAGCAGCGGTATGCGTCTGGCTATAATGCTTTACTTTTCAATATACAGCTGAGTGTTCTTTGAGTTTTACTTTTAGATTCCATGCCAAGAATAACATCAGAAGGGCTGAGAAGGCATAACCTTGAAGTAAATCAGTTCTTTCGTGTCATTCAGGTATTAACATTCAGTTGTCTAATTGCTGTATACCTACTGTAGCCTAGCTCACCTATCGGACCCGAATTTTTCGACGGTTATTTTTGTTTGTTTGTCACGATTTCAATTGAAGAGACCTTCTATTGATCCTATAGCAATATGATACCGGTGTCACGATATAAAATCTGCCCAATACAGAGCCTCCCCCGGACTACTATAATTCCCCCCGTTTCTTTTCAATTTCTCTCACATGCTTCATGTAATTATTGTAACACGTGGTTTAATAATACTAAATAGTTTTACAGCAAAGTTAAGAAATACGCCCGTTTTAAATTACCATTCACTTTAAAACAAATGTGATTGTTTTTCACTAAGATTAAAGTCTCCTGGGGAGAGATCATTTCAACGGATGATGATATATTTTCTTCCGGAGACTTTTTTAGAATACAATAAACTACAATAGAACTGTACTTTGATATTGTCCTCCTTACAAAGTTCAGAAGTGCACACGACCATACGCCAGAACATCGATGGCGCTGGGTCGCTACGCCGTGGCTTGAGGTAGATTCGAACCTGCGACCCTCCGGTTACAGCACAGAACATAAGTAAAAGTAAGTAAGTATATTTTTTATTTTAACCAGTTAACAAAACGCACACTGGTGTACATTACATGTAGGCCTAAATTAGCAGTTTGCAAGTTACAGTTTCCGGTTTAATTCAAATACAACATCCTGAACAAGAAAGTCTTCCCCATTAAGTTATCAGCTTTGGGTAAATTACCGCTGCACCACCGCGTCCCCGAGGACGAATTTACTCTAAAACATATCCGCCGCGTGGAGAATCTGTTCCGAAATAGACATTAGACACACCTCGGAGGGGGGACTTTTGGGGGGAGACTAAGTCTTGATCTACCGGCGTTATAGAAGTCATTACTGTGGATTAAATAGAGAGGTGTGGAGGATAAATCATAATCAAAAGAAGCACGAAGCGTTCCCTGAGTAATTCCGTAGCTGACTTAAGCCCTCGGAGAAACGATGCGTGTCGAAGGCAGGGCATTTTTCGTCTGCGTCCGCAAACAAGCTCGCACCGACGCACCCTAGCTATTTTACCCTCTTTTCTATAGACCGTCAGTCTAACACATATGCCTACACAGTAGTCCGTACAACAATACAACAGATTATACACAAGAGCATGCACAAGAACATTCGCGAATGCATTATATATACACTAGGTTGCATCTATTTATAGTCAACATGTATGTTTTTCTATGTATGTATGTATGTATGTATGTATGTATGTATGTATGTATGTATGTATTTATGTATGTATGTATGTATGTATGTATGTATATATGTATGTATGTATGCATACATGCATGCATGTATGTATGTATGTATGTATGTATGTGTGTATATATGTATGGAAGTATGTATGCACACATGTATATATGTATGTATGTAGGTATGTATGCATGCATGTATGTATGAATGTATGTATGTATGTATGTATGTATGTATGTAAGTTTGTATGTATGTATGTGCGCGTGCTATATGTATGTATGTATGCATGTATGTATATATATATATATATGTATGCATGTATGTATGTATGTATGTATGTATGTATGTATGTATGTATGCATGTATGTATGCATGTATGTATGTATGTTTGTATGCATGTATGTATGTATTTATGTATGTATGTATGTATGCATAAATGTATGTATGTATGCATGTATGTATGTATACTCTGACCCAATATTCAAGAATTTAAATATATTAAAAATCGATCAAATTAGAAGAATGCAAATAGTAGAATTCGTATATCGGTATGAACGGAACTTACTCCCAAATTCGTTCAGAGGATATTTTACCATGGGATCACAAATCCATGCACATAACACTAGAAGAGCAGCTACATATCGCCCAATACGGGCTCGTACAAATATAAGAGAATTTAGTATGAAAGCATCAGGGCCACAACTCTGGAATGAGACTCCACTTCATATTCAGCACTCTAAAAATCGCTTCGAATTTAAAATTCAACTAAGAGAATATCTAATTAATGTATAGCTCCCCCCCAGTTTGATATGACAAAAGCCTTATTTAACAGAAGAGACATCTCCAATTGGTGGGCGTGTACGTGCACCGGGGCCCGGCTGTTGAGCCATTTAGTTAAGAATTTAGTTAAGCGAGTTTGAACTTAATTAAGAAAAGCCAGCCATGAATTTAGAAATTGTAATACGTTGTATGGGTGACCCCGCCTAGCGGGATTATATCCCTTTGGGGCCACCCTTTGCAACCTTTAACCAGTATTTATACGTTGTATTTATAATCGAAAAGATGTTTTTTTTCTTGTGGTTTTTTACGTTGATATATGGAAAGCTTGTTACGTTTTGGTTTTTTTGGTTGCAATAAAGACTTTTTGATTTGATTTGATTTGATTTGATTTGTATGCATGTATGTATGTATTTATGTATGTATGTATGCATAATTGCATGTATGTATGTGTTTATGTATGTATGTATGTATGTATGTATGTATGTATGTATGTATGTATGTATGTATGTTTGCGCCACAGAACTTCCAGAAATTCTCGAATGATCGGACGTCGGGTTGTCGACATGCCCGATTAGTATCGTAGCGCAAGTCACAACAAAAAACGAAGTCTCTGAGTTTTGACTTCTTCTTATATGAAACGAAAACTTCAATAAAACAGCTGTTACATCGTTGACCTACTACACATATGAAAACGGAATCTAGACGTTTATTGTAAGGGTCTTACCACCATGGACTCGTCCAAAAGAAAGGGGTGTCAGGTCATTAACTAGACAGGACAGTTAAGGCCAAGAGAATCGTTGGATCAGTACTGGAAGATCTAATATGGTGACTCTACGAGAGCAATTTATTTTATTTTTATTTTATTTATTTCGGATATTTCTATAGCGCCTCCGCAAGTCTACTACTACTCAGAGGTGCTCCCGACTACAGCATTGATACTGTGTCGGAGTTTTCACGCCGAAGCGCCATGAGCAATTGCGAGTGAAGGACTTGTCCAAGGTCCGTACGCAGCGACTAGAGTGGGATTCGAACCTGAAAC
The DNA here is from genome assembly GCA_963556255.1 of Allolobophora icterica. NCBI lineage: Eukaryota > Metazoa > Annelida > Clitellata > Crassiclitellata > Lumbricidae > Allolobophora > Allolobophora icterica. Next base: position 22,106,947 of record OY744615.1, on the reverse strand, counting down.
CCTCCGGTCACAAGGCGCCGAACTTACCACTGAGCCACCACGCCCCACGAGCAATATCCGACCTGGTGGCAGAGGTATGCTCAGACGCAGCGCCTTCTACCACCTTCGAGGGACTTCTCGATGTTGGTGCTCGTGTGTTGTGAGCCTCGGGTCGCCTGTCGTTGCTCCACTTCCTTCTTCGACGTTACGTAGTCAGAGCACTTCAAACATGGTGCTTACTGTCAGTATCTGTTGGACTCTACGTGTAAGCGGGTGCACGCCAGTGGTGACTCTTCCAGTTATCCGAGCAGTGTTCGCTTATTTTTGTCCCAAAAAAACTGTACCATCAACTAATTTGGCACGTGCAGCGCTTTTTGAGGTCCATCAAGGGGCTATGGGTAGTGCCTAGACACTGCATGTATACATATATACAAATATACATACATAGATTATTGTTACATTTATGCATAGGCAATAGATACATAGGATGACTTTATACATCAACAGCGTATATATATAGACCACATTTATAAATAGGCAACACGCCTACATACATATGCAACATACTACATACATACATACATATATACACGCATACATATACACAGACATAAATGCAGTCCAAACATAAAAGAGACAGCAAAGTAATGAAACAGTTAGCAATAGATCGAGGCACTGAGGCCAAATATCTACAGAAGGTAGAAGACAGACAAAAAAGAAAACAGACAGAGATAAATGTCGAGAAACAGAGGCAGAGAATGAGACATCGGGAAACACAGAGAACGACACATACAGTGTTCTTCTGCTTCATGTCCAACTGCCTGGTTTTTGTTCATACTTTCGTTGACAGCTTTCTGCCCTCGCAGTCACGATTAGGCTTTGGAATTTCCACGTTAAAAAAACAGGCCCACCAAATCACCCACGCACTCACACACACACAAAAAAACAAACACACATGCACACACACACACAAATACACACACACACACACACACACACACACACACACACACACACACACACACACACACACACACACACACACACACACGAGTGAAAACATATAAACAACGCTGCAAACATATAGACTAGACATGATCGGTCTCTCAGACGTTGTCATGCACGTCGTAGGCGGCCACTTCTTGGCCATTTCTTAAGTTTATTTTTCATACATCGATCGTAAAAAGTGTCAACTTTATTGCTTTTTCTCCAAGGTTGAGTTGTGCACCGAACGTATTGACCTAACACTCAATTATGTGAACTTGCACGTAGGCAGAGAAGAGGTCGAACGGTAACTGGCATTCACCCCTGGATCCTGGAGTCGAATCCCAGTGATGGAAGTCATGTAAATACCAACTAATGCATCGAGTCATGTAATTAGATTGGACTAGGAAGCGGTTAACATGTAACCGAGAGTTATAATTAGTTCAGCAGACCACGAATTAGTAATAGAACCAGCGCAGCATTATAGTTCTTCTTTCTATATCTGCTATAGATTTCGGTTCGTGTCCATACTCAGCCGGTACTATACTATGCGAACTCTCCCATAAATTTTAAAATGTTTGAACTGAAAGGCTTTGCGTTTTAGGCCTATATCATCTGCGCGTGTCTTAAACAACGTGTGCATCGATTTATGGACCTCGGGTACCCGTGTTCTTTATTGGTTAGAAAAGACTGTCGCCTGGCACTGCCTCTTTTCCATAAAATTTATTACGGATTGTAAATCAATTTCTTCTGCTCAATCGCCTTTCCAATGCTCCGACCCCACGCACCTCGATCGGCTTTTTTCTATAGTAACTCATCGGTACACTTATCCTGGTCATTCAAGCATATAAATTCTAAACACGATGCCAATCAGTCATCTATCAACACCCCTTCCCAGCTGTTTGTTCGCTCTCTCACTCACCCACTCACTCCCTTACGCACCCTCTCACTCACTCACTCACTCACTCACTCACTCACTCACTCACTCACTCACTCACTCACTCACTCACTCACTCACTCACTCACTCACTCACTCACTCACTCACTCACTCACTCACTCACTCACTCACTCACTCACTCACTCACTCACTCACTCACTCACTCACTCACTCACTCACTCACTCACTCACTCACTCACTCACTCACTCACTCACTCACTCACTCACTCACTCACTCACTCACTCACTCACTCACTCACTCACTCACTCACTCACTCACTCACTCACTCACTCACTCACTCACTCACTCACTCACTCACTCACTCACTCACTCACTCACTCACTCACTCACTCACTCACTCACACTCACACACTCACACACTCACTCAATCACTCACTCACTCACTCATTCACAACTGTTATCGTTCGTAATTGTAATCGTAATTGTAATCGTAATTGTAATCGTAATTGTAATCGTAATTGTAATCGTAATTGTAATCGTAATTGTAATCGTAATTGTAATCATAATTGTAATCGTAATTGTAATCGTAATTGTAATCGTAATTGTAATCGTGGTTGTAATCGTGGTTGTAATCGTAATCGTAACTGTAATCGTGAATTCCAAATTTCGAAAGCGCTACCCGAAAGCTAAGAGAGTGCGTCAGGAGGATTATCGGGTAGAGCAGAATGTATCACCCACTCGCCGTTCCTCCCTTTCTCCCATTCACCCATTCACCCACTCACCTACTCATCCAGTGGCTCATCCACTGGCTCATCCACTCACGCATTCACCCATACGCAGGTAGGAAGCGGGAAAGACTATATCCGAAGCATTGTGGTTTTCTACTGTTGATGTTGTCTCTATGGACCACCGGTCCCTTTACTGTTATTAATGGCTGAGCAATTGTGTATTGTCCGAAAGATCGGTCAAAGCGAGGGCAGAACATTGGCGCCTCTAAGGACAATGACTGGCGTCAACAGATAAAAAAGAGGGGCGTTACAACTGTGACAGAGTCTTGCCTACGCAAATGCATTTGCCTGCATTCCTTGAACATGCGCACTTAGCAGCTACGAATATGTATAGCACAAGCAACTGGCTAAGCTGGACATGGCTGCCCCTCACTGCTGATTTCCCTCAATTCACCTTCTGCATTGTTGTTCGCGACCTTGGTGTCACCTTAGACCAAGAGCTCACCTTTGCTCTCCACATCAAACACCTCGGTCATGATTGCTTCTACCAACTGTGCCAGCTGCATACTGTTGCTCGCTTACTCCCTCTGCTACATCCACACTTATCCACTCCTTTGTCACATCTAGACTCGACTGCTGTTGTTCACTTTTTTCTCCACTGGCTCCCTCTTGAGCAGCGTATCAAGTATAGGTTGGCTGCCCTAAGCTGGCGCTGCTTGTTGGACCTTGCTCCGCTCTATCTCCGCGAGCTCTGCCGCCCCATTCTCAGCACGCAGGGCTCTCGATCCCTTCGCTCGTGTGAACAGGGCTTGCTCTCTGTTCCGTTTGCCCGTACCTCTACCAAGCAGCATCGCACTTTCTCGGTGGTGGACCCTCTAGCTTGGAATAGCCTTCCTCTAGCACCCCGCTTGCTCTCCAGAACCTTTTCTTCCACGTTCTTTTCTCGCCTTAAGACCGCTCTATTCAGTCTCGCGCTGGAGTCGAGAGCACCTCTGAGTAGTTCTCCTTGAAGAGGCGCTATATAAATGTCCGATATGATAATTTAATTAAATGAAAGATCAGTTATTCTTCCGCTCAATAATTTATTCGTTTGTTCGTTTATTCAGTCTTTCTTTCTTACGTTTATTTAAGGTAGGGGCCTACTTCTTTTTGTCACTCATTCCCTTAGTCGTACCCGTTGTCTACAACACAAACGATCCCACGAGAAGTCCCATCTGGTTAGCGGAGACATCCTTCTGGTCGAAGTAGCAGCGGAAGTGCTCCTTTATACTGTTTTCCGCTTTCATCTCTTCCCATAATGCATCTGCGTCATTGGTGTTCTTGATCACGTTCTTTGGATGTGCGTTCATGATTACGACGTGTTCGCGTCGGTTAGCCAGACGTCGAAACAGCCGGAAGTGGGTCCTCAGTGCTTCTTTCCGGTCTGCGCTGTCTATAAAAATGACGTCACACTTGGTCGTGTTCCCACGTTCCCGGATGAACTTGGGAATTGATTCGGTTGCTGGGTCTCCGGTGTAGACAAAAAACCTGTCCGGAAACTCAATGATCATAAAGTCGGACATATCCAGGGTGAAGTTGAAACGCTCCAGGTTTTCGAAGGAATGCACCACGAGGTCCTGGTTAGCGGTGAGGAAGTGGAACGCGTGGTGTCCCGCGTGGAAGCCAGTCTCGCAGACGGTTCGAACGAACGGAAGCTGGGCTAGATCCTGAATCAGCCACGACTGCTCGTTAGATGCGGCCTGTTCGATCAGGTTGTTCAGCTCGAGGGCGCTCTTGTAGGCATCGGCGTGATCAAGGTATCCCTCTGGATAGGTGAAGTTGCGCCCTGCCTTCAGATGCATCTCGTCACACATGAAGTCTCGTGGAACGAACGGAAGTTCCAGCACCCTTCCCATGGTCCACGCGCGCGGCGTCGACGCCTCTTCCTCTCTCACTTCCGCTGCCGTTTGAGTGTAAACGGAAAACAGGGAGTCCATGTAGCTTGGATCGTAGAGAAGAACGAGCGAAGCACAGGTCAAGGCGACGTAGATGGTCGGAAGTAGAGAACGCCTTCGACGCCTTAGGAAAGTAATGCCACTCCTGATCATGCCTCCCTGAGTTGCTTCTTCGGTTGGCTTCTTGGGTGTGTCCATAAGGAAACCTAACGCAGCACACACTTTAAAATTAAGCTGTAATTTTTTAGACCTGAAAACAACCTTTGAGCAGACCCTCTGATACGCTACACAGTAGTCTTGTTACGTTACATCTAGTAGCGTAACTTAAATGTTGGAACCCTTTGAAGTTACTCAAATGGGTCCTCTTGAGCCTGTTCTTTGTTCTCTGAGCGGGCTCACTCATCCTCGCATTGGGCTCGGGTCCTCTCGCAGTTGCGGACCCATTGTTACTCTATACTGTTATGTGATGTAAACATCCGCATTGTTAACAATTTCTTGGCCAGTAAGACAATAAATTAAGTTATTTGATCGAAATAAAGTAAACCTATTTGCGACAGTTAAGCACTTTTCAAAGAATTAGGCCTATGCCAAAGAATCAATTCTTACGAATTCAAGAAACAAGTTGAACAAAATGTGATGTTTACGCACATTCACTTGGCAGAGAAGTACCGGTATAGAAATCTATTTCAGCATAGTGATTTGTAAGATTTCAATCTAATCTGTGATCTAAGCTCGAGACTACTTAAGATATAGCCCATCGCTCAAGGCATCAATGATCGCTGCTTTTGCATCTAAGCCACAATAAACATTAATTATTCATTAATTTAGATCATCATTTACACTAATTATATAGTAATTCTATTTAGAATCAAATAATTTACCCACGAACGAATATTTTACGAATGTTCCGAAACCTCATCTGTGAAAATCTCAAGTCCTCCGCTTCGACTGTGGGACAACAATTACCTGTTGCTGACAGGTGTTCCAATTGTTTCTCTTCGGCATTCAAATACAAGTAATTAGCATAAGTGTAAATTGTGCACCTGATTAATTAGGCCTACTCTTTCTTTCTGCAACCTGTGAGAAATTCATTTGTTCGTGTGTAGCATTCAAGTAGTTGCCTCAGGGAACGCCGCTCATGATATCTTTAAACAAACCAATGATCGAGCACTGATGTTGCGAACTGAATAGCCACAGAATGTTACAATAAATATTATGATCAAAACTGTCCGCACTCTGCCTTTGAGAGTCAGAAACAATGAAATTTACGGAAACCCCACGCTGAAGGAAAGCGACTTCATGACGGGCCCAGTTCACTAACAGAGCAACAGAGAAGTCGTTTGAACCGGGGGAAACCGTGATCGAGTCGTACCCTATTTTGGCAAATAAACGGTGGTCTTGTTGACACGGACCGTGAATTGTTTGATAAAATCTAAACGTTCATATCTCATTAACACTGGTGACAATGTAAAGAGAATCTTTCATGCCAACAAGAATCTGAAGTATGTTACAAAATCTTACATGACCAATCTTTAGACCCCAATTTCGTTTCAGGGTTTGGCACGTTATCGTCCTTCATCGAAGGCACTATGTGACTACAAAGTTACTCGTAAGGCAGATTGAGCGTAGAGTTGCTCTGCCTCCTCTCTTGAACTGGCCCTCTGGTAACCGGACTCGGACCTCTTTTGGACTACTCTCTGGAACCCCCTTCTGATTTGACGTAGCGCTCGTGAATAGGCTGGCGCCCTGCGCTTGGCCTTCAAGTGGCACTTTAGAAGTTTGGAGATTACGATAACGATTAGGATTCTAATTCGGCATCTTACAATCTTTGGACAAAGTTTGGAGTATATATTTTTAAAAGCAATAATGACGCTGATGAAATTGTGACGTCACAAATGTTCTTGTATTTGATAATCAAGAAATAACCAAGGTAACGCTGTGGAATTCATATGTCCAATTTCGACCAAAGAAGGCTGAAGAAAGCGTTACATTTCGATCGAAACAAGCCAATTTTTAAAGTCTTAGCCAAGAAAAGTCGACAGAATCGCTTCACGTCTTCCAGAGGCGAGAGTTTCCGACAACGTGCAACCAGCTATTGAGTGATCGAGACTTCAAATGATCGAATAAACGACAGACTCATCGGTGAACTAAGGATCAAAAGAATCTCATCGCTGCAGAGTCCTCGACGGTCGGCCTTTCACAATGCGAACTCGTTCTTCGACTGACTCTAGCGTTCGTTCGATTGGGAAGAAACTCTAGTCTAATCTACTCAAATAAAATCTTAAATGGACTGATTTAATGCAATAGATTGGGTTTCTAAACCGTTGAATGTGAACAGATTAGACAACCTATAGATTATCCTGTAATTTAATCTACTTCATATAAAATCACAGAGAACAGTTTAACACTTTTGTAATGTTTTTTAAAAGATGATTGGCGTGGTACTGAATATCTTGCACCAATCATTTGGAGAAACCCTATTATCAGGACTGTAGTGGTAAAATTAGAGGTGAGTACACGCTATAGGGCCTACCGATTAGTTTTCCGAAAGAAATTAGAGGTGAGTACACGCTACCGGATAGTTTTCCGAAACAAATTAGAGATGAGTACAAATATTTTGTGAGGTGAGTGTATATATGGTCTCTAGAGGTGTGTACCCGCTGTATACCCGCGTATATCCTCGACTACAGCCCTACCTATTATTTGGTGGCAACGGCACTAGGCGTCTCTTCGGGGTTTCTTCTCTGCGTTGTTCGTGACGACCTCTGGAGTAAACGACACTTTGTTCCTTTCTACGATTTTATTATTCGATGATGATACATAAACAGCATGTAACAGCATCTCGAGAATTGACCGTCGTTACAACGTTCCTGTACTCTGAGAAACCTTCTGGCTAACTTGTCTCCCTCAGTGAGTCTGTCGCTGCCGATCCTCAGAGTCCCATCGCTTCGTCTTTCCTTCGCTTATATTCTGTCATACCCTTTCTCCCTCTCCCTTTCATCTCCCTTCATCTTAATTCAGTGTCCCATCACGCTTTTCCAATTGCGCACGTCCTCCCTCGTGTTTACATCTACACGCTGAGAACTGTGCAATTTAAGTCCTGTCTAAGTCGATCCAAATGCACACATCTTTCGTGTCTATATCAAACATGGTCAACTCTACTCCAGCCTATATATAGCATTTCCAAGATCCCCGAACATCACTTTCTAACGCATATCATGAAATTAAAAATCATTAAATCAATGTTATTAAAATAACTTCTACAAGAATAAGAAATTTCTTTTAAAAAATTCAAATTTTGTGGTTTTCTGTTGTGTTTTATTAATTTTAACCAAAAAAAACAAACAAAAAAACACAGAAAGAACAAATTTTTTCCACCTATGGACTGCAAGGACGATGTTGGATCAAGGCTGGTCAAGGGGATAGCGGTCATGGTTAAATTCTTGAGGGCATTGGTATGGCCGACATCAACGTCAACAGATGCGAGGCCTGGACGCTAAGGAAAGAAGAAGATAAACACATCTAGACGTTTGAGAAAAAGTGCGTCAGAAAGTTGCCAAGAATTCCCTGTACAAAAAGTATGACCACCGAAAAAGTGTACACGCTGGCGAGGACCAAAAGCGAACTGCTGAACCACGTCCGAACCCGCAAGCTACGTTAACTCGGACACATCATGAGACAGCCGAGAGACAACACATCGAAGGCAGCCTGATGACGGGTCTCGTAGAAGCTGTTGGCAACCGCGGAAGACTGAGAATATCATGGATCGACGACACTATAGGATGGATTAGACTATAGGCCTACGGGAACAGCCTAATGATCGCAGTACGGGATAGAAAACGCCGGGATCAACCCTGCAGCCTACATCACAAAACGACGACGGCGACATGACACATAAATAATTAGGCCTAATTACAGACCTCGTCGTCTCTTAGATAGGTAATCGGTTAATATTGGTGCACTTTACTTCTCTGCTCTAAAGGCTGTTCTCTTTCGCCGGTATTGGGCTGGAAGCGCCTCATAGTTTCCTTGAAGGGGCGCTATATAAATGCTTAGTTGATTGATTGATCGATTGATTGATTGATTGATTGATTGATTCACTCAGGCGGCCTTACTTAGAATCTAACAACAGACTAGTCAATAAAAGTTCAATTGTTAGCCGCGAGTTGACCCAGATCTTTCCGTTATAATTATATAAGATGCCCTTGATCTTTTCATCAAAAAGCATTTCGCTGGATGAGAATGCTGACAGCTGCTTGGTGAGATTGGCCTAAGCTTGGGAGATAAGCGTTTCCTGCAGGACAATTAGATTAAAACCTGACCTTGTTTGTCGTCTTCTTATCATACATCATACAAATTGTAGCTTATACCAGACACGTTTTAGTAGACGCTATTTCGATGGTTTGATCGATTGCACGGAGAAATAAAATTATGACCCGATTCCTTATATGGCTGGTGACCCTTTGGCACGCCCAACTCGCGTCTGGTGTTGACCAAATTGGCCGGATAAACGCGACCCGACCCGCATTGCTGAATATTTTCACCCATGAAGAGATCAGCGACAGCGCCGCTAGGTTCAGTGTACTCGTGTCCACATACAATCCCGTCGAAAGAACATCCGATCCAGCCTACATCCTGCTTCAACCGGGATTGGAAGTGGAAAACAACTTCACCGAGGTGCAGACTATGGTTCTCTACAACCTTTTCTATTGGCCAAAGGACATCGCACAGGTACCAAGTAAGTATCTCCGTCTACATCCGCCAATCGTGCTTTGTACAAGAGTGCTTTAAGGTGATACAACAAGGTGACCGGAATTTTTTCAGCACCCAAACATCTAATTCGCGGAAACCAACGACACGTAGGCTGCGTGCCATTTTTATTTATTTATTTATTTCAGATATTTCTATAGCGCCTCTCGAAGTCAACTACTACTCAGAGGCGCTCCCGACTACAGCATTTGATACTCTGCCGGAATTTTCACGCCAAAGCACCACGAGCAATTGCGAGTGAAGGACTTGCCCAAGGTCCGTACGCAGCGGCTAGAGTGGGATTCGAACCTGCAACCCTCCGGTCACAAGGCGAAAATCTGAGATTATGCTGTACATAAACAAATCGGTGAGGTACGAATTGTTCCAAATTCAGACGAGAGAGCAGACAGGTACACGGGCAGGTGGTACAATGGGGGAACGTAAAGGTAGGCCTATTGGTAAAATTGGAACGGCTAGAGAGATAAGAATAAGTGTAGGAATCGGGGTAGACTTTTTAACAGATACACTTCTAGTTTTGAATGAAGGCTTTCGCATAGAATGCAAGAGAAGAGTTGATGAGCTGTTGGCATGGGTCAGATGAATACCGTATACTTCCTAAAAGGCGGAAGCAGTTTGAGCTCTAGAGCGATCATCAGATTTTAAACAGATGAGATTATAGCTGGGCGCGTTTACAGAAAACGAGGCCCTAGGCGCAAACATTTTGGGGGCCCTTTATATTATTTTTAACAATTGCACAAAAATGGAATTATTAGCCGAAATGGACAAAACAATTATACATTGCAATAATGGGGGCCTTTTCTTTTATGTGTATGCTACACTGTAAAAAATAGAAAATAGGTGATAACTAAAATAATTCTAAATGTTTTTATACTTTAAAAAACATTTTTCATTCGTTTGGGGCCCTCCGAGATTTGGGGCCCTAGGCGCGCGTAAACGCGCCTCTGTGTGTCGTTCCGGGCGAGAAATGGAAGGCGGAGGATCAAATGAGTCAGGGTGGGAGTACTTGAAAAGGTTAGATTTCAGGTGTGAGTGGAAAGCCCGGGGGTGATAAAGGAACATGAGGAGGATGGAGGACGGGTTGTGATGATGAGGAACTGAGAATCTGCGGAATTCAGAGGGGAGGTCCTTCCAGAGGCGTGGTGCTGTGTAGGATATGGTTCAGTTGGAGATCTTGAGATGAGCAGTGAGCGGAAGTCGAGAAAGACCGAGATAGGAGGATGATCGGGTGGAGCGGGTTGCCTGGATGGTGAAGAGATCACGGAGGTATTTGGACTGGGAATATTGTAGGGAGTTGTAGATTAGTGATAGGACTTTGAGGCGGATTCGCTCTGAGATTTTTAGCAAATGGAGTGAGTTGAGTATAGGAGTGATATGATGATGGTTGAGTATTCCAATGACAGCCCTGGCTAGTGAGTTTTGGATAAGTTGAAGACGCTTGATTTAGGTGGATTCAAGATTGAGGAAGAGGAAATTGCAGTAATGAAGCTTCTGATCATCGTGCCAGCGTATTACCATTCAACCATCTCCCCGCCCCGCTAACTTGGATATGTTGTGAAAGGTATTTCTGTACTGTTTTCATCTTCTATATAGGCCCCTACCTAATCCACCTTTTTCTTTTCATGGTGGATCACAATTTTGCTGCTCTGTTTCTTATCAACCTCTGTGTTGGACCACAGTTTGGTTTAGAGACCAGATTCAGGTTTTCTTTGATTTATTCTTTAGGTTCTGTGCTTGGAGTTCCGGCGATTGTTACCGCAGACGGTTCCAACATCACTGGCAAGTTGTTCGGGGCGATCTACCTGACTGACATGTCGGACATCGCATTTCCGTCAACGGTCGATATTTCTAGCGGGTCGGTTCCAGAACCTTGGGGATATGGAAAGATTCTCTGGAAAAACATTGACAGTGATAACCGGCAAGATATCTTGACCTGCAGATGGCAATATGATAAAGGTACTATGGCTCAAGTATTCTTACCGTCATCTGACATCAACATCGTCATCATTGCAGTGGTCGTAGTCGTTGTCTTCATCATTATCATCATTACTGTAGTGAAATGGTAATATTAGTTTATTAGTCTATAACATGTGCGATTATTTCTATTGCGGAAATGACCGCTAAAGACTGATAAAAACTAAATTAGGAGCAATTAGGAATTATCACTCCTCGTTCTCAATGTTGTTCAATATTTATGTTCAACAATTATAATATTGCTGCCACTGTGTTGGCTATTAGCTCTGGCCAGTATTTTTGCTATCGAAATGGTCCTATAGGACTTCTACAGTACAGCCAGCTGGTATGGTTGGCCCAGCCGCTGCAGGATCCTCTGACGAGTCCTTGGACCCTCAGCGTGCTCAAGGACAGTGCCTGTGACATGAATCTCGCCCTGAGGCAAGTCGAGGACACTTCCAGAAATGTCTGGGACATCGTCTACACCACCGGACTTCGGACGCATAAGCTGGCCTTCTTCTGGGCGGAAAACATTCTCGGTAACCCAGGAAGCTGGGATGATCCCGATCAGGTAGTTACTCTTCCACAATTTAAACTACTTGAACTTTTAAGCTCAAAAGGACCAGAAGATTGTAGTGTTTGGGAAGCAGATTTATTAACAGACATGGTGGTAATGGGGTGGTATGCGCCTCCAAAAGCCTCAACCACCCAAATGCCCACCACGCCATCTTCACGTGGTAACCCTGTTGATAACAGAGTGCGTGGTGGACGACCGAGCCCTCGCCGGGATATGCGAGCCCAGAGACAAGGAGTCGGAAGTACGGACGATGAAAGACATCGACGCTTGGAGATGGTGTCTCCTTAAAAACACCGAGAGGAAGGCAACGGGAAACCACCTCTCTACATTCCCAAGACATACATGAAAAATGACGAATGACCGAAGGATACAGCGGACTGAATAGAAGAGCACAGCAAGGAGAGGAATGGCGTCATTGGAAGTGGAAACCTGCCGAAGGGCAGAGAACTTAAAGAAGAAGAAGATGGTCCATCGAACTACTTCGCCATCAGTGATAGGCCTATTAGAAAACGTTAAAGTCATAACAGACAGTGACTAACTGACATAGGCGTAGACTTTGGGGGCAGCCGGGGCACGTACCCTCCCAATAATTTAGATGGACTGTACAGTGTACACCCAATGCAACGAGTGTAGAATGAATAACCAAATGCCCACCCACCCCAACATTTTGGACAAGTTTACGCCAGTGCTAACTGGTAGGCCTAATTGAAGCTGAACATAAAATTAATAGAAACGTATTGATTTGTTCATCTGCTGTCTGCTTTATATTCTGAAGAACTTGTGTCCCACATGTTAATTCCAGAGTACAAGTAGCCTACGAGCGGTATTACAGTCTTAAGCAGAAGTGCAACTACAAATATTTTGCTTTCTATTGCATGTGCTTAAAACCGTATACTCGAGTTGTATTTCAGTTTACGAAATACAAGTACCAAAAGTACAAAATCTCTCTTTGTATTTACAGATAAACTGTTACAGGCTAAACGTAGACCTAATTTATTGCCAATTTGTTTAGTCGTTTTATATTCAGAAGAACTTCTGTGACACCTGTTAATTTTCCCTCAGTATATATATATATATATTTATATAATATAATATATATATCTTACACTTTGATTACAGGTTATGGGTGCGGTCTTAGACTTGGGTCGCGAGGTTTACGACGTCCAGGTAGCGGATCTGAACAATGATGGCGTCGATGATATCCTGGTGACTGTTATTGCCAGCGATGGAGGATCAGTCGAAGTGTTCGTTCCTCCACCAGCAGACGACTTCCGGTGCGTACCGAACCTCAATAAAAGTCACGTGATCAGAGGCGTTCTCTAGGATTGGCTGTTGTAATAGCTAAGCAGGGACGTCATTGGGGGACAAGGGGCATTTCCCCTCTGATTTTTGAAAGAAAAGAAAAAATGATGTAAAAAAGAAAAGGAGGAAGAATAATGGGGTAAAAAAGGAAAAAAGAGATTCATTTGCAGCACTGGCTTACAGTTTTGCACATGTAGACTAAATATAAACACAGGCAGCTATCCTGAGGGGACGAGGGGGACAAGAACCCCACCTTTAACAGTGGGGGGACACAGGGTACTGTTGTTTCCCATATGGTAAACAAAATTTCGCCCAAAATTTTTTCACCTCCTTTTTGCCTCCATCCCCTGGAAAAAGCTGAAATGACGTCCCTGTAACTAAGGTAGGCCTAATTGAATTTAATTAGACATCATTTAATCGAGATTATATATTCCAAGGACGCAACACAAAGTTAAAATTACTATTTGATGCGAATTTCCACATGTTTATAATACTGTCCAAATATTCATGGACATACTGTAGAGCGATATGTAATCCTCGCACACAGCGGTTAAGTCATCGTCTACAGATGAGGTCTTTCAGGACATAGTCCATACATGATATATTAGCCTATTGTTAGGCTAATTTTACAAATATTTTATATAGAGCTATATTAGCCTATTCTATAGCCACTTCTATACCCTATTGATTATTGTCTTTTCGAATGCTGAAGATGTGAGTTTAATTAGTAGAGCTCTTTGATTAATTTAGATCATAAACACAGACAGTAAACATGTTTTTCCAACGATTAACGTTATAGGGCTTAAGCGTCTTGTTTAGCCATCTGCATTCAGTTAGGCCTACCTTCAGAAAAATTAGGCCTATATTTGCACTTCAGTTTAGATTTTTGTCTTTAGTCGATTTCGATATGCGATTTAAAAGCACATCTTTCAATTGAAATTGAATAAGCTGCAGCCCTGCAGTTAGCTTCCAAGTAGCGCTTTAGAAATTTTGAGTTTTTTTCGATTGTTTTTTCGCCTGTCCCCACAGAAATCCCGATCTGTACACGAAGGTGACGCTAGCTGATGGTTTCGTGGTTCGTTATGGCGGACCATATGGACGATCTCCTTCAGCGGCGCGGGTCTTCCATCCTACGGCCGGGTTTGTTTACATCATTGACTGTGCATCAAGTTTTACCTGAAAACAATCACTCCTGCATTGCCCTTGATTCGCCGAAACCAAGATTTCCCGGTGGCAGACAGTATATGTAAGTCCATGGGAACAAGCATACCTATGACACACTGACCAATTAAAAATGACGTTCTGGAATGATGATAGGAATAGACCCACGATGCAGTCCATAAGGTCAATTCTGCATCATATATATAGTTTCCCAGACCTGAGTGTCCGTCTGTCGTACGATAAACGATTCTGCAATGTAGTGGCTCATGCCTGATAGGCCGCTGGCCGACCTCTCTGCCTCCCTCCCTTCCTCCCGGCATCACTCCCTCATAGGGAAACGTTCATAAGCTTTCCTCCTCCTCGCCCTGAACCTCCCATCAGGGAGGTTGAGGGGAAGGAGGAGCAAAGACGAGGCGAAGAATGATTAGCCTAAGCATCGATTGGTCACGTGTAACACAGGCAAGCACTCTATTCTTCGTAAATAGTCCTTGACAATTTCTTCTAACAGTCCATACGACGTCATAAACTGCAAAATGCTATATTGTTGGCAAACAGTCCTTCAAAATTTCGTTGTCCCATCAGTGAAGAAAGTCCCCAAGACCGACGATTACGTTTATATCGTCAGCGACGGCAAAGAAAGATGGCCCGACAAAGCCAAAATCAGCTCGAATTTTCACTCGCAATGTGACTTATGATCAAGCATTCCAATAAACAAATTCTTTTTTCTTCCTATCAATCCATTCATTTTCTTTTTCAATCCGTCATAATGACGGGCAAATGCTCTAATTATGAAATAATTTGTTAAGTTCCAAAGTAAACTTAACAAATTACTTCGTAACGCAGAATTGACCACGATAGACGTCAGAAGACAGAATAAACTGAAAATTATTGTTGAGCCAATGTATCATGCGATGTACTTTTCTGTGAAAATGAACAAGTCACATCAACGACAGCAAATTAGACCGCCACGATACATAGCGAATATAAATAGTGTTCTAACCACACGCACATGCACAAATCACACACGTAAGCTACTATAGAATTTAAAAATCAACAGTACTTGGAAGCAGCAATTTTGGAAGCACATATACTGAGAGAGTAGACAGTATTGGCGAGAACCTCTAGCATTTGTGGTTCTATTAACGCTCTAATGTCTCCACCTAATATAGAATACCTGTAATTTGAGACGGGGAGATGGTTGAATGGTAACACGCTGACACTAAGATCAGAAGGACGCGGGTTCGATACCCGCTAGCCCCATAAAGTTTGACTCAGCCTTTTCACTCCCTGCACTCCCTAGGGGCGACTGTAAAATGAGCAGTAGGACAGATGGGTGCCTTGCAGGCTGCCATTCAGTTAAATTCGACTCCTGTTTAACTTGTTATCAACTGTTACTACTATATCATGTAATCTTACTGCGTACTTGTCAGTTTGAATTTAAAAACTATTATTATTATTATTATTATTATTATTATTATTATTATTATTATTATTATTATTATAATTATTATTATTATTATTATTATTATTATTATTATTATTTTGATTATTATTATTATTATTATTATTATTATTATTATTATGATTATTATTATTATTATTATTATTATTATTATTATTATTATTATTATTATGATTATTATTATTATGATTATTATTATTATTATTATTATTATTATTATTATTATTATTATTATTATTAGTATTATTATTATTATTATTATTATTATTATTATTATTATTATTATTAAAGTGCAGCGGTAGATGTTTACCTCCTTAGACCTCCATCCACTTGGCATCCATGGAAACCCTTCTGACACGACGCAGCGCTCTCGAATAAGCTTAGCTTGTACTTAGCGCTTTAGAAATTTCAAGTTGACATTTACGATTACAAGTCTTTACGGTTACAAGTCTTTACGGTTACAAGTCTTTACGATTACAAGTCTTTACGATTACAAGTCTTTACGATTACAAGTCTTTACGATTACAAGTCGTTACGATTACACGTCTTTACGATTACAAGTCTTTACGATTACAAGTCTTTACGATTACAAGTCTTTACGATTACAAGTCTTTACGATTACAAGTCTTTACGATTACAAGTCTTTACGATTACAAGTCTTTACGATTACAAGTCTTAATCCTGCAGACAGACGACTAAGCCGTGGATTCTTCTGGCCGGCGCAGACGACGGCAGAGGATACTACCTGACGCCGAACACGGAGGATCCCACCGACTGGACCTACCAGTTGCACGTGATCGCCGACTACGGTCCCCTTCAGCAGGTGCATGCAGCAACCGTAGTCGACATCGACGGAGACGGTTACGCAGACGCCTTCTTCTCCGTTCAGACAAGCAATCTCATCGACGTCTTCTCCTTCGCGCCCCGGTAGTAACGCATGCGTCCTCGTTTTCCTCAATTTCGGCGCATGAGAAGAATTTGCCACTTCTGCTCTTTTGCAGATGTTATAGATGAAGAGCCACTTCCCAATTTTTCGAGTGGGGTGCCAAAACCTCTGACCATATCTGTTCCTATGCATTTGATTATAAAACAGTTGACCTCAGTGACTTCAATTTCGCTTATAGGCCTATTCCTTTTTAAGCATTTCTACTTGTTTTTGACGGTAAACACCCAGAATATTAATTATATTATTGTATTTCGTTAGTTCGAGATAAGACATTGCATCTTCAACGCCCCGGTTTTGCTTTGTAGCGAAGTGATTCGGACATGAGATTAGACTATATAACATTACATTACAAACATTACATTTCGTAAATTTAATTACTATAGGCTCTGCGAATAATTGATCATTCATTACTGATTGCCAAAAACATACTACAGTCCCAGTCAGTAAAAATGAATGCATGTTGTCAATGCCAAAAAGACCAGTAAGCTTAATTAATGTTCCGTTGCGAATGTTGCCCTAAATACATCTTCAGTAACAGTGACATCATTCTGCTAAATATTTCAAATAAAAGAAGACCATGGCAGAAACGGTGATTGAGCAAAACCATATCGTAAATTTAATTATGCAAATCAAACGGATGGGATTTAGACTTTAATTTAAATTAGTACGGTGTAGGCAGCGCTCTGTGCTCAGTAGGAAGGTATTCCAGACCCTGCCAGCATTTCCATGGGCATTAGTGCAACCCATATGGACTCTATATGGGTACCCTATGGAAACATAGGTCATAGATGGACTCCACGTGGGCATGCTGGCAGAGGAGTCACGGTTATGAAACTTGTGGAACGATCAAGTGAAACGGTCATGTACCTCTGAGTTTTTATTTTAAAAATGGTTAAAATTCACAAGACAACAGGCGATTATTGTATTGTATTCCGGTATTTCTAAAGCGCTTCTAGCGGGAGAGCCATTCAGGAGCACTACCAGTGCGAGAGACCCCGAGAGAAAAAGCGTTTTTAGAAAAGTAAAAGAGGAAGAGACGTTACTTGAGAGAATGGAAGAACGAACGGACGGAGGAAACTCGTTACCGGTACTAATCAAATTACTATTTACTACAACATTTTCAGATTTAGAAATTTGATACACCGGCTTAAATATTTTGAGTATTCACTTGACTATGGATGAGGCCTTGTGGTTTTCATTTGTTCCAGTTTCGAACATTTTCACAACATTAATGTTCCGTTGCCAAGGGCAACCTTGCATTTTGTAAGCCTCTTGCACAACCTTTCACTTTGAGTTTCTATGTTGCTCTGCATTCCCTGATATTTCCTTTGCTAGTTGTAACGTTGTTACTATAGTTGTGTTAACAACAATTCTATGGGTAGTAACTCAGGTCGAAATCGGTTTGTAATTAATTCAACGGCGCGCTGTCTCCGCTTAGGAGAGGAAAAGCAGTTCACTAAGCTAGTCCCGAGGTAGCCATGGGTATGAAGTGTCAGCGACTTCATTCATTTTCTTAGCCTCGGCATATGAGAGCGGGTGGCCAGTCCTCTCGCTCGCCGTCTCATCTTCCCACCGACACTGTACGGTAAGTGTGCTCATTGAATCTGAGTTGGCTAGGGGGTGCATGTGCAGCAGGAATCTCGAACCAAATTTCTGCCTTAGCGGGGACTCGAACCCCGACCTCTCGCTTGACAGACCAGCACGCTAACCACTACACTGTCGCCAATTTAATAGGGCGCGTTAAGCTAAAATAATTTCAGCATTTCATTGTACATATTTAATCTATTATACACGGATGGGTAAATGCACGAAAAGCTTGAGGCTTCCAGTTCCGGTTCTACCATATTATAGTTTGTTTGATTGAATTTTCTCTTTCGACTAAACTAATAATCTTGGGAGTATTTCATTCTCCTTTCGGATAATTCAACTTCGAAAGCATTAGTGTTGTTAACAGCACAGGGGCAATTGCAAGCTTCTTGAACCTACAATCTGGTGTCGCAAAGTTTGCAAATGCTGCTTAATTAACTATGAGTATTTGTAGGCCTATAGATGCGTATTCTTGGCAATCGTGGGCATAACATTTTCTCTTTTGATCAAAGCACCGATATTCTCTTGAAACATTTTGACTAGACCATGCAACATACATAAATTTCTTCAGAACAACTACCTGCCTCATTTTGCTTTTTTACAACGAGGTTGCTGCTTTACATAGGTATGTCCAGGACTAGACAGTTTTCCAAGTTCATTATTACGTTTCATCTTTTACGTTAGCCCAGATGACTATAGCAAAATGATCGTTAACGGTCGTTATTGGAGTTATTTAAAAGATGCCTGTGTCATTGAAATGGTTTTACATACAACTTTTAGGCGACTGTTTCTTTAATAGTCTATTGGTGTAAAACAGCCGCTGAATTCTTTACGTTTAAATTTCGTTGAGCTGCTGAAGTCTGTTAAATCTCGACTGTTTTGTGTATAATTCTGCTGCTTCTGATACCCTTGACTAGTTACTTCTGTTCCTTTCTCTTCCACTTAGGGCGTCGTATCTGGCGGACCACTGATGCTATCGTCATCGGCCGTAGTCTTGTCCTGCGTTGTGTCTTGGTGGTCAGTGCTCTCCCTATTCGATTGACGACCCTGCTCCTCCTCCTCCTCCTGCTCCTCCTCCTTCTGTCTAGTCTCACGCTGCGCGCTTTCCCATCCGAGTCCAAACCACCTGATCTGATCGACGACTTCCGCGTAGCATCTCTGGGCCTCGTAGCGCGCTCTCGCCTGAAGCTCAATCTCTTGCCGCAGTATCTCGTCGGAAATCTTCTGCTCCTCCATGCGACGAACCAAATCCATGGCCAGCTGCTCGAGAAGCCTCGCGTTCAGACAGTCAATGATCCGGTGGCTGGTAAGTTGGGTCGCGCCACTCGTTTTCCACTCGTTACGCTTCGCTGCTCCCAAAGCAATCAACTCGGTTCTTGCAGATGCTTCGGCGATCAGTCCTTCGTCGAAGCTGGTTCCGTGACGATTTAAGACAGCAATCCGTTTTGAACAGTGAATCTCCGTGTTGCTAGCATTTGACGGCTTCTGATCGTTATCCAGAGACTGCTGAGGGTTGCTCGGAATTACCTGGGAATCTTCCGTGCGGTCCAGCTGAACTGCAGACACATCGGCTGCGGATTGCGTATCTACGTCATTATCATCTACTACAGTCATTGAACTACTGGGGACTTGTTGCGTCTCATTCTGAGTCGCTATGGCAACTGTTGTTGTTTTTGCTTGGGATTCATCCGTCAGCTCACGCGTTTCCGGTTTTGATTCGTGCGACGGCACGAGGTCTTCGTCGCTCGTTTCCGGTTCCTTCGAACGACTGTCTTCCGGTTTCGCGATCCGGGCGTACTTGCGAACGTGACTAAGCTGTTTCTTTGACTTTCCTTTGCCGTCGATATCCGCCGCTGCACCTTGAACGGGTTCCGCAACTCTTGCATCATCGACCGCTGCTACAGGTGACGGGTCGTCCTGGTGGAAGACGGTGCCTCTGTTGCGGGCGTCACTCGACCGCTGGCGCCGCCTTCGTTCGGTCGATGAGGCTGCTCGTCGTGCCACCGCCGAAGCGCCGTTATCCTGGACTTCCGTCGAGGCGGAAGCTTCGGCAGCGATCGCCGGCTGACCAGGTCCGACTGCAGCGGCATTGGCTGGATCGGGGTCAAGGTCGTTGGCGTTGTTGAACAGGTCGTGTAGTCTGTGGTCACCTTCGATCTCGTTTCGCAGCTCTGAAGAAGAAAAAGATGAGAGAGTTGCTCAAACAAGCTCCGAGAGGAAGCCATGGGTAAGAAATCAATCAATCAATCAATCATAAAATTTATATAGGGCCTCTTCAAGAAATGTTAGCAACTTCATATTTATAGCCTGGGTATGTGGGTGATGGTGATGATTGGGGGATGGTGGCCAGTCCTCTACCACGAAGACTGCAGACCGTCAAGTGTTACCATTTTAAACTGAGTTTGATAAGGGGTGCGAGTTGAGCAGAATAACTTTTACATAATTTTAGAATGTATTTATATAACATTTAATTAAATGATCGATGCAGTAGCAATAATCATATACATACAAACATACATGTAGTGTATGCGAAAATACTAGACACTGAAATATTTAACGACCGCAATCAAAAGTATCTCGAACCTGGTAGCTTACTTACTTACTTACTTATGTTGGTTCTTCAATCGGCGACTATAATCCTAATCAAGGAAATGAAACTTAGCCTGAACCTTAATATCATACTATTCAGTCTATCAGTCTATTTTCCAAACTGGATACCGTGGCACCCAAGACTGTCGTCACTCTGCTCTAGAGGGCAGGGGCGGATCCAGGGGGGCCAATCCGGCCATGGCCCCCCCTTTTGAAATTTTTCTTTATTTTTGACATGTGTTTTATGGGCGTTTTATGATGTTTACACAGGCGTGGCCCCCCTGTAGGCGTGGATGAGTAAAATGTACACAGAACGTAGATGTAGACTGAAGACATTAAAAAGGTTAATGACTAAAAAAAAAAAAAGGTCATCAACTTTTTTGGGAGATGACTAAAAAATTTTGGCCCCCCCTGATAGACTTTCTGGATCCGCCGCTGCTAGAGGGTGCCGCAACTGGATAATCTTTGTGCAGCCTTTTCTATTAAAATTATTTAAGAAAAACTACAGATTATCACTACTCACATGATAGGCCTATAACTATTTTTTAAACTTAAAAAGCCGCCGCACTGCGGTTGAATACAAAAAACGACGCTCGTCATTAAAATAAAGAACTGGAAGAGAAATAAATGAAATTAAGACTATAGCCTATAGGTAGACCTACCGTTGACTGAATGGCTGTTAGTAAAGCAGCCTAGCTCTGAAAAAGGTTGGGAACCACTGGCCTAACGAGAAGCATAACCTTCAACTTTCCTTATCCTTCTTCCATCTTCGTAATTCACCTTATGATGATGATGATGGTAGCGACAACGCCGGCGCCGACGACGATGAGGAAGAAGAAGATGAAGATGAAGATAAAGAAGAAGATGAAGATGAAGATGAAGATGAAGAAGAAGAAGAAGAAGAAGAAGAAGAAGAAGAAGAAGAAGAAGAAGAAGAAGATGAAGAAGAATAGGAAGTGGAACAGGAAGATAAAGAGGAAGAAGAAGAAGAAGAAGAAGAAGAAAGAAGAAGAAGAAGAAGAAGGAGGAGGAGGAGAAGAAGAAGAAGAAGAAGAAGAAGATTGGTGTCTTACCATTGTCCAGGATATCTGCGCGATTGGCTTCGTAGTCGAGGTAGGCCTTGACGATTAGATAAACCCAAGCGACAAAGACAAGAATAGTCGCCAGGATCCGAAAGAGGTCCGATTCTGCAACAGCAGTAACCCAGTGCTATATCAGATTAACCCATAAATCAGCGTAATATAGGCCTATATAAGAAACTTGAGTTGAGGTACCTTAGGTAGTTTACTGCGCATTGTTTTACTGTAATCCTACTTCTTATTTAATGACATTTAACATCTTTTAGGTTAGTGGAAAGAGCTCCTCAGATTAGTTTTGCTCTTAGAGTAGCGCTATATGAAGCCTTAATTGCAACTACAATATTACAATTAGGCCTACAGGTAAAGAGAGGCACGTAAGCCTTATATCAGTGTGAGAACTGTAGAAAAGACTGGGGGAGGGGTAGACTTTGATGAGTTTGATCCATGTGGAGTTGAAAATTTTATCCGTATTTGACAAACTGAGAAAATTCAAAAATGCAATAGAAAGCTTAAACTCCTTAAAGTGATGAATCACCAAATTTATTAGTATACAATTCACGTGGTCACAAATCTCACAATAAACCGTTACCATACATGATACACCATGGAAATTTCTTCTCTTTTGTTAGAGACTCAGAGTCAAATAATGCGAAATCACACTAGCACAACTGATGGGGGTTGGAAACGACCCATCTGGGGTATGCAATGAAGACTTAACTGTGGGGTCCTGAGAAAGTCTAGGGGTTTCACCCCCAACCCCCGACAATTCTCACCCTGGGCACAGTCAGGGCATATATACAAAGTCATTGAAGCAATTTACCCTCTACTTCTCTCCTCTTCCATCCTTCCCTTTCCTTTCCCTCATTAATGATGGCACATAGGCCTACACTGACGGATCTCCCCTCACCCCTATTTTTGGATGGAGCATTCGCTCCAAGGTTTCTATGGTGTATACACGCCTCTCGGCACAGTGCTCAGCTCCTATTTTCATTATGAATTCCCGATAGTATTTCAGTTCTTTGTTTCTGTTTTCTATTTCCGAAGAAGTTTGTCTATATTGAAACATAATATTTTAATATTTAAAAAATTCCCCTCTCGATTTGGGGAATGTCCCCTCACCTCAATTATTTGGGGTACGTCCCCCGGCTGCCCCTCCCCAGAGTCTACGCCTTTGGAGCCAGAACGAGCGAAGTTTATATATACATATATATCGATTGGATATTTACACCAAGTTCTGGGACTATTTGGGATCAATCAGGGACATGGATCGCGCAAGGCCGATTCCGGGTCTGATCAGGCGAATTCGGGACGGTTGACAGCCCTATACGACTGGTTTGAGTACAGAGGCGTAACTTTGGTTTAAAAAGTGGAGGGTACCAATTTCTTACATACACGAAGCAAGGCGGAGACTGCGATCTCTGGGAAGGCACAATAATAAAATATTGTTCGGCATTGTTCGAAAAGTGGGGGTACGGGTACCCCTCGAAACCCCACAAATTACGCCAATAGATGCTTGAGTATAATAATGTTAAGTTAGAATGGCGTATTTTGCATTGACCTACCAGCAGGCAAAGTTTCTTCTTCGGTATTTCCTACGTCATTCTTATATACGGCCTCTGTAGCAGTTGGTGTAAAATCACAAGCTTCGTCAACACTGCTTGTGTTCATGGTTGAGTGATTCCGTATGGCTGTTGCTGGCGCAGAGATTCGGATCGATTAATATGATTATGTTGTTGCGCGATTGAACGAGCGTCTCCCTCGCAGCGCGTGAGATGTCGACGATACGTGAAACTGGTCGGCATCTGAAGCCTCCTCCTTCGACGGGCCTTCGGAGGCCTTTTGAGATGACGTCGACCTCTTTGTTATGACGTAATCATTACCACGCGTAACTATGACGTATTTCATAATTCGCAGTGATAATTAAATAGTAGAAACAAGTCTCGGATATCATAGCCTATTCCAGTGTTTCCCAATCTTTTTAGGCTATAGAACCCTTTTGACTTGAAAATTTTTTGACGGAACCCCTGCCTAAACAAAACACAATCCAGTATAATTTTTTAAACATTAATCCAGGTATGTGTAGAGTTTTAATCGATTAAAGTTAGACTAGAAATTGTTTTAAATAAATTTAATTTTACCACCGAACCTCTGTCTTCACCTCGGAGTCTGGTTTATAATGTAACAACACTTCAAACAACACATCCAATTGCTTCATGGAACCCTTGTCTTCCCCTCACGGAACCCTAAGTTTCCGCGGAACCCACTTTGGGAAACACTGGCCTATTCAATCGATGTCGCTTAATGGTGATTTTTGTATGAAACACGCTTTTTATATTGTTTATAAATATAGTAGGCTTGAATTGTGGTATAATTCCTAGTTGCGCTTTTGCGCTGCCATGATGCCACTGCTGATGTCTTAGACCTGCTGTTGAAACTTGAAAGTAATCTAAATCGCACGGCGCACGCCTTCTCTAAAACAATTTACTTGTGCTAAAAATACAAAAAAATGTTCAGCTTGAAACTTCGCAGCTGCCAGGGAAGGAACCATAGGCCTATACTCCCTCCGTTGTATTCCATAATTTGTTTCCCCGTCATAAAATGCCCTATAGGCCATAAATTACATCCTATCTATAGTATCTACCAGACCAGTGCTTGACCTTTGGGCCCACATACCGCAAAATGGTCGACACTGTCCTCTGTAGACTTCTAAGTCAGCAACCGAGGATATAGGTCTACTATAAAATCGAGTCTTGAACTATGTTAACACAGTATATTTTTTTGCGGTTGAGTGTTGAATACAACATGACTTCCATACTGTCGTTGAAAGTCATACCAACATGGATCGCATATTGTTTCGAGGTTATATCTTATAACGATCGGTCGTTTTCTAAAGCTACTGTTTGAACCCGTGTATCCGATCGTGTTGTATCAGAATTCACGTAATAAGATGGGTCTAGTGTCAGTGCCGACCTTAGGCTATTTCGGGCCCCGTGCAGATTATACTGTACGGCCCCCCACGACACAAGTCAAATTGTTTTGTCATTGCTAATCATTTTATTTTAGTAGATTTTTAACGAGTACAAGTCAAATTTAACCATACACGAGAGTTCTGGGATATAGAGGAAGTTGACTTTTATTTTATTGACAAAAGAGAAGATTTAATCGAACCATAATATTATTATTATGGTGTAGGCCAGGGATGGCGAACCTCTGGCACGCGTGCCCAAAGTGGCACGCGTTCAAATTTTGTTGGCACGCATAATTCAGAGCGTCCCCCAAAATTTCAAACTTAGAAATACACAATCTCTGTAGGAATCCACGTTTGATTTTTTGAATGACTTTATTTTAAATGACTTTATTTCAGAGTTGTATGGTCTCGAGACTGAGTCTCGGTCTCGATACGTCTCGAGATAGGTTTTTTAATGTCTCAGTTTTTAGAAACTGTCTTGAAGCGAAAGTCTTGTTCTGTCTCGAACAAGCGGTCTCTGTAAGTCTCGCGACAAATATATTTATTTCTTGCGCTATAAAAATGTCCTGGGTCGATATGAACAGATAACTCGGAAATCGGATGTGCCAATCAAACCGGAAGTTCTGAAAACGATCTTTCTAGAAACTCTGGTGAACGTGTGATACCACGTGAAATCGGCTATTAGATAGAGGATTTGTAATTCATTTCGAGTTTCTAAAAGTGCAAGAAAATGTCTCATACAGAACCTGAAATATTCAAGTTTGCTTTCACGCAATGTGGTCATGGACAAAGAAAAGAAATGGCGAGCCATTTGTCGCTGGCGTAAAGTCACCATAAAGGAAACGATGGGAGCAACATCGAGTTTATGCTTGAGGATCTTGTATTCATAAATGTAATAGAGGGGAAACTGATGCATGAATTTTTATCGCGGTAAATGCGAAGACTGAGTGCCTGTGTATGTAAATTATAAACAATATGGCCACCACTGACTTCGCTCCAATAGAGCGCTGCTAGGCAGTGCTAGCTACCAGCCTTGTCTCATAATGCATTCGCTAAGTAAGTAAGTAACACGCACTTTAATTTCCTCGAAAATTATAATATATTCAAACATCTTAAGAAATGGTTAGAATATATAGGATTTTTTAATGATCCTTAGATATATATTTACAAACAGTTAAAGTGTTCATTTTGTCATGTTTTTAATATAAGTTCGTGTTCGTTACTTACTTAGCGAATTTGCATTATGGGATGTGGCTTGTAGGTAGCAGCGCTCTATTGGAGCGAAGTCAGTGGCGACCATATTGTTTATATACACAGGCACTCAGTCTTCGCATTTACAATACTGTAATAAATGCCAAAAATGTCTTGTACTGTCTTGGACCTTGTGTTTTGGTCTCGGTCTCTGTCTCGGCACCTCATTGTCTTGGTCTCGTCTCGGTCTTGATACCTCATTGTCTTGGTCTCGGAACTCGACTGTCTCGGTCTCGTCTCGGTCTCGAAGTTTAAAGTCTTGCATACAACACTGCTTTATTTTAACATCATTCAAAAACGATCTTTGAAATAACATCTTTAATTTATTTTTTACACTTTGTTAACTGAAACCTATAGGAGAAAAATAATTATGTACTGTGCAAAATTCCGAGGGGCACGCGACGGTACTTTATGAAATGATTTAGCAGCATTTTGGCACGCACCTTAAAAAAAGGTTCGCCACCCCTGGTGTAGGCCTACGTCTTGTTCATGTTAATTTTCTCTGACATTTTCGGGCCCCCTTAAATTGCGAGCTCCTTGCGACCGCACGGTTTCGCACGCCCCTAAGGCCGGTGTCACGAAATAGAGTATCCCCCATACAGGTGTATGACCGTATATCCCCTTAGCAGAATGGAGTATCCGGCCGGATGAATGTGAACGGAAGGAACTTTCCCCCTCGTGCAAAAGTGTCCCCATGAGTCGTACGAAATTATCCCCCCGTCAAAAAGTATCCCCCTGCAACATAATTACAAATGGTGCGATTTAAGTCAGTTTAGTACTGTATCAGTCGTGTTCATAGGCATAGACAAAAGCTATATGCTATTTATTGTTGGCACGCGTGGGCAAAGAATCCAGTGAAGTCAATGTTCATTACTCTCATTCATGGGCGGCGATCCCGGGGGAGGTTAAGGGGGACAAGACCCCCCACCTTTAAGAGTGGGGGGACACGCCATACATCGGACCCTCCAAATTTTGAAGATACACCAAAAAAGGTCAACAAATGCAATTATGGGGGGTGAGTGCGAAAATGAGTTTTCAGTGCCTTTTTTGACGAGATAAGTTGTTTTGAGAAGTGTCCCCCAAAAAACATTTCAAGGAAAAAAGTAATAAATTTGTGTTAGAGAAGGAAAAAAGGAAGGAAAAAGGTCAAAAAAATTATGTGGAGATGAATTGCTAAAAGAAGGTTGTCAGGTATGATTTTAGAAGAAGTAACGAAAGTAGGCGGAAGACTAAACAAAGTCAACTTTTTTCAGACATGAATTTGTAGAAAAGTCATAAAGATTTTGTGGAGATGAATTCCCCAAAAAGTTTGAAAATGGTTTCTTTGGGACATGAATTCCTAAAAAAGGTCACGGACCAGACTATGGCCGACTTTGTCCCCCCACCCCTCAGACAAGATCGCCGCCACTGATGAAGAGGATGATGGAGGACGGGTTGCAATGATGATGGAAGAACCGAGAATGTGCGGAACTCGGGAGGGAGTTTTTTTGTGTTTCCCAGTGTTTCTTGGTGTTTCCCGACACTCCTTAATGTTTCTTGTTGTTTCCCAATGTTTCCTAATGTTTCTTGTTGTTTCCAAATGTTTCTTGTTGTTTTCCTATGTTTCTTGGTGTTTCCAAATGTTTCTAAAATGTTTCTTTGTGTTTCCAATGTTTCTTAATGTTTCTTGGCGTTTCTTAGTGTTTCTTGAATGAATGAGTTAATGAACAGACGGAAAAAAGGAAAGAGGGGTGATAGATAGTTCACAGAATGAAAGAATGATTGAACGAATATAGTGAAGGGATGAATAGATTGCTGGATGAACGACTGGATGGATAGAGGAATACGTGGATAAATAAATGAATAACTGCTTTTCGTTTCTGTTTGTTGTGCACCAATAAATGAAAACTTCATCCAGAATCTTTATCAGAATGACCAGTCATTCAGTTTTCGTCAGCATTAAAAGCCTCTATCAATGTCTCGACAAAGAATTGTCAACAAGTGGTTCTCATTCAGTTTCCGAGTAGCGGTTGTGACTAGCGGATGCCTGTTCGTCGATGATTTGGGATTTGATTCCACATTGTAACTTTTCCTTCTGATCCACTCTTCTATCAGCCTCCTTCTTATCCCACGGCTCATTACAACAAACGGCAAAATAAACCACGACCAAACAAACCAAACAAACAACACACGACAAAATAAACAACAAAACAAACAACACACGACAAAATAAAAACAAACACACTACAAAGCATTTAGATTTTGCATTTGTATTTAGTTTAACGACAAAACAAATAACAAAACAAACAACAAACGACAAAGTAAACAACAAAATAAAAAACAAAACAAACGCGAAAGTAAACAACAAACGACAAAATAAACAAAATAAACAACAACACAAACAAGACAAAAACACAAAAACTACACAAAGGGCTTACGGGAGATAAAGCCACGCCAGGGGCCCCCCTGCCTTAACGAGCTTACGGGAGATTAAGCCACGCCAGAGGCTCAGCAGGGGTGTAGTTTTTGATTATTTTGTCTTGATTGTTTTGTTGTCTATTTTGTTGTATATTTTGTCGTTTGTTGTTTGCTTTCGTGTCTGTTTTGTTGTTTACTTTGTTGTTTACTTTGTCGTTTGTTGTTTGCTTTGTTGCTTGCTTTGTCGTTAAACTAAACACAAATACAAAAATCTAAATACTTATAAAAAAATAAATACAAATACACTACAAAAAACAAAATACAAATACAAAAAAACTAAATACAAATCGAACACAAACCCCACATACAATCGCGACAATACAGAGCCATATTGCAACCATCCCAACGCCCATTGCCCCACATACAATCGCGACAATACAGAGCCATATTGCAACCATCCCAACGCCCATTGCCCCACATACAATCGCGACAATACAGAGCCATATTGCAACCATCCCAACGCCCATTGCCCCACATACAATCGCGACAATACAGAGCCATATTGCAACCATCCCAACGCCCATTGCCCCACATACAATCGCGACAATACAGAGCCATATTGCAACCATCCCAACGCCCATTGCCCCACATACAATCGCGACAATACAGAGCCATATTGCAACCATCCCAACGCCCATTGCCCCACATACAATCGCGACAATACAGAGCCATATTGCAACCATCCCAACGCCCATTGCCCCACATACAATCGCGACAATACAGAGCCATATTGCAACCATCCCAACGCCCATTGCCCCACATACAATCGCGACAATACAGAGCCATATTGCAACCATCCCAACGCCCATTGCCCCACATACAATCGCGACAATACAGAGCCATATTGCAACCATCCCAACGCCCATTGCCCCACATACAATCGCGACAATACAGAGCCATATTGCAACCATCCCAACGCCCATTGCCCCACATACAATCGCGACAATACAGAGCCATATTGCAACCATCCCAACGCCCATTGCCCCACATACAATCGCGACAATACAGAGCCATATTGCAACCATCCCAACGCCCATTGCCCCACATACAATCGCGACAATACAGAGCCATATTGCAACCATCCCAACGCCCATTGCCCCACATACAATCGCGACAATACAGAGCCATATTGCAACCATCCCAACGCCCATTGCCCCACATACAATCGCGACAATACAGAGCCATATTGCAACCATCCCAACGCCCATTGCCCCACATACAATCGCGACAATACAGAGCCATATTGCAACCATCCCAACGCCCATTGCCCCACATACAATCGCGACAATACAGAGCCATATTGCAACCATCCCAACGCCCATTGCCCCACATACAATCGCGACAATACAGAGCCATATTGCAACCATCCCAACGCCCATTGCCCCACATACAATCGCGACAATACAGAGCCATATTGCAACCATCCCAACGCCCATTGCCCCACATACAATCGCGACAATACAGAGCCATATTGCAACCATCCCAACGCCCATTGCCCCACATACAATCGCGACAATACAGAGCCATATTGCAACCATCCCAACGCCCATTGCCCCACATACAATCGCGACAATACAGAGCCATATTGCAACCATCCCAACGCCCATTGCCCCACATACAATCGCGACAATACAGAGCCATATTGCAACCATCCCAACGCCCATTGCCCCACATACAATCGCGACAATACAGAGCCATATTGCAACCATCCCAACGCCCATTGCCCCACATACAATCGCGACAATACAGAGCCATATTGCAACCATCCCAACGCCCATTGCCCCACATACAATCGCGACAATACAGAGCCATATTGCAACCATCCCAACGCCCATTGCCCCACATACAATCGCGACAATACAGAGCCATATTGCAACCATCCCAACGCCCATTGCCCCACATACAATCGCGACAATACAGAGCCATATTGCAACCATCCCAACGCCTTTCGCTCTTCGAGCAGAAAACTTCCTGCCAGAAACTCCAAAGGCACCTATCGAAACACAATAAAATAACGAAGGTTATTATTATTACACGTTACGACAAAATAGTAATAGGGCCTATGAAATGAAACAAAAATTCAAGTCTCTTTCTGGGGCGAGCCCTGTTGGTCGGCATCACACTGACATACATCAAGAAGTTTTATGTTCCAGTCTTAGGTCGACCAGGTCTGCGATAGTTGCACTCATCTGCATGGGGAGATATGCAGGTGCCTCGCATCCATATATAAACTCAAACCCATTGTATCTTATAATGACTCGGATCTCTGACCCTAGGAACAGTCTTCACCTTAACATACGTGCTGCTGCGTTTAGCTCTGTTCCAAAATGTCTTAAAATGCACTTAAATATCTAGATGAGTTAGATAGTCATGCACGCAGTGCCTTTGTGAAGTAGCCGACTTAAAAGGTGCTATATTAAGTGGCTTGATACAAGAAAACAAACAAACATACATACATAAATACACACATACATATATAGAAGCAATTCTGTTAAGTACTGATATAATTTGCAAATTTATATAACATCGTTTCAAAAGGGCCTACATTATTACTATTATTATTATTATTATTATTATTATTATTATTATTATTATTATTATTATTATTATTATTATTATTATTATTATTATTATTATTATTATTATTATTATTATTATTATTATTATTATTATTATTATTATTATTATAATTATTATTATTATTATTATTATTATTATTATTAATTAGTAACTTCTATCGCACCGGTATCTAATGCAGACGGCATCAAACGATTGGACATCAAAACCTATATGTAGGACATATGAGCCCCATATAGAAATGCATGTAGCCTAATGTCATATTCTAACTCTATCTTCAACATATCAACGTAGCATTGGGATGTAGTCTCAAATCCACGTTAGCAGCTTTCTAGAGCATTTAACAATTCACAATGCATAAATACTTAATTAAATATAAGTCAAAATGCACATATATTAAAATAAGTTCATACCACAAAATCAGAATGGAAAAGACATTCATATTTATTTTCTGACTGAGAAAATGCTCATGACATTCAGGACAGAATCAACTCGGATTACATCACAAAAAAAAACGGTAAATGTAACAAAAGCCAGCGACCGACCTGGTGGAGATGGTGCTCTCCCTCCTTTTTGTTTCTCCTGTCTTTTGTAGAGACCAAGATCCAACTGGACAGTTGAACCAAGATTCGTCACAGCAGAAGACATGCATTCTCCTCCTCCTCCTTTCTCTTACCCCTCCATTCATATTCAATGCTGCTGAATCTGATTTATCGAGAGATCCAGCAAAGACAAGTGGGTTTCATAGATTCTTCCAAGGGGGAAGGCGACATTTCTTCAAATCAGATTGACTGAACTTGACTTAGAATGTCCACTTCCGTTAGTCCGTGGGATTGACACTCTCCCATTCCTCCACACTGTGAAGTTTTTTTTTGTCTGTTCACTTTTTCTTTCTTTTTTTCTTTTTTTCAGTTTTCACATTTTTTTCACATTGTGAAGGTCTTTGTTTCGTCAGCTGAATTGCTACATCTCCAGTTCCCTCACCACGTGAAGGTTGAATAATACCAGGCACCTGGGGTGATAATCTAACCGAGTTCGACACCACTCCTTGTTGTCAGTGAATGCGAAACACCAGGAAGACGTGGTAGTGGTCGAACCAGTCGTCCGGATACTGTCCGTCGTCAATGGCAGAAGAATTCCAGGCGGTTGTGGAGCAGGGCATTTCTTGGATGCAATTGCAACTGGGAGGCAGTTGCCATGATGCGTATCTGTCATGAAGGTGATGCAAGCATCTGTTTGCTCGCAGCTGGCTGTGAATTCCTGTCCAACTGTGACTCTGAATTCATGGAGTATTCGGCTCTTGTTTTGATAGCGTAGCTGTACTGCCAGAGTCTATCTGGTGTAAGTTCTGCATAGAACCACCCTAAATATTTAACAAAAACAGAGGATTTTAATTTCAGAGTTAGTTCCTCTCTTTTAGAAAGATGTATTTTAGGATTATGATAAACCCACGGAAGGAAAACATTATCTGCATAAGTAATTTGTGTCACAATTCGCTGAGCATAAACACTAAATTATAATGCACAAAACCAAGCCAAGGTTCAGCCAAATTCAAATGAAATAATCACCAAAGATTGATCTTCAATCGGTCAATGAATCAATTGTTTTACTGACAAACGACATAAAGCAATCATAGTAACAAACATTGTAACATTCAGAGTGGCCCACTAAGGATACGGTTGGCTTATTTACTGTTTATTTCCATTTACTCATTTACTCAAGAGTCTAGTATAGACTCATAAAAATAAATAAAATTATAAATAATTATAATTGCAATCTGCCAGATGGTCAGATGTTGCAAGCAACAAAGACCCAGATTACAAGACAGAGCAACATGACTATGGTAAATTTAATGCACTCTTTCTTGTTTCTGAATCCTCGATCATCATTAGGCTATATGAGCACATATCTAACTTTGTGCAAGAAAGCTGCGTTGACTGTCCATGCTCATACTAGGGGATATTACTGGACTGGAAGACAGGTGAGAATCTATATGAATCTAAACATCCGTTCAAGAAGTTGTGATACAAAAATCAAAGTTGAGTTTGATCTGTTTTTAGAGAAGTCACCGGGGTCAAGAAAAGATTTCTTAAGTAGAGGATGAACTATGGCAAAGGCAGAACGAAAGGATCCTTTACCCAAAGAGAAGTTAATAATTGAAGTAATCGTTGGATCTAAGACATCAAAACACTCTATCAAAAGAGATGTAGGAACAGTGTCATGATAGTGGCTTTGTTTGGCTAGGAAAAGACGAGTGTACGAACGCTTGCAATTGTTGTTGGATGAAAGTATTTTAAAACAGAGGGTATCGACTTAGGATAGAGAAATTGATCAGAAGCAGAGGATCCAGTAAATTTTAATCTGATACCAGAAATTTTACCTGCAATGAAATTCAGAAATTCTTTTTCAAGATCATGGACAGCCAAGTATTGCAGGGGCTACATTTAACTTATCAGAATGTATTCACTTATTTAAAGCCATCCAGGTAAGTTTTAGGTGAAGCAGATCTCTCAGGTATTAAATTAGTTTAATATGCAGACTTGGCAGATGAAACAAGCTTTTGTACAAGTTTGCATTGTTGTTTAAATCTAACACATTCACACATAAGAGAAGATAGAGGTGGCACCAACGTGCAGACTGACTTCTGCCATACCCAGCTTCAGAAACAGCAGAGGCATATGCTCAACAACTTTCCTAGTCTTAAAATGCATTTGCTTATCAAGAAGCTGGGGGTGCTCGGAAGTCTAGTGGTTAGCGCGCTGGACTGTCAATCGAGAGGTCGGGGGTTCAAATCCCCGTCAGGGCAGAAATTTGGTTCGAGATTTCTGTTCCACTTGCACCCCCTAGCCAACTCAGCTATGATGAGTACACTGACAGTACACTGTCAGTGGGAAGATGAGACGGCGAGGGAGAGGACTGGCCACCCGCCCTCATATGCCGAGGCTAAGAAAATGAAGTCGCTAACACTTCATACCATGGCTGCCTCAGAGCTAGCTTAAGGGACTGCTCTTCTTCTTCTATCAAGTAGCTAATGGAACACTTTAACGACGAGTATATATGTACTAAAATGTATTGAAAACTAGTCCCTCTCATTGTTAAAGGGTCGAAGTACACTGAAACTGCACTCAGCTCATTAGCTGTTGGTGATGGAGATAACCATAAGGATTGGCCAGGACTAGGATATCCTATTGTTTCTCAAACTAATACAGCATCACTGTTTAAAAATAAACATTAACAGTGTTGAGAATGGTTGTGCATGTGCATCTGTGTATGAACAGCACAAACATGCATACAAAAAGTCAGATCCAAAATATTACGCTGTCCAATTTACCTTCACAGTTCGTAGCTTTTCTGTTCTTTCTGCAGATCGAGTTGCATGCTCACTGATTCGGTCAAGGTCTCTGAGCAGTTGCTCATTCAGCTTCTGACTTCGCTTATCATCTTCACACAGTTTCCTCCAGTAGGCCTAGTTTTGAAGTTGTGCGACTCTTATGCATGTCTGACTGGGGAGAGAACGACCTTAATTCCTTCCCATCGCTGCACACCCGCCATTCCAAATGAAAATAATGAACTTCGGTTTATGCCCCGCTTGTATCCATGACTCGCAACAATCGGTGGAGGATGACGTCATCTCAACTAAGATATGACGTCATTGTAACAAAAGATGACGTAATCGCAACACTCGCAAACACTGATGTGTATAATTAATAAGCAAAGCCATTATAGACGTCTTGTAATTGTATTGTATTGTATTGTATTGTATCTAGAAATTTATAAAGTGCCTCTCGCAGAATAGCTATTCAGAGGCGCTCTCAGCACAGAAGCCCCGGGGAAACAGAAATGCCTTTAGGGAACACAAGACCGATGAGGAAACGTTTGGTTTGGCCCTGAGCAGAGGGGGAAGGTCATTCCAGATCGTGGGACCCACTACAGCAAACGCCCGGTGCTAGGCCAAGGCAGCTTTAGCCCTGGGAACAAAAAGATCAAGCCGATTCCCAGAGTGCAATGAGCGAGAAGATGCAGATAGCGGCTTTCGCAGATAGTTCGACAGTTATAAATATCGGGGCAGTAGGCCTAACGTGCTGAGATTTAGAGACAAGGAAAAGGATCTTATAAAGGATGCCCGCAGCAATAGGGATCGAGCCAGTATAAGATGCAGTGGCGTCGCCACGATTTGAAAAGTAGGACGGCAAATTAGAGGGTCTGGGTATGGCAAAGTGTATGGCAAAATTATGTTTTTGCCGTAAAACCTGGGATTAAGATTACCAGGTAAAACCTTAAAAATTGCAACAAACATAGGCGGCGCCGCCACTGATAAGATGTATATGCGCAAAGCTGAGGTTTTCAACCACCAAGAAGAGATAAAATTTACTGAGTAGGCCTATACGCCTACTGTATCATTCATATTGCACATGGTTTCTTTGACCAATGTGGCTATGGTAATCGTTTTTTATTTGCTTTGTTGCAGGATACAAAATCATACAAAATGTCTGGTAGAATCCAATGTAATGTTAATCGCTGAAAATTCTAGACACGACATAAAAACTGGGTCACGATACCAGCCTCTTACCGGGTTTAGTGAAATCATGATAGGCCTAGCCATAGCTGTTTCGCCTCTCTGGAGCAAATTCCCGCCATTACGCCAAATAGTTATCTGATCCATCTACGAGCTCATCAAAACCTCACCTCTTGCCAGTCTTGTTGTCCTCGAGACCAAGGTCTTGGTCTCGAGTGCACTCGAGTTCGTTTTTAAAAGTCTTGGTCTTGGTCTTGGTCTTGAGGTTCAAGGTCTTGGTCTTGGTCTTGGTCTTGGTCTTGAGGTTCAAGGTCTTGGTCTTGGTCTCGAGGTTCAAGGTCTTGGTCTTATTTTTGCAAGACCAAGACCAAGACTTTTGACAATATAAAGAGTCATTTAACAATGCGCAAGGATTTTAATAATTTATCCAATAATTACTGATACAATTGCTTTAGTGTTTACACGGTGTGAGTGAGGCTTTACTGTTGCTTTTGACATTTATTTTGACTTCCGGTTATTTACCATGGAATGATTTCAAAACAGACTCACAATTTGTACATTTACATCCGGTTCTTGAAAAGCTGCTCTGTGTGCCAGTGAATTCAGCACTGTAGAACGTATTTTTCACATGGCAGAATTTTTATGAGGACCCACAGGTCACGTCTTGGTCAGAAAATTCTGAGCAAATTGATTTTTATAAAATGCAACAGGCATATGGAATAAAATTTCGCCCGAAGGACTTCTGTAAATACGAATTCGAAATTCTCTGCAGTCTGCATTTGGAATTGTTTTGTTTGAATAAAATAAAAGATTCGTGTTTAAATTCAAATAGCGAGTTGTCTGACTTGACAATTTTTTTAGTAAGGAATTGGAATCTGGATAGGGTTGTGATTTTTGAGTATTGTTCTCGGTTTTGGTCTTGAGTTTCAAAGTCTTGGTCTTGGTCTTGAGGTTCAAGGTCTTGATCTTGGTCTTGAGGTTCAAGGTCTTGGTCTTGGTCTTGGTCTCGAGGTTTAAGGTCTTGGTCTTGGTCGTGGTCTTGAGGTTCAAGGTCTTGACAACAAGACTGCCTCTTGCTATCTCTCCACAGGTCTTTCACTCAAAATCGGAAGACATTGCTCTTTCACAAATCATGTCCTGACCGGCATAGGCGTGATTTGTGGGGGTACGAGGGGTAACCGTACCCCCAATTTTTTGACTGGGGGTATCGTACCCCCAATTTTTGAACAATGCCAATCAATATTTTATTATTGTGCCTTCCCAGAGATCGCAATCTCAGCCTTGCTTCGTGTATGTAAGAAATTGATACCCCCACTTTTTAGACCAAAGTTCAGGGCCGAATTAAGACTAGTGCGGGCCCGGGTGCTGTGACTGGCAAATTTCATCACAGAAAAATTTGATGACCTATTTTTGGGAATTTTTGATGACTTTGGGGAATTTTTCTTACACAAACTTTTATGACCTTTTTTGGGAATTTTGATTACCTTTTTTTGAGAATTTGTTCTTACATTAAAATTTCTTATGTACTTCCGAAAATGCAGACCCCAAAAACTGCGGGCCCGGGTGCTGCAGCACCCTTAGCACCCCCTTAATGCGGGCCTGCCAAAGTTACGCCCCTGCCATGGGCGGCGATCATGGGGGTCGAGGGGGACAAGACCCCCACCTTTAACAGTGGGGGACACGCCATACATCCCACCACTTTTTGAAGAAACCCCAAAAAATGTCACCAAATTTTTTCGCAAGTAGCGCGAAAATGTTTTTACCTTTTTTTGACAGATCAGTTCACGGCGATAAATTTTTTACCTCTTTTGACCAGATCAGTTCAAAACTCTTTTTTGACCAGAGCAGTTCAAAAATGTCCCCCTCACCTGTCAAACAAGATCGCCGCCACTGCTCTCATTACTCTCTTTCTCTGCTCTATACTCTCTTTACTCTTAGGCAAGTTGTGACAGTAATATCGGTCGATTCGTATCAATCGGTACACCAGCAAAACGAGGAAGACAAAATATCAGCAGTCACAAACGACCGTGTCATGAAAAGGGACTAAGGTGCTAATTAGGTAAATTGGTAGCTCGCGTTTGATATCGGTCGATTCGTATCAATAGGTATACCAGCAAAGCCAATGGAGCCATTTGAGGCAATGAACCAACTTCAATGACTCTTGTGTTCTTTGTGGTGTTGTAATCTCGCGCTAATTAAACAATGTCTATTCGCATTATTATTTGCGTAAAGGGCTTGGTGCGACGGATGTGTCTAAAACAAGGATGACAAATATTAGCAATCACAAACGACAGTGTCATGAAAAGGGACTAAAGTGCTAATTAGGTGAATTGCCAATTGGAATAGCTCGCGCTTGATATCTGTCGATTCATATCTCGGCAAATCTTGGCCGATAATTGCGTCCGCCTTACACAAGGTACCTATAATCACATCGGGGAACCTACATGTTAGAGTCCTCCTCTGCCAGCAGCGAATGGACTTCTCTTCATGTGGGCTGAACGCAGCTGCCTATCCCTTTGAGATTGCTTCCGGTTCAGCTTCTTAAGGCTCACTTCTGTGAGCCTTAAGAAATGGGAAAATATCTTGAGAAATGCTTCAACGACAAAGTAATGCTGTCTTTCCCTAAAGTCCCTCTTAAGAGAAGGGGAAGAAAGCCACTTCCGCGTGTGGTTACCCTTCCCACTGTAACTTCGGTTTGATTTGCTCTGAACATAACTTAAATTTATCAATATTACCGGGTACGCATTTTTCACTAATACCTTATACCTGTGAATTTTTATTCCCCGGGGGATGATTTTACACGATGGGGGATAGAAATGATTTATCCCCCGGATACTCTATACCGGTAGATTCCATCCAGGGGGATAAATTTATTCATCTCCCCGGATAGTTTTAGGACGGATAGGCCTATTCTGTCACGCGACACCGGCACTGCTAGTGTATTCGAGAGGCTCTCTCAGCAATGAGTCTAGAGATGGCATTCCGAATTATATCATATACTGCAGCTGTTTTCAAACGGTGGTACGCATACAACCAGTGGTACACCAGATGTCTCTAAGTGGTACGCGAAAAAATTCAAAAGATTATATTCTTAAAATGATATATTAATTTTTGAATTTGTCCACCTACGGTCATAGGGGATACGGAAATTTCGCACCCGGAATAATCGCCCCCGGAAGATTCGCTCCCAAGATTTCGCCTCCGGGAAGATTCGCCCCCCGGAATTTCGCTTCCGGGGTCTATGATAAAAATGTAACTAAGTCTAGAAGCTCGATTAGCGATGAAAATGCAACTAGAAGACTGCATGGAAGCGGGATCTATGATGAAAATGTAGGCCTAACTAAGACTAGAAGCTGGATCGACGGTGGCGAAACTTCCGGGGGGCGAAATGTCGGGGGCGAATCTTCCGGGGGCGAATCTTCCGGGGACGAAAAGTCCTAGAACCCTGTCATAGGCCTATAAGCTTATAGTCTACTCTAATTGCAAGGAGACTTCGCGCTCGTCTGTTGTTTTTGGTATGACCAATTGCTGGTGGTACGCCAACATTCAATTTTTTTACCTGGTGGTACAATAAAAATAAAGTTTGAAAACCGCTGATATACTGAATAATTGCCACTGAATATCCAATCCAATCGTAGGTAATTGAATAGGGTCAGGCGCCGAACCCTGATGGACACCGCGTTAGCAAAGTAGGCCTACTGGACGAGTAGGCATAATATTATTGTCGTTTAAGCGTGCGGACAGCAAGGCTATAGCAAACCAATTCTGCGTAGGACCAGAAATCCCACAACAAGGCACAAGAAGTCTCAAAAACAATTAACAGATAAGTGACGAAGACATTAGAATGCCCCTACCCTACAAGGAAACAGCTGTTCTTATAGCCCTCAACAAACATAGACGTAGCCTAAAGTCGATTTCATCTATAAGGTCTATATAATTACATGTACCATCTGATGATCTGCATAAATAAATTAATCATTAACTAAACAAGGACTCGATTACTTGCACCCCCCCCCCCATAGCAGAGGTGGGCAAACTTTTTGCACATTAAACGCCCCCAAAAAATTCGGAGGCCGGATAACAAATTTTTAACTTTTAAAAACGACCAACACGAAAATAAGTTAACTGTTTATACTATATTATATACACTTTGGCTGTTACTAAAGAGATGTATGCGACTGTGAACATGCATGCATTTGGTTAACAAGTTTCCCATAATCCGGCTGTAGCCTGTAGGTCAGAATCCATTAGCATGTTCTGTGTTGTTCTGTTCGGCGAAATCACGTTACTTATCTGTCTGGTCAGCGTATTTCGCCGCCAGTTGTAGTTTTGTCTTGACTGGTTTTAATTATAAGGCCTCACGTCTGCACGCACTTCTGATAAGCACGCACGTAGGACAGGTATACAGACCTAGGCCTACATGTAAAGACGCGGTAGCTAAGACTACGAGCAAAATAATCCGACACAGACAATTAATCTGTTAAATTGGTTAGTTTTCATATTCGAATCGCATTGTAAATGATACTGACTATATATATATAATTATATATATATATATATATATATATATATATATATATATATATATATATATATATATATATATATCAGTCTTGTTGTCAAGACCTTAAACCTCAAGACCAAGACCAAGACCAAGACCTTGAACCTCAAGACCAAGACCAAGACCAAGACCAAGACCTTGAACCTCGAGACCAAGACCAAGACCAAGACCTTGAACCTCGAGACCAAGACCAAGACCAAGACCTTGAACCTCAAGACCAAGACCAAGACCAAGACCAAAAAAATCGAAATCAGGTCAAGACTTCTAAAAATTGTCAAGTCGGAATATTCGCAATTTTAATGAAAACATGAGTCTTTTATTTTATTCAAGCAAATTAACTTTAAATGCAAACTGCAGAGAAATCCGAATTTGTATTCAAAAGTCCTTCATGCAAACTCTTATACCAAATGCCTTTTGTATTTTATAAAAACCAATTCGCTCAGAATTTTCTGACCAAGACGTGCATGGTGGGCCTCATAAAAATTCCGCCATGTGAAAAAAAACCGTTCTACAGGTGCTGAAGTCGCTGACACACACAGAGTACCTTTTCAAGCACTGGATGTAAATGTACAGATAGTGAGACCTTTTGAAATCTTCACATGGTGTATCATACCGTCTGATACAGAATAACTGTAGTTGCTGCTGCCAATGGGTTTTACTGACCAACATGACTTGTATCCATCCATAGATATTGGTCGTATGATGCAAGCAGGCTTGATACAGAATTCTTGAGTTCTGTAAAATGACTGTTCATATTAACAGCCGGTCTTGGTCTTGGTCTTGCGAGACCAAGACCAAGACTTTGAACCTCAAGACCAAGACCAAGACCAAGACCTTGAACCTCAAGACCAAGACCAAGACCAAGACCTTGAACCTCAAGACCAAGACCAAGACCAAGACCAAGACTTTTAAAAACGAACTCGAGTGCACTCGAGACCAAGACCTTGGTCTCGAGGACAACAAGACTTATATATATATATATATATATATATATATATATATATATATATATATATATATATATATATATATATATATATATATATACCGTATATATTTGCTATAGGCCTAGGTCTAAACAAAATATATAGGCTATACGAAATTGCTATCAATCGAGGTTAAAGGTAGGCCTAAATGATGATTTAGCTCATCAGATTATACTGTGCAGTGTGCAGCGCAAATGCCCATGCCAGCAATTAGCGTGTTTTTGGTGAAGTTATCGAAACTGTCCGATTATTTTGTATAGTGTACCTATACAGTCTAGGAACTGAACAGTTTTTGCTAACCGGGACCACATGTTTGGTCATTTAGGAAATGTTTCTGTTTGCCTTAAATTCAATTGTTTTTATCTTCCAAAAATGTGTATACAACCATAGGCGTAATTTGCGGCCCCCGCACCCTCCTCGCCACACTTCTTTGGACTGGAGGGTAGGCGTATACCGTACTCCGAGCTTTTTTCATGCATAGAAGAAACAATATAAAACCCATATTATTTATTTTCTAAGATGAAGGCCTTCATTTGAGCCCTCGATCAAGACTCAAAACAAAAATTGATCACCATGCATCTTCATTGTTATTAATTTTGTTGTTGTTGTTATTATTATTACTATTATTATTATTATTATTATTATTATTATTATTATTATTATTATTATTATTATTATTATTATTATTATTATTATTATTATTATTATTATTATTATTAGTAGTAGTAGTAGTAGTATTTATTACTATTATTATTATTATTATTATTATTATTATTATTATTATTATTATTATTATTATTTTTTATTTTTTTATTTTATTTTTTTTTCGCCCGAAGTGTGACCCTCAGGCTTTTAGAGATTATGAACGTGCGTGGTTAAATTGGTTTACTGTGCCTCGTCCTCCCCCATTTGTGCGAATGTGCCCGTGAACGCAACTGCGTTAAATGACAATCGTGATATTATTATTATTATTATTATTATTATTATTATTATTATTATTATTATTATTATTATTGTTTGCCCCGAGGTAAACAGGATACCTCAGGGACTTCAACATTATTTACAGTGTAGATTTGTCTGGAATGGGCCCTATTCCTCTAGTTCTAAGTTGGTAAAGCTACCCCTAAAGGCCACCGCGTTGAAACGTTGAATCGTAGTCGCAAGTCGTTGGAACAAAAAGTCGTTTAATTGCGACTATTATTATTATTATTACTATTATTACTATTATTATTATTATTATTAATATTATTATTATTATTATTATTATTATTATTATTATTATTATTATTATTATTATTATTATTATTATTATTATTATGCATGGAATATAAACGATGCCGTTATATTTATTTAGCAGTCGCAAAGGGGAGTCTGCAAAATTTGGTACCCCCACTTTCTAGACCAATGTTGCACCTCTGCATAAGCCTTAGGCCTATAACAGTACAAAAGCTGTTAAATTGGCGCTATTGTCATTAGAATAACAATAGCTGACTGCAATGCATGTGTTACAAATTGCAGGCTATATAGGCCTATAAGATGGAATATGGCCTAAACGATGCCGTTACAGGCCTATTCAGATGTCGAAAGGCAGCGTGAAAAGCAAAATTAGGATTTATGGATGCAAAACAAGTTTCTTTCCGTTAACATTCATTAGCCTAGGCCCTATAGGGTGTGTTACCAATATTTATAAACGAATGTCAGTAGTTAAACAACATTGGTTGATCGGAACACCTCTTAAATCGTAGGTAGGTTGATCGGAACACCTCTTAAATCGTAGGTAGGTTGATCGGAACACCTCTTAAATCGTAGGTAGGTTGATCGGAACACCTCTTAAATCCTAGGTTGGGTGATCGGAACGCCTCTTCAATCGTAGGTAGGTTGATCGGAACACCTCTTAAATCCTAGGTTGGTTGATCGGAATATCTCTTAAATCCTAGGTAGGTTTCTCGGACAGTCGAAATTAATTCTTTTAATTATATTTTAATATATTTTAATTATATTTGAACCCTAATTTGTACTCTTACACGATTTAATTATCTTATTGGATCGTTTCACATGTTGAATAAACTTATTTCTTGTCGCAATTTTAAGTAGAGTCTACATTTAAATTATTTTGAACTTCACCAATTTGTATAGCGCCATATATATTTCTTGCAGCAATTTTTAAATAGCATCCTATAGTATATTTAATATAGTTTAATTATATTTAATTATATTTGAAACATAATTTGTACTCTTACACGACTTAGTTTAATTATTGAAACATTTCAGATGATGATTAAACATATTTCTTGCAGCAGTTTTAAGTAGAGCCTACATTTAAATTATTTTGAACTTCAC
Organism: Allolobophora icterica; assembly: GCA_963556255.1. NCBI lineage: Eukaryota > Metazoa > Annelida > Clitellata > Crassiclitellata > Lumbricidae > Allolobophora > Allolobophora icterica. The sequence goes on along the minus strand of OY744615.1, from coordinate 22,063,343 downwards.
CAATTTGTATAGCGCCATATATATTTCTTGCCGCAATTTTTTTAATATTTTAGATATTTTAGAATACACCATAGCCGAGTGGTTAGCGTGTTGGACTATCAACCCAGAGGTTGGCGGTTCAAACCCCACCAGGGCAGAAAATTTGAAGCCAAACTTCTTTTCAACCCCCAGTCAACTGAGATATGACTAATATGAGGTAGAGATGGACCATCCCTCATATGAGGTAGAGATGGACCATCCCTCATATGCCGAGGCTAAGAAAATGAAGACGCTAACAGACTTTGCAGTAGATTCATAGAGAACTTCTGAAATATTTTGAACTATTCAAACATATCTCGTGTTGGTTGAGTGCGCGCAGCCTATAATTCTATACAACGGTCAGTCAAAAGACCCAGCACGCACGAGTGAACATATTTTAAAGCTCTTGTAGATGCAGTGACTAGACAGTTTCAAGGCATAGGCCTTTACACACACTCAAATATCTACAAATATATACGCATGCACATACAAATACATATATATTCATCTTTGAAGTCCTATATATCGGCAATGACTCGACAAAATATGAGCCGTCGAGGGAGAGACCTGAGCACCAACTCTCATATGCAGAGGCTAAGAAAATGAAGTCGCTATCACTTCATGGACTGCTCTGACAACCGAAATGCTGACGTATGCACTAAAATTTTAAATGCAGATTACAAAAGACGTATGCGATAAACCTAAGATGTGCATGTGCAAATTGAATGAGCATCAAACTTTTGGTTTTCTATATTGCAAAGACATGCTGGGTGGACGTGGGACGAAATTTCTACAGTAAAATTATGATTTAGGTTGCTAAAATGGAATATATAATGATTTGCAGGGTAAAATGTCAGATGGCTTTGGACGCTCTGATGCTAAAACTACAACTTTCACACTCCTAAGGAGTATGAAACATTGACTTGTATGATTAAGTTACAACAATTATTGTGAAACACCGATTCTTTTGAAGTTTTCTCTATCAACCTTCTGAAGTGTATATTCATAAGATGTTTGAAATACTGAACTATGCAGTAGAATTACAAATCTTATGGTGAAACATTGCATAGTTTGAACCCTTGTAGACTAATTTCTAAATTTTTCGATTCCTAAGTTGTACGAAATACTGACATGCATTGTAAAATTTCAACAAGTAAGTTGAAAAATAAGCCAGCGCGGAAGACTTGTACACTAATTTGATTTGTATGGGACGATGAATTGCATGATTCAACTGCAACGCTTAGGATGAAACGTCGCACAGTTTTACATCTGACACACTAAATTCCGAATTCTCGACTCTGAACATGTATGAAATACCAACCTGTGCAGTAAAAATTTAAACATTTAGATTACTGAGACGTGCACCATGAAGATTTGAACGATAAACTTAAAACATTTACAGCTTCAAAGACATAATGAATGAGAGTTTTAGTAGGACGCATACGAATTTTAGTTTGTAAGACTGTTGAGAGAGATAGAGAGAGCGAGGAAGAGCGAGAGAGAGAGAGAGAGAAGAGGTTTTAGAAGAGGGAGAGAGAGAGAGAGAAGAGGTTTTAGAAGAGGGAGAGAGAGAGAAGAGGTTTTAGAAGAGGGAGAGAGAGAGAGCGAGAGAGAGAGAGAGAGAGAGGTCGAGGAAGAGCGCGAGAGAGAGAGAGGAAGAGGGAGAGAGAAGAGATTTTATGGTAAAAATCTTACTTTCTATGATAGTTTGTTCACTAAAATGACAAATTTTAAGGTTGGCAGACACATGCAACGATAGCTTGAATGCTAAACATACAATTGATACATTGCAAAGATTGTGATTGCAGTGGTTTTTACACCAGTTGACAACTTTACGACTGTAAGGTTGTTGAAACGAAGATTTTTTAGTTTGAGAAGTTCATTAACATGATAAAATTTTCTTTCGATAGATGTCTGAGACGAATGTTAGCTTATGAATTTTAGTTTGTAAGACTGTTGAGAGCGTGTGTGAGAGAGAGAGGAAGAGCACGAGAGATAGAGGAAGAGCGAGAGAGCGAGAGAGAGAGAGAGAAGTGGTGTTAGAAGAGGACGAGAGAGAGAGAGAGAGAGAGAGAGAGAGAGAGAGAGAGAGAGAGAGAGAGAGAGAGAGAGGAAGAGCGCGAGAGCGAGAGAGAGAGCGAGAGAGGAAGAGGGAGAGAGAGCGAGAGGTTTTACAAGAGGGAGAGAAGAAGGGCGAGATAGAGAGAGAGCGCGAGAGAGAGGAAGTGGGAGAGATAGAAGAGGTTTTAGGGTAAAAGTCCAAATTTCTAAGGTGAAAAGCGCATAATGTTTGAGTCTATACTAAAATGGTACCGATTAAGTTGAAGAGATACATGCGACGACAACTTCTGCGATAAACTTAAGACTTTAAAGTTTCCAAATCCAAGTGGAATGAAAGTTTTAGTAGGAAGCTTGCGAATTTTAGTTTGCAAAGTCAGAATGAGTTGGATGTTCGAACGTTAAAACCACAACTTTCAGATTCCCAGTGTGCAGAGATGTTGATTTGTATAACTAAGTTACAACTCTTATGAGGAAACATCGAAGCGTTTGGAGTTTTCTTTATCAAAATTCTGAATTTTCAATTCCTACGAGACTTGTACGCTACAATTACAACTTTTTTAATTATCAAGACTGTGCGCTGATGACTTTAGAGTTTCCAAATACGTATGGAATGAGAGTTTAAGTTTGCGAATTTTAGTTTGTAAGACTTTTGAGAGAGCGAGAGAGCGCGAGAGAGAAGAGGTTTTAGAAGAGGGATAGAAGAAGGTCGAGAGAGAGAGGAAGAGCGTGAGAGAGAGGAAGAGAGGAAGAGCGCGAGAGAGCGAGAGAGAGAGGTAGAGAGAGAGAGGAAGAGTGAGAGAGAGAGAAAGAGTGCGAGAGAAGAGGTTTTAGGGGAAAAGGCATAATTTCCATGATAGTTTGTTCACTAAAACGTCAAATTGTAAGTTCGACAGACACATGCAACGATAGTTTGAATGCTAAACTTACAATTGATACTTTGCAAAGACTGTGATTGCGATGGGTTTACAGGAGGTTTTACAGCAGGTTTTATCACAGTGGACAACTTTAAGACTGTAAGGTGGGAGAAACGAAGGTTTTTTAGTTTGAGAAGCTCCTTAACATGGTAAAATTTTCTTTCGATAGATGAGTGAGACGAATGTTCTCATTATAAAGTTGTTGCACGGTCTGGTGAGGTAGTTAGAGTGGTGGGTCATATTGTAAAAATTACACATTTTAGGTGCTGCTAAGCTTAAGTCTTTCCACACTGTACAGCCAAATGTGCTAATTTCCACACCAACATATCAAACTTTTAGTCTGCGAAGACGCAGGACTTGTGAGCATACAGGCTAAATGACAAGTTTTGCCACAAAGATACCGATGTCGAAGGTTTGCTAACATCTTTCACGTTTGCATATTCAGATGGATTGAGAGTTTACTTATAAAACTTAGAACTTGCAAGCTGCATGAACGATTTCTACAGTAAAATGTCGACTTTTATCATGTGAAGTCGCAAGGTGTAGAGCTAAAATGAGACCGTTTATGTTACAAAGATGTGCAAGACATTGCAAAGTGACATCTCTTACGAGGTAAAGTCTGCTGAGAAGAGTGCAAACACACAATTTTGGAATGCAGAGACGCCTACGAGGTGAGAAACTTAGGTCTTTTAGGAGAGTTGCCCTGAAGGTTTGCAGAGTAAAATGTGAGCTTTTGAGTTCCACGAGCGCTGGTCAGGACGGAAAATTTACAACTTTGTTCGTTTCAACGAAAGATTTGCACGCTGATTTGCGTGTTTTAGACGATCAACTTGGTGAAATATTAGCATGGAAAGGTTTACGTATCGAGACATATGGTAGGAACGGGTGCATTGTCCAACATTTTACATACACATGTCCAGTTAGCGAACTCTTTAACAAATTTTGAGCTAAAATACCAAAGTTATGAAAAAGAATGTGCGATGTTTTAAAGGTTTGAACGCTTGAAAGTAAAGGTAATTGGCAGGCCGAGCTCGAATTCGCACGGTTTTGGCTATGTCGTGGAATAAGCGAATTTGTGGAAACTTTAAGTTTTTGGGTGAAATGTATTTGAAACTGTACATCTTTTGATGATGGAACTGAAGCATATGAGAGTTCTAACGGATAAAGTATGAGACATGTGCGTGCAATTTGTGTGAACAGAGTGATTTCCATTGCGATGCATGTTGCATTTTCAGAGGTTGTCACATTATTCCTAGAGATGATTTGTAGGAAGCAGCAGTCGAAGTACACTTGTAAAATTTTATAATGTCTTGGGCAGTTTGGATGAACGCGTTGGAGATGCAATTTGATAGAAAACGAGAGGTTTCGTCTGAGAGGAGAGATCTTCTATAGACATGAAACTTTGCATATTTTCATTCTCAGATGTTTTTCAATTGCATGTAAAATAACTAAATACTCAAAGACACGAGTTGTAGGTTAAAAGCTGATTTATTTCATTAATACAACTTCTCGCACAACATATGGAAATCTGTACTCGACGCATTATCATTATAGTTCCACACACGCTCAGTTTGTTAAAGTCAGCGTTTTCACATAAACGGCATTATCAAAGATTTCAATGTTACAAGACCATTTTAAAATAATTAAACTTGACAACATTCGAAATTCGAGCGAAAGCGGCTACAACATTTGCAAAAAGTTGTAGAAATGTACACTCAAAGGTAAAAGCCAAAGTTTTCAGTCACCAGCAAAGTTGTGCTATAACTAATGAAAAACGAGCAATATTCTTAGCACTGCGAGACCATTTCTGACTCTCTTCTTGTCTCTGAACATAGTTTTAAACATACGAGTACTACCGCCGCCACAGCCGCCACCGCCACCGATTATTTTGAAATTTCCAAAACAAAATGTCAAGTTTCAAAAATTTTTAGTTTTACAAATTTTTAGTTTCATCAATTTTAATTTTTCAAAAATTTTGGTTTCAAAGTTTCAAAAATTTTTAGTTTGAGAAATTTTTAGTTTGAGAGTTTAACAAATTTTTAGTTTGAGAAATTTTTAGTTTCAAAGTTTTACAAATTTTTAGTTTGAGAAATTTTTAGTTTCAAAAATTGTCAAATTGCATCTCCAACGCGTTCATCCAAACTGCCCAAGACATTATAAAATTTTACAAGTGTACTTCGACTGCTGCTTCCTACAAATCATCTCTAGGAATAATGTGACAACCTCTGAAAATGCAACATGCATCGCAATGGAAATCACTCTGTTCACACAAATTGCACGCACATGTCTCATACTTTATCCGTTAGAACTCTCATATGCTTCAGTTCCATCATCAAAAGATGTACAGTTTCAAATACATTTCACCTCAAAACTTAAAGTTTCCACAAATTCGCTTATTCCACGACATAGCCAAAACCGTGCGAATTCGAGCTCGGCCTGCCAATTACCTTTACTTTCAAGCGTTCAAACCTTTAAAACATCGCACATTCTTTTTCATAACTTTGGTATTTTAGCTCAAAATTTGTTAAAGAGTTCGCTAACTGGACATGTGTATGTAAAATGTTGGACAATGCACCCGTTCCTACCATATGTCTCGATACGTAAACCTTTCCATGCTAATATTTCACCAAGTTGATCGTCTAAAACACGCAAATCAGCGTGCAAATCTTTCGTTGAAACGAACAAAGTTGTAAATTTTCCGTCCTGACCAGCGCTCGTGGAACTCAAAAGCTCACATTTTACTCTGCAAACCTTCAGGGCAACTCTCCTAAAAGACCTAAGTTTCTCACCTCGTAGGCGTCTCTGCATTCCAAAATTGTGTGTTTGCACTCTTCTCAGCAGACTTTACCTCGTAAGAGATGTCACTTTGCAATGTCTTGCACATCTTTGTAACATAAACGGTCTCATTTTAGCTCTACACCTTGCGACTTCACATGATAAAAGTCGACATTTTACTGTAGAAATCGTTCATGCAGCTTGCAAGTTCTAAGTTTTATAAGTAAACTCTCAATCCATCTGAATATGCAAACGTGAAAGATGTTAGCAAACCTTCGACATCGGTATCTTTGTGGCAAAACTTGTCATTTAGCCTGTATGCTCACAAGTCCTGCGTCTTCGCAGACTAAAAGTTTGATATGTTGGTGTGGAAATTAGCACATTTGGCTGTACAGTGTGGAAAGACTTAAGCTTAGCAGCACCTAAAATGTGTAATTTTTACAATATGACCCTCCACTCTAACTACCTCACCAGACCGTGCAACAACTTTATAATGAGAACATTCGTCTCACTCATCTATCGAAAGAAAATTTTACCATGTTAAGGAGCTTCTCAAACTAAAAAACCTTCGTTTCTCCCACCTTACAGTCTTAAAGTTGTCCACTGTGATAAAACCTGCTGTAAAACCTCCTGTAAACCCATCGCAATCACAGTCTTTGCAAAGTATCAATTGTAAGTTTAGCATTCAAACTATCGTTGCATGTGTCTGTCGAACTTACAATTTGACGTTTTAGTGAACAAACTATCATGGAAATTATGCCTTTTCCCCTAAAACCTCTTCTCTCGCACTCTTTCTCTCTCTCTCACTCTTCCTCTCTCTCTCTACCTCTCTCTCTCGCTCTCTCGCGCTCTTCCTCTCTTCCTCTCTCTCACGCTCTTCCTCTCTCTCTCGACCTTCTTCTATCCCTCTTCTAAAACCTCTTCTCTCTCGCGCTCTCTCGCTCTCTCAAAAGTCTTACAAACTAAAATTCGCAAACTTAAACTCTCATTCCATACGTATTTGGAAACTCTAAAGTCATCAGCGCACAGTCTTGATAATTAAAAAAGTTGTAATTGTAGCGTACAAGTCTCGTAGGAATTGAAAATTCAGAATTTTGATAAAGAAAACTCCAAACGCTTCGATGTTTCCTCATAAGAGTTGTAACTTAGTTATACAAATCAACATCTCTGCACACTGGGAATCTGAAAGTTGTGGTTTTAACGTTCGAACATCCAACTCATTCTGACTTTGCAAACTAAAATTCGCAAGCTTCCTACTAAAACTTTCATTCCACTTGGATTTGGAAACTTTAAAGTCTTAAGTTTATCGCAGAAGTTGTCGTCGCATGTATCTCTTCAACTTAATCGGTACCATTTTAGTATAGACTCAAACATTATGCGCTTTTCACCTTAGAAATTTGGACTTTTACCCTAAAACCTCTTCTATCTCTCCCACTTCCTCTCTCTCGCGCTCTCTCTCTATCTCGCCCTTCTTCTCTCCCTCTTGTAAAACCTCTCGCTCTCTCTCCCTCTTCCTCTCTCGCTCTCTCTCTCGCTCTCGCGCTCTTCCTCTCTCTCTCTCTCTCTCTCTCTCTCTCTCTCTCTCTCTCTCTCTCTCTCTCTCTCTCTCTCTCTCTCTCTCTCTCTCGTCCTCTTCTAACACCACTTCTCTCTCTCTCTCTCGCTCTCTCGCTCTTCCTCTATCTCTCGTGCTCTTCCTCTCTCTCTCACACACGCTCTCAACAGTCTTACAAACTAAAATTCATAAGCTAACATTCGTCTCAGACATCTATCGAAAGAAAATTTTATCATGTTAATGAACTTCTCAAACTAAAAAATCTTCGTTTCAACAACCTTACAGTCGTAAAGTTGTCAACTGGTGTAAAAACCACTGCAATCACAATCTTTGCAATGTATCAATTGTATGTTTAGCATTCAAGCTATCGTTGCATGTGTCTGCCAACCTTAAAATTTGTCATTTTAGTGAACAAACTATCATAGAAAGTAAGATTTTTACCATAAAATCTCTTCTCTCTCCCTCTTCCTCTCTCTCTCTCGCGCTCTTCCTCGACCTCTCTCTCTCTCTCTCTCTCGCTCTCTCTCTCTCCCTCTTCTAAAACCTCTTCTCTCTCTCTCCCTCTTCTAAAACCTCTTCTCTCTCTCTCTCTCCCTCTTCTAAAACCTCTTCTCTCTCTCTCTCTCTCGCTCTTCCTCGCTCTCTCTATCTCTCTCAACAGTCTTACAAACTAAAATTCGTATGCGTCCTACTAAAACTCTCATTCATTATGTCTTTGAAGCTGTAAATGTTTTAAGTTTATCGTTCAAATCTTCATGGTGCACGTCTCAGTAATCTAAATGTTTAAATTTTTACTGCACAGGTTGGTATTTCATACATGTTCAGAGTCGAGAATTCGGAATTTAGTGTGTCAGATGTAAAACTGTGCGACGTTTCATCCTAAGCGTTGCAGTTGAATCATGCAATTCATCGTCCCATACAAATCAAATTAGTGTACAAGTCTTCCGCGCTGGCTTATTTTTCAACTTACTTGTTGAAATTTTACAATGCATGTCAGTATTTCGTACAACTTAGGAATCGAAAAATTTAGAAATTAGTCTACAAGGGTTCAAACTATGCAATGTTTCACCATAAGATTTGTAATTCTACTGCATAGTTCAGTATTTCAAACATCTTATGAATATACACTTCAGAAGGTTGATAGAGAAAACTTCAAAAGAATCGGTGTTTCACAATAATTGTTGTAACTTAATCATACAAGTCAATGTTTCATACTCCTTAGGAGTGTGAAAGTTGTAGTTTTAGCATCAGAGCGTCCAAAGCCATCTGACATTTTACCCTGCAAATCATTATATATTCCATTTTAGCAACCTAAATCATAATTTTACTGTAGAAATTTCGTCCCACGTCCACCCAGCATGTCTTTGCAATATAGAAAACCAAAAGTTTGATGCTCATTCAATTTGCACATGCACATCTTAGGTTTATCGCATACGTCTTTTGTAATCTGCATTTAAAATTTTAGTGCATACGTCAGCATTTCGGTTGTCAGAGCAGTCCATGAAGTGATAGCGACTTCATTTTCTTAGCCTCTGCATATGAGAGTTGGTGCTCAGGTCTCTCCCTCGACGGCTCATATTTTGTCGAGTCATTGCCGATATATAGGACTTCAAAGATGAATATATATGTATTTGTATGTGCATGCGTATATATTTGTAGATATTTGAGTGTGTGTAAAGGCCTATGCCTTGAAACTGTCTAGTCACTGCATCTACAAGAGCTTTAAAATATGTTCACTCGTGCGTGCTGGGTCTTTTGACTGACCGTTGTATAGAATTATAGGCTGCGCGCACTCAACCAACACGAGATATGTTTGAATAGTTCAAAATATTTCAGAAGTTCTCTATGAATCTACTGCAAAGTCTGTTAGCGTCTTCATTTTTATTAGCCTCGGCATATGAGGGATGGTCCATCTCTACCTCATATGAGGGATGGTCCATCTCTACCTCATATTAGTCATATCTCAGTTGACTGGGGGTTGAAAAGAAGTTTGGCTTCAAATTTTCTGCCCTGGTGGGGTTTGAACCGCCAACCTCTGGGTTGATAGTCCAACACGCTAACCACTCGGCTATGGTGTATTCTAAAATATCTAAAATATTAAAAAAATTGCGGCAAGAAATATATATGGCGCTATACAAATTGGTGAAGTTCAAAATAATTTAAATGTAGGCTCTACTTAAAACTGCTGCAAGAAATATGTTTAATCATCATCTGAAATGTTTCAATAATTAAACTAAGTCGTGTAAGAGTACAAATTATGTTTCAAATATAATTAAATATAATTAAACTATATTAAATATACTATAGGATGCTATTTAAAAATTGCTGCAAGAAATATATATGGCGCTATACAAATTGGTGAAGTTCAAAATAATTTAAATGTAGACTCTACTTAAAATTGCGACAAGAAATAAGTTTATTCAACATGTGAAACGATCCAATAAGATAATTAAATCGTGTAAGAGTACAAATTAGGGTTCAAATATAATTAAAATATATTAAAATATAATTAAAAGAATTAATTTCGACTGTCCGAGAAACCTACCTAGGATTTAAGAGATATTCCGATCAACCAACCTAGGATTTAAGAGGTGTTCCGATCAACCTACCTAGGATTGAAGAGGCGTTCCGATCACCCAACCTAGGATTTAAGAGGTGTTCCGATCAACCTACCTACGATTTAAGAGGTGTTCCGATCAACCTACCTACGATTTAAGAGGTGTTCCGATCAACCTACCTACGATTTAAGAGGTGTTCCGATCAACCAATGTTGTTTAACTACTAATGTCAAAAATGGCTCAACGTTGAGCTACACCAGCACAAGGATTACAGGACATATTAAGCGTCATCACGTCTCTGTCGACACTTACGATATCATCGATATGAATAGGCCTTTACGAATAAACGTATGATTATACAGAACCGGTATATATAGGCTATGTTTCTAGACACTCAATATATTATAGCACATTTTAAGTGCAAATAATTGACTATGCAAGCCTAGTAGCACAGTATAAATAATTATTTATACTGTGCTAGTAGTATGGAAGTTTATTGAGAAACACGTTCATCAGTTCATCGCTAGACAAGCGATGCTCTGTTACTATAGACGGCTGTCACACACAACGACCCCGAACAACGATATGGTCAACATTCTTGGTCCATGCTGTAATTGAGAATGATTCGCTAGAATGATGAAGTCTATACTTTGTAAAATGGTTACCGACATCTGGTGATTGGAACGTCTCCATACCAATCTATACTGTTTGATATTTGTTGTTTCTGTAGGTTAGTTAGTTATAAAATTCTGAGATTTAGCACAGTATAAATAATTAGGATTTAGGCTTATAGCTGACGTTGATAGCGTATTTTAAGCGATTGCAATGAAAACAACTAAGTTTGGATTTTAAAGTAGGAAAGCACGGTACCAGTCTTTACAATTGGCGGATGTAGATGTCGCGAGGGTGAAGGAGGCACGTCACCGTGTAGTTGCTGTTGTAAATCTACCGAAACTAGTAGTAAAACCGTAATAATTTAAGACCTAAAAGTTTCATCAAATGGTTTTGTGGTAATTTAAGAAAAACTGTGTGACCTTCTGGATTAACTTTATCTGTCGTCAACGGCGAAAATGATTAACGTGGCGCTGGAGAAATTCCGTGGCCTCACGGACAAAGTGTGAGTTATAGATAGTTGACAACGCCCTTCGAATGGATGGCACGGCACATGCGTCCAAATGTAAAATTTTGTGTAAAGTGATGTAAGACCGAGTGAAGTTTAGCACTTGTTAGAGCTTAGTCGTAGACACATGCGAGCACCCAATCTCATCGTGATCAATGGCTTTGTCGTGTTGTCACTTTAGGTTGTCATGTAAATAGGTTGATCTTATCTTATACGATAAAGTTTGGCCATTTTAGCAAAATTATTCGGTTTGGCGATAGCAACCAACATTAGGAAAATAAGAATGGGGATTAATTCACGTACTGCCTTTCTCTGAAACATTTGAATTGCTCTTCCTTGGTCAAGTTTGGCTATTCCTCATTGAGTTGAGCATCATCCATCAGCAGTCTTGTTGTCAAGACCTTAAACCTCGAGACCAAGACATTGAACCTCAAGACCAAGACATTAACCTCAAGACCAAGACTTTGAACCTCGAGACCAAGACCAAGACTTTGAACCTCAAGACTGAGACCAAGACCCAAAAAATCACATTCAGGCCAAGACTTCTTTTCCTTACAAAAAATTGTCAAGTGCGACTACTCGCTATTTTAATGAAAACGTGAGTCTTTTATTTTATTCAAGAAAATTAACTTTAAATGAAGACTGCAGAGAATTCCGAATTTGTTCTTACAAAAGTCCTTCATGCAAAATGTTATTCCAAATGCCTTGTGTATTTTATAAAAACCAATTCACTCAGAATTTTCTGACCAAGACGTGCCTTGTAGAGCCTCATAAATATTTCGCCATGTGAAAAATACTTTCCTTATGTGCTGAAGTCGCTGGCACACACCGTAACTTTTCAAGCACTGGATTTAAATGTGCAAGTCGTGAGCCTTTTTTTAAATCCTGTCATGGTTAATGAGACCGTCTGGCTCAGAAAAAAGTCTCAGCAGGGCTTCCAGATACAGCATAACTTAGTTGCTGCTGCCAGTGGGTTTTCCTGACCAGCAAGACTTGTATCCGTCCGTAGGTATTTGTCGTAGGCTATGATGCAAACAGGCTTGATAAAAAATTTTAATTCTTGAGTTTTGCTAAATGACTTCATACTGACAGCCGGTCTTGGTCTTGCAAGACCAAGACTTTGAACCTCAAGACCAAGACTTTGAATTTCAAGACCAAGACCACGGCTTTTGGTCTCAAGATCAAGACTTTTAAAAACGAACTCGAGTGCACTCGAGGCCAAGACCTTGGTCTCGAGGACAACAAGTCTGTCAATCAATCGTTATCATGTTCAACACCATTTCTGTGCCATGCTATTTTCCTTCAGTCTTCCTTGGCTAGTTCTTAAGAGGGAAAGGATGTAATTTATTACTCTTAACCTTTTAAAAACTTAAAATTTCTAAGAAGATTTTATGCATTTAAAGTGAAACTTTGCACAGCAACATATTTATCTATGTCAAGCATTGACTCAGTGATAGTACAGCTGGGGACAATGACGGGTTTGGATAATTCATTGTGTTTATTAATGAAAGGAAGTGTTATTACTGTTATATTTTATTTATATTTTTAATTTAATTTTTCTTTTAGAAAAAGCCATGTGTGTAATAATGGTAATGAAAATAATTGTTATATTAGTATCTGTTAGGCATAAATTGATTATATATATATATATATATGTATATATAAATTATATATATATATATATATATATTTGCGTCATAGTTTTAATATGCTTTTTTGGATTACTTTCTCGATAATTTACCCATAAATACTGCTTATTTTAATAAGCAGATGATTTGAAAAAGTCAAAGCTGTTTTGAATGAACTAATGCACTCACTAAAACACAGTATAGTTTGTAGTTAAGTGATGAATGTAACCTATATATTAGTAGCTGTTTAATAAGCATACCTTATTATCATTCTTAAAAAAGCAATTTATAATGGTTTTGTGATTTTGCTTTTGAACAGGACAAATGTGGTCATGAGCTACACAGAGGTCGAGGCAAAGGTACGAGAGGCTACAAACGACGATGCATGGGGACCCACAGGACCAATCATGCAAGAAATTGCTCAGTACACTTTCACTTACGAACATTTTGCAGAAGTGATGGGAATGCTTTGGAAGAGAATGCTTATCGATAATGCAAAGAACTGGAGGCGAGCATACAAAGTACGTCATGCTTGAGCAGTTGCAAACTTTGTTTAAGAAAGGCACCTTTGAAAACTGTAATTATTATCTCAGTTATATTACACTGCTTTATTCAATCTTGACAGAAATGTAAAAATTACACCAGGTGGTGACATTTTTCAACCTCACATTTTATTATCCATTGCCCTTCATTTTTCACTGGGTTAGGAAGTTGTTCAGCCAAGTCTGTTACAACTTTTTTCGTACTACGCAGCTCTTATGCTGTACTGTAGTCTGTTACAGAGTTTTTCTGTAAAGAGTTCAGTAATTAGCTTTTACATAACTTTGCACTGTGTTTTAATTTGACAACTGTCTGCCTGATTATCTGAATTTACTAATATAACTTTTTTTATGACTGAGAAATGTTACATTAAACAGTCACTGAGGCTGCTGAATTACCTTCTGCTCAATGGCTCTGAGCGAGTCGTTTCCAGTACTCGTGAGCATCTCTATGACATGCGTCAGCTTGAGACGTACTCGTTTACTGACGACATGGGCCGAGATCAGGGTATCAATGGTAAGTTAAACAGCAGCTTTGTCATGTTTGTTTTGACTTGCTATGTACAGTAAGTTCTTGTACAGTATGGTGTTGTCATGTTTGCTGAATCATAAACTAAACGAGCAGCCTATCCTTTCAGGGGGCTTGGTTCTGATGATTATATATAATACAGTATAAGTCCGATAATTCATGTTCCAATAATGCGTGAATTCAGCTAACACATGGCAATGTCATGCATCCCAACAATACCAAGTTGATATGCCGAACTCGTTAACATACAGTACTTACTCATACTACACATTAGCCAACTTATTTACACAGTGAACTGCAGTATATGTACCTGTGTACTGTACAGGCATTTGCTTCTCCTTCCTGGTTGCTGATACTGGGGAGATGTATCACATTTATTTTTACTCTTGAACTTCGCTATTTCGCTGTAAGCATTTATCTATTTATAGGCGTATAACTATCCGACAGCTTCAGAAACATTTACAAGCCATCGTAAGGTGCACCTTTTCAGATCCGTTCAACTGCCATGTTAAACGCCCTTGTGAGTTTCTTAAAAGGTGCTTTACAAATAGCCAGATACATACATACATACAAGCAAGCATACATACATATATGTATGATAGATAAATAGAAATTAACTTGCATAGATAGTTTCTGATTAGGCCTGATGTCAAAGTGGTAGAGGGAAAGTTTCAAAGTTCTTTCTCAATTGAAGAAAACCCACCGGTCAAGTTTCGCAAAGATTATCAGCTAGGCCAAACTACACGGAGCGTTTTGCGAGATAAAGATTCTAACGAGGATATCAGCAAGCGCATGAGGGCCATTCAGTTAAACCAGATACATGCAAAGCCATTTGCTCACAGTCTTCTGAGGAGAGGCAAAAAACACTACCAATTATACAAAAAGCAGTTTAAAAAATTATGATAATTAGTCATAGCAGAATTGGATAGAGGCTGTTCAAGTTAATTCTGTCAAACTCGAAAAGGTGCTATTTAAATAATACAAGTGCTGCCATTGAGTAATTTGAGCATTACTTTACTGTGGGTGTTACTTTACTGTCTGCTTGAAATACTTGACTATGGGCTCTTGATACATGTTATGTAACAAGGTTGTTCAAACTATGTGGGTGGAGGTCCTGAAATTTGGACTGGAAATATGAAGTGTAGGATCTAGACCATGCAGTCCAGCTATGACAATTCTTTTTTATTGTATAAAATTTTACAGTTGTCCGTGAATTTCAAGAGTTATTTAATGTTTTAAAGTTAATGTAGGGCAATTAGAGTTAGATTAAGGGCTAACTTTAAAGCAAAAGATGACCTTTAAAAAAAATGGCTATAAATGGATACATGTAAGCATGGTCCGTTAGTAAAGGATCGGTCTGGATATGAACCAAGGTCTGCAGTTTGAGTAGACGTTAATATGCTATACATAAGGAGTCATTGTTTTAGTGTAACTTGAAAATTTTCTGTTGAAACAGTTTTAATGTCTCTTAATATTGCTTAAATTTATACTTTAAAAAAGTTTTAATACTTTACAGTGTATTTAGGATTTTTATTTATGCACTTTTCCATTTATGTTTTTTTAATTGAAGTCAATAGGTCTATGTTAAGGATGCTGTTGATGCACACAAGGAAAATAAGCCTATATAGAAATATGTAATAGGCAGATTCTGAGATATTTTAGTGATTTTATCATGTGGTTCTGATGACATCCACACAATACTGGACTTGTAGTGTACAATGGGGTTCTGGAATATGGGATGGTTCATTACAGTAGCTGAGAGATGCACTGAAAACTGTGGTCTTGATTTTCACACATGTTCTGTGTAGTTTAAAGGATGTGTTGAAACTTGTAGGAGGACTGGGTCATAAAACTGATGTATAGATTCTCTTTGAAGCAGCAAGCTGAGCTCTGGGTTAGACCTGTTGATGTGTGCCAGATGTTTGGAATGACAGAGAAATAGTAGTAATTTTACGATGTCTATGAATACAAACTACTTGACAGGTTATGTTGGGCACAGAAGTTAAAGCATAATTGAATAATTTTCATTTATGACTTCTGTGTTTAAATTAAGTTTCTTCCTTTAATTTTCTCAGAATTTTTTTGGTTTCTGAGTTAGCCATGTTTGTGATATAATTATTTTGCTGAGATCTGGGGAAAATTGCATGTACCTAATTATGTACTATTGAAGTGTACATACATGTACAGTTCAAATAAACTGGATTCTCAGATAAATTTTAGGGGTGTTACAAGTTGCTCATCTTTCATTACAGAGTTTTACCAGTTTTCAAAAGAACTATTCGAAATTTCACGAGTTCTTTTGTAATTTGTTCAGCAAGTTTATATGTTCAGGATTTCCAACATTTTAATTTGTCTGAAAGAGTTTTATCAGCTGTCATGTATTTTGGATATGATTTGTTGACTTTGATCTAACTCAGTTAATTGAATGTTACAGTACGCCAAAAGGTGAAGGAGATCATTGCCTTAGTACAAGATGATGAGGCGTTGAGGGCAGAGAGGAAGAAAACGAAAAAGAACAAAGACAAATACGTTGGGATTGTTGGAGGAGGAGGAGGCCCGTCCAACTTTCGATACAGTACGTTGGTAGATTGTTTTAATTCTAGGCTCAGAATCTCCTTTCTTTATCATATTCTCTTTGGAAGGAGACGTTAAAAGCCTTTTAATAAAACGTTCAACTGGTAGCCACATATATTTATTCATTCATTGGAGAATATATGTATACTAGTGCCTCTTCAAAGAACTACTCAGAGGAGCTCCCGACACCAGCGCGTTCAAAAAGAACAGTCTTAAGGTTAATAAGAAACAGGCCATGGGGTCCTCAGAATGCAGGCAGGCCCCAGAATGCAGGCAGAGCTCTAGGGGAAGCCTATTCCAAGCCACCAGGCCAACAACAGAAAAGGCTTGACTGCATAGTTGTATGAGCAACGGGGACTAAAAGAACCCCTTTTTCTGCAGAGTGGAGGGGACAACGATCTCTGCCATGAAGTTTAAAATATATGCTACCCAACAAAATAAAAAAATTTGACAGATCATGTCTTAGATAAACATTTTACCACTGCCAGGTACAAATGCATTTTTGGGGGCTGTGGGAGAAAATGAGGATCGAAGTATTTGTTTCTTAACTCTTTAACAACGAAAGTGTAATAGAAGTGACTGGGAAACCAATGCAGTTCATCGTTAAAGTGTTAAAGCATGATCAGAAGTTTTTAAGCTGCATACTTTTGTCTTAAGATTTGATGGTGATATTGCAAGTACCAAGTTCATGTTTTTCCTCTTCTTCTTCACAAAATTGCTTATTGTCAGTGGCTTTAGAATTATTATTTGTCTGTCTGTTTTGAGGATTTATTTTCTGTATTCTTCCTTCATCTTTAAAGTGTCGGTGTTTAGCAGGGATAAGATGGTGAAAGTGACAAACAGGATTCAAAATCTTGATGAAGAGGATGCATATCTTTATCCACTGTATCAAGAATGTGAATCTTCTTTGTAAATCGCTTACACCTACAGTGACCAACTGCTTATAACGTCGTTAATTAAGAAAATTTAAGCTGGTGCGTAAACTGGCTGAGTGAAGACTATTACCATGTAGTTGGCAGGTCATTTAGAAAAAGTGATTAGCCATCATATGAATGGAATGCTTTGCTAAAGCTTGCAGTGTCTGTTTATCTCATCTACGATGTTATTTCAAGTCTTTTCAAGTCCTCTTACTGTTCAGTAATTTTATGGTGACTTTGTAGATGATGAGTATGATAACTATGAACCAAGTTCGAGCCAACGAAGGAGTCAGTTAGATGACAAAGACTGGCAGATCGGCAACAAATCTATAGCAGGGGAAGCGATTGATAAAGTGAAAGAGTTTGTGGGTGGCATCAAGATCTTTGACTCCCACGAGGATCACTTGTACGTGTCATTCAATCTTCTGTTTTACTGCCTATCAGATGAAAGACTAGTTGGTCAATCGGCTGAGTGATTTGATTAGGGTTGTTCAATCTAGTGTTGTGTAGTCGAGTCACAAGAGTGTTGATTGTGTCTGCCGAGCGTATTCCATACATGCATGGATAAGTTGTATTTGCCTAACTGTAGAATTTGTTACTGGCATAAGCAGGGAAGTAAATGGCAAAGCCAGCTCACAGACTGAAGAGCGAGAAATGAGTGCCTCCCCTACATTCCACTAAGGACATGCGAGCTGAACTTTTTTCATTGTTCAGCCTCTGCTTTACTTTGTGTTTTCAGACTTCGGTGAAGTAGCCAATCATTTGATTGAGTGATTTTTACTTATTTCCATTCAAATGGCTAGTGGTTACAGTGTTTAAGTTTTTCTAAATAAAAATTTTGTGATTTAACAAGGTCATAGTTTTATGAAGTCGTCTGTTTATCTCAGTACCTTTGTTGTTTATGTTCTAATCAGGAAACTTTGGTTAACTCCTGTTCCAGTGTATATTGCTGTTCATATTCAGTTGTTTAATTAAAAATACTTTGTTAATTGGTGGTCAGTCTGAGAACCTTAGTATTGCAGTTGAGATTAAAGCTGCTTTGTAATTCAGCATAATGTAATGAACATTGCACGTTTGCACTGGCACCTAATTGATAAACAATTCAGAGCATCAGGCCTCTGATCTTTCTATGTATCTAATGATATATGCCATAGCAGTTGCAAGCCTTATCACCAGCAAGACAGATAGCATAGTAGCCCACCATGTAAACACGTTTGCAGACAGACTTTGATGCCATGCAACTTGTCCCCATTTGACAAGCTTGTAGGCAAAATCAGTTCAAGGCAGACCAGAGTTCTTAAGACAAGTTGAACCCTGAAAGACAGACAGATGGATCAGCAATGAGGGAGTGATTACTAGTGACATTCACTGCAGACCATTCCTCCTTCCATGCTGAGATAGTAGGTGTCACTCTTCCTCTGACAGTTTGTTCAACCAGATTGGGCATTTTGAGATGTGACTTGTTAGTGAATGTGATGTGATGTCACCCACCATGAAGTGGCAACTCCTTGTTTGCACTGATCTTTTTCAGCAGTCCTGGTCCAATATATCTTGCATAGTTCCTGAGGAGATAAGGTGGAGCGATGTTGCTGACACGACAAGCAGCTGGTTTGGGCAAGAGCATCCTTGAGACGATGTGCATTAAGGTGTAGAGCCCTCCGAAGGAATTAGTGATTCTTGAGACATGTGAACAACTTCTGATGAGCAGAGCAGAGCCATCTAGCAAGAAAGCTGTTGAAAGCCAAAAAATAAATCATTCAGTCATTGCATGCTTTATTCATTTTAGTGGTGATGACGATGAAGACATCACTACTGAGCGCCGCAACTACATCCGCGAGGAAGATGAAGGATATGGAGCTGACTCCGAGAGATATGATCGATCAGGGTATAAAGATCGATATTCAACTCGGGAGGGCAGAAATGAATCTGCAAGAACAGAACCTCCGTTCCGTTCATCCCGTTCCAAAGAAACCAGCGAAAAGCAGGTAACTTCAGTTCGAGTGTAGTTATTTAGATATTTGTACTGTGCCCTCTAAGAACCTCTAAAGGAACTCTTCACTAATTCATTTAGAATTACAGATTCATCTCTAGGCAAAAGCTGGAAAGATTATTTTGTAACGGCTGGCTAGGATGGACTGCCAGCTGAATAGATGGACCTGCTCTTGAATAGACGGTCGGATAGATGGTCTGACTGTTATCTAGATTGGACTGACAGTCGGATGAATGAATTGTCGGTCGGATCGTTGGACGGGCAGATGTAGTTAGACGCTAGTTTACCTCTGCATTAGTTTGTTTTACATGCGGTCCGCTTAATGCACCGTGTCTGTTGGCTTGTCCCCAATGACAGCTGGATGAATGATTTACGTGTATGTTGAACAATTTTGCAGTGATTCTTGTATTTTGTTTATTTGTAACTTTTTAAAAATTTAATCAGAATCAAAAATCAGCCGTCCAGTCAAACACAGCTGCTGCAAATGGTGATTTTGCTGACTTTGCGGACTTCAAGTCAGCTGATGACTCTCATTCTCGGGGCAGTGAAGGTATTACACATTTGTATTCGTTTTGAATCTGGTTAGTTTCCAGTATGTTGGCATAATTAGGAAACTGAACTTTGAAGTTACCTGAATGGTTAGTTTTGAACGAGTTTTTCATCAGTAAACATCTTTTTTACCCCTGCTGATGAGTATAATGTTTCATTATGCATGTTATCTAGTAATAACACAGTAGAAAGTTCATGAAAATAAGGGCTCATCATTGTTGTGCAACTCTATATGGTATACGTTGTGACAGCTAAATCATAAGGGTGGCTCCAGCTTCTTGTCGAGCATTGGTTAGGGATAATTTGGCTTGACAATAAGTTGCAAGTTTGATATGATCAGTCAGACTTTGAAAGCCTCAACAAGGCAATCAAAAGCCATAGATATACCTTGGTTGGTTCAGTTCATTCTCAACTAACTGACCAATTTAGACTAGGGTTGTGTGCTTTTTGTTTTGCTCTTCAGTCATTTTATTTTGCTTCAGTTGGTACGACTACTCCGAAGAAAAATGTCCAGATATCTTCTGTGCCTTCAGCTGTGAAACCACGCCGGTAAGTCATCGTTCTGGTATTTGACTTTACAGGTGGATCAGTCTTAAGTTTGATCAGAAGCTTTCTTTCCAAGTACTTGAAAAACAGGAAGGATTCCAATG
This sequence comes from Allolobophora icterica, assembly GCA_963556255.1. NCBI lineage: Eukaryota > Metazoa > Annelida > Clitellata > Crassiclitellata > Lumbricidae > Allolobophora > Allolobophora icterica. Next base: position 22,042,966 of record OY744615.1, on the reverse strand, counting down.
CACTAATTCATCACTGTGGACCTTCTATCAAAACATTTTCAGTTTAAAATTTGTTGGTCAATGACTATGAAGTATTTCATAGAGGTCAGCCAGCCTGCTGGTCCTCCTTGCTCATGCTTGGGACTCTGTATTCTATTTAGACATCGAACACTTTTAACTATGACTGTATCCACCTGTTACCAAAGCAGTTTGAACTAAATAACATAATAACTGTCCAAGAAATTATGATCATAGGATTAGGTTTACTAGAATTGACTTTTAAGTAGGGCTGGTACTGATTAAACAAAATTGATTGATTAATCTAAAAAATTTAACTTTGATTAATTTGGTATCTGTTACGTAAAGTGTGAAAATTGTTAAAAATAAGTCTCTGAGCCAGTTACTACTTTCTTTCTACAAAAAGCTTCAATTATTCCACATGGTAAAGTTCAAATTGTCAAAGTGAAAAATGTAGTCTCAGTAGTTACTATATTTCTGTCGACAAAATTTTGTCACCGTCTTCAATTTTCCATTTAGCATTTACCTTAAATGCAAAATGATTGCTTAATTTTACATTATCATTGTTCGCCATATTGTTTACCCTGGAAATGGGCCGGTCGAAATTGTGAGATAAGAAGAAAATGAATAGAACAAGCCGAAATTGTGAGTTAGCACAATTCTAGTAAAATTTTTATCAATTAATTGATTAATTAATCGTTAAAATATGCAGCCCTACGAGTAAGTTATTGATATTGCGATATCGCTGCTTTGGAAGATTCCAGATTAGAATTGATTAATTTGTAAGAAGGTAGAGTTAACACTCTTAATATACAATACAGTACAAATGAAATTTGATACTGCCTCCCTGAAACAAACTTCAGAGGTATGCATTGAAGCCAGGCAACAGAGGTCAGGAAACATTATCAGCCATCTGTTAACCTGCCTCTGCCTCAGTGTTTGAATTATAATCAGAGTCGACTGAAACACAACCACATCAACAGCAAAAGAACTCTTAACCAATTAGCTTTGATACTTGTATACCAATGCTTAATGAATGTTGGACTGAGTTTGCCCAGATGCCCCAGTGTTCCAAGGATCACATTCAAATACTAACCAGGCTGAGTCTGCCTTAGCTTCATTTTGCTTGCCAGCATTGTAACCACAGCACCAAGTTGCAGCGTTAGGTTAGTTGCTTTAACCCTTTAATGACGAGCGTGTACTAAAATGCATGGAAAACTAATCCCTCTCCTCGCTAAATGATTAAAATATGACACATTACAGTGATATGCTGCAGTGCTTCAAGTAACTTATTACAATTACTAGTTACCTTTGAAGTTTAACAACTTGTTGTCTCCAGAAGAGGCGAATAATGTGAAATGTTGTTGATTATTTTTATCCCAAAAGGCCAAGTGGTGGACAGCTGCAACTGTCTGATGACTCTCCAGTATCTCTTCCAAAGTCTCAGACTGTTCCGACTCTCCAGTCACTGTCATCTCCAAAGAAGTCTGAGGCAACCAACGCGGACCTCCTTGGAAGTCTTCTAATCGACATGCCAACAGCACCACCAGCGGCACTTAATTCCCAGCAGATGAATGCGCCTGGAATGGCACCGTCCATACCACCCCACACGCAAAGCGTTCCGCTGTTTTCCCCTACCTGGCAACCGGGACCAAACGCTTCATTAGTGCCTGGGTCAACCTTTCCTGGCATGCAGCCGTTTTCACAAGCACAGCTAATTGCGGCTAGTCACCAGCCAGCGCCATCGAGTCTGTTGGACAGTGGTGATATGACGTTTCAGAACTCCATGGGTGGAGTCCTGGCTCCGTCTGTCAAACCAGCCGTTGTCGACGTAACCACCTCCAGTCAGACTCTGGTAAGTGGATTCAGTTTTGATTGATTGATTGATTGATTGATTGATTTGATTTGATTGATTGATTGAAATCTTTATTGAAACCAAAATTAAATAAATCTTAAGTACAATTTTTGCAATTTTTATACAAGCTGGTCACAAAGGTAGTTTTAATGTTAAGCATGTAATAGCGATCTAGTGACCTGTTGGTTGTTGATTATGGAAGGTTGTTTAGAAGTGGCCTGTGAGTGTGTGATGGTTCACAGCCTAATGAAAAGCACACTAGCAAGGTCTAGTGTGCAAAGACACTATTTTGTATAGAGCCGTTACAGAACCTATCAAAGGCAATAATAAACATCTAGACTAAAGTGGTGGTGGTGATGATAAATCACACTGTTTAGGTCTCTTGTGTAGTCTGTGCCTTGAGAGGTCCTACTGATTCCTACAGAGATAGCTATAAACATGCTCACAGGAATTTATGGTTACTACAGGATTGTGTTAAAGGGTTATCCAGAAGGATGTTTGCAAAAATTACCTGCTCTGGACCTCTTGCTGCCCCTGTCCGCATTTGTATGCATTTGGCATTGCCTTCCGCTCCCCTCTTGCAGACATCCACACTGCAGTATAGTGCTAAAGCATAGATTAGGCTGGTTCTTGTTGATCATGTAGTTTTAATTTTGCTACAGAATGGTTGCTAAGGCCTAGCTTATCTTATTGATCTTGCAGGACTAACTGTGCTAGAGGGTGGGGTGAATTGATATTCTGCATACAGCAACGGGATTCCAGTTAGATCCAAAGCAATACAGACTGTCTACTGTGTGACTAAAGTTGATGTTCAGGGCACAGGCTTAGTGAAAACTGTATGTAACAACTTTAGGTGTGAATGTCCTCACTGGGCATGACCACCTCTTCCTTGTCCACATCTGGGAGACCACTCCCTTCCTCCCTTTTTGCAGCCATCCTTTGATGACCTGTAAATGTCAAGATGTTGCAGATGATGATTTCAACAGCAATTTGTACTACTGTAATATGATGACCAATGATGTTGTTTTGAGAGAAAAGAGTACCTTTGCAGTAATCTTTATTTCATCACACTGAGCATTTATAACTTAATTCATCCTTATGTCCACGACTCTAACCAAAAGCTGCCATGGATGTAAACTTTTAACTCATTAATTCTGCTCCATCAGCTGCATTGGCTTCCTGTAGAATTCAGAATTAGATTTAAACTGGCCTGCTTGACCTATAAACCCCTCACAATGTGCACTCCTACCTACCTTCAACCACTACTCTCTCCTTACATCCTGTCATGCAGTCTTCGGTTATAGGTCTTTTGGTTGAGCCATGGGCTCTCGTGCATTTCATGTTGCAGCCCCCTAGGAATGGAACCAACTACCAATGTTTATCCGTTGTTCGACCTCTTCGTCTTCTTTCAATAAACACCTCAAAACTCGCTACTTCTTACCTGTAGGCTTTCAAACATCTAGATGTCTAATTGCTCTTCATCTGGCAACTGATTAACCGCGCCTCAGATTCACATTCTGTGTGACTTTGCATGCATTAAAAATGTTCGTAATAAATAAATAGTAGCTTCATTTTCTAAGCGTGTGGATAAGGTTGGCCAGTCGGTCACTTGTGATCTTTGAGCAGGGTGCTAAAGAATGCTATTAGAAGTTGTTTTAGGGTGCTTTCTAAACTGGAGACTATGGCAGGGAGTTGCAGATCCTTGGAGAGACTTTTAGTTATTTCTTTTTTCTTAGAGTGATTTTGGCTTAATTTTTCCAGACAGCCTCACAGCCTCTGAAGGCCAACAGCCTCTGGAGCGGTGCCAATGTCAATATCAATCTGGACAATCTTGCTGGTGGAGGCAAAGTACAGAAGAGCTCAGGACCACCAATGAAGCAAATGCAAACGGGCCAGACAATGCCTGTTCGACCAGGTAACGTATAGGATCAAAGGAGGAGCTTCTCCATAAAGAAGTCTTATCTTGGGTGCAGTCTCATTCACTTGCTGTAGGCTATAGTCAGTACATGTAATTTATTACAAGATAACAATGACCAGAAGTGTTCTTGGTAAATTAATGTAAGTTGCTTCTAGACTTTACTTTTGAGAATGTGCAAACGTGACAGGTGCTTGGGAACAAAGGGAGTTTGCATTTCACAAAACAGCCAGTTGTTGTGTATGGGATGCATGACCATTGAGTTGTCTCTGTTGTGACAATGGTGAAAGGCCCTATTAGTACCAGGTGGGCATGTTGCTACAGAAATCTTCAACGTGTCAGCATTCACTGATATGAACATCAAGACACACAGCTCCTTCTTGGAACTTAAAGCTGGGTTTTATGTAAAAAAAGCTGCCCATGTGTGCATGCTGCTACTTGCAGAAGAAATTTGTTGCAAAGTATGTGGAAGTGCATAGAAGCATAAGTGCTTGGAAGCATTGGAAGTTCACATCATTATCATATACAGGATAGAAAACTGTGGCAGAGTATTGAGCCCTGTTGGACACCAAACAGAAACAGTGGATAGACCAGGGGTTCCCAACCTTTCCTATGCCTCACACCCCTTGGAAATATTTTATTAGCGCTCGCACCCCCTACAAAGTCATATCACATTTGAAGACGACTAAGTCACATTTCTATTTTTTGAACCACAGACTGAACCACATACACTCATACAGTACTGTGGGTGAACAAACTGTTCAACTAAAATGAGCTTTTAACTCAGTGCATAAAATGCACATATGAATTCATAATGCTACAAAGAATGCACTGGGGTTTTTGCAAGTCATCATTTCCTGTTATGCAGGTGAAACCAAAGCGCACATACGCATCATTCCTTTTCCTTCTATTTGACATGATGAAAAATGAAGGGTTAATCTGTGAACCAGCAAGAGAAAAATATGAGCTAATTTACCTGTTCGTAAAGCCCGTTTTGACAAATTTTCCTGCTTATTGCTTCTTTCAAAATATAATGTCAATATGACATTGCACTCAAAGCAAAAATAATGACCTACAAATGCCGGCACACTGCAAGACACCAGTTGCACTACGATACAAATACTGCTCAGTAAGTATACACACATGCACACACAATTATTACATTTATTATTATCAAGTTCTGTTATAATGAAATAAAAATGTGACCTCACCTTCAATGCGAACAATATTTGTAACGAGTTAATTTCGTGACATTTGTAAAAACATGACGGATTTTCTATCAGCCGATTAAAAAGTTTGCCTACTCTTTCTCGCACCCCCTGAAATGCCATCTCGCACCCCTGGGGGTGCGGGCACCCCTGGTTGGGAACCCCTGGGATAGACAGTTGAATAGTCAAAGCCACGACCACCATCGTAGTCCATCCATCAATCGATGAAGGAGTGAAACCAGTCCAGAGATACACTTTCTATATGCGCTTCACAGTTCACAATATTTGCTTTATTAAAAACAACTGTATAGTGTCTTTACAGTGCTCTGTATAGACACACGCATTGATTTCAGTGTCATTTGGTGACAGTTTACATAAGAAATCACTCAAAGTTCAGGAAGTCTGTTACAGGAGTGCTGCTTTAAGCATTGCATGGAGGAATTTAGTTTTTCAAGGGGTAGACTTGCCTTCAGAATTGCTTTATTACCATGTACTGGGAATGCTGTTGAACCATGTAGGTCATAAGCAGTTAAACAAAATGACGCCAGAAGAAAATCACGGAACTGACTGTCTGTCTATTCACATTAGCATGGATAACATTTGTACCGGGTACTTAAGTTTGCTGAACAGTGTTGTACAAAATCTTTTGATCGTTTCTTGAATGACTGATGTCCCACAGTTTCTCTTACACTCTTCAGAATGTGACTAATTTAGTTCTTTCAGCCTGTTTGAACAATGAAGAAAAGTGAAGTTTTTGGTTATGAATATTTATTTTTAACGTGTTTCGCACAGATTTAATCAGTTGTATGCTGATGTGATACTTTTCAGCCGTCCAGCCTGGAACTACTATTCCACCACAGGGCATGATGGGATTCCCACAGCAGCAGAGCATGATGGGAGTTCCACAGCAGCAAAGCATGATGGGATTCACCCAACCACAAGGCATGATGGGATATCCTCAGGGACCAGGTGTGATGGGAATGACACAACCACCAGTTATGATGGGAAACCCACAACAGTTTGGAGCTGGTGGATTTGCAACGCAGACAAGTTCTTCTCAGATGTTCTCTGCCAAACCAACCCAGGGAACCACTGCGGGCTTTGCCAACTTTGGCAAATAACCAGTCGTTGGCTACAAGCTTGATAAGATGTCTACTTGTTTAAAAAATTTCAGAACTTTTCAATGCATTCAATATTTTGAAGAAAGAGCCGCGTGAATCACAATTCAGATTGGGTTGTAGGTTTCAAAAAGTCATATTCAAATTTATTGCAATTTTATTAGGAATGAAGTTATTGCAGTCCTTTGCTGTTGGATAATTTTACCAGTGGGTGTAATAATTTCACTCCTAGCAAGTACACAGCAGTGACCTGCAATTGTTTTGGATGTCAGCTGGTTATACCTCAACGTGGAGTGATTGTATAAACTGACTTGCCAGTTAAATTGAGTTACATTTAATTAGTTAAAAGGTATGTTAAAATTGCATCAGCTGTGAACTTGTTGAAACCAGGTCATAAGATTTTGCAAGTACCCGTCATTGTTATGCGTAGATGATTTAAAATAACCATTAGGTTTAGATCACTGACCGTTTGTTAGAACTGAGCTTTATTCATTGGTGACTGACCCACGTTAAAGATAGTAGTATATTGGTTTATAAAAGTTTTTCTGTTATTTGACGGTCTCCAGTGAAATTTAAAAAAAAATTAGAATGCTGAATGAACTAGCAATTGACCAATCACCAATCAAAACTACCACCCTCTGTTTCTTGGCAGAGCCTTTTCTAGCAATGTTAGTTGTAAAATACCCTTATTTTTTTCAATTGAAACGAATCGTAATGATTTGTTGAAAGTACTGTGATCAACTGTCTGTCATGCCAGATGGGTGTTCACTGAAGTTGATGCTACACCTGTTGCACTCATTTTCCAGTGGTATTTTGCCGGTTATGAACTGTGTTGTACTATGTTGCTCAACACGTAAGCAATTCATTGTTACACAATTTTTCCACTTTTCCATTTTTCTTTTGTTTTCCACTTTTCCATTTCTTTTGTTTTCAGATACAGCAGTGCACTTATTTCTATTATCTGTAAGGTAGTCTTTCATTGCCTTTGATGCTTTACAGTTAAGCACTTATCTTTGTTTAAAGACAGATGGAGCTCGTGTCTGTTTTGTAGACCTGTAAATTTAAAAATGGTGAAATGACATTAGTGAACACGATGTTCAGTTCAAGTGTCTTGGAAAATTTTATTTCTGTTTAATCTGTTCATACATTTCATTTATTTGAACTTGAAGTTGCAAGAGCTGTTGCAATATCACTGATAAGGTTTGAGGTCATTGAAGACTTTTAATATGTTAACTATACTGTTAATCATTTGTTTCTCTTATCAAACAACTTCTGTAGTGCCTTCTGCTCAGCCTGTCTTCTCTAGAGTGTTGGTTTTTGTACGTACATGTATACCTATGTTTGCTGTAGAGTCTGGGCAGTTATGATTAAGATCCAGTTTGTCAATGTTGTTTGAAATTTGGGTATTGGCTATTATGTGGTACAGCTGTGGTGCCTCGCCTGAGACTTATTGTATTAACGATAATGTTCATCTCGGCAAATGCGATTGTTTTAGACCGTATGATGAAAACGATTTTCCCTTGCCTGTGATTAGCTATAGTTCAAGTTCTGTTTTTAGCTGTCTCTTAGTCAAATATCGAGAATTTGTCAGCTAGCAGATACATTGTACACTGAAAAATTTGGCTTAGTGAGTTTCTAATGGTTTTGTAAGGCTGTGAATGCAACTTTGGATAATAATTGTGTCGCCTGGTTATGTCCAGCCACTTTAAATGGTCCTGTTCTTGGTCAATGGCCGCTTCTCTTTAGTCAAATGTTTTTATTCATCAGTCGGGTAAAAATTGTATCATTCAGTCAATGTTTCGATGGCTCTCAAAACAAATACTTTACCAAAGATAAGGTTTCGGAATTTGCAGACAGCAGTGAATGTTATGAGGGCGTGTGTCATCATTGATTAGAAAGAACATAAGCTCATTTTGGGACTAAATTAATTAATTTTGTAGGCTCTTTACTTGTTGCTACAAGTTTGACTTACCAGTGGCAACATTAAGCAGCATTTATTAAACTTAATTCTGTTCATTAAATTTTTGGGATTTCAAATATATGTTTTATTTTTAAAATTATTCATATTTATGTATGCTTTCATATGAAATTCATCGAAATAACTAAGATGCCAAAGTGTTAATTCAGCTGTTATATGGTAGCATTTAAATCGAATGATTTCTATGATACTTCATCGTAAAGCACCAAGATTCAAAGGTTGGAATACCAAACATTCACAACTATTTTTGGTCATTGTTTAACTTGAAGAAACGGCGTAAGTAGGAGATGATGTAACCAGAATATGGAAAACCTAGACGCAACAGAGATAACTAGCATTACAGGATTTGGAGATATAGCTATAGGGCATATAGCTTATGTGCTCAAAGGCCAGTGTGATAGCTTAACATGGAAACAGACAATCATAGGGGATGTTCATTGTGACGTTCATTGCAATGGCAGAGAAGCTTTTGGGTTTGGGGGCAGCAAAAGCTGTAATGTAATTATAACACAGCTGTAATAGTTTTACCTGCTGTAGTATTACTAACAGTTCTACCATAACTGATGTTCTGTTTTGGAAGTTCATCTATTAATGACCAATGTTGCAGCTTTATTGGCACTTATGATGCGTCGAATTGAATGTTATTTCTAAGGATCATATGCAATTGGTTTATTTGTAAATAAATAGGTCAGTGTAGATACTTGTAAGCACTTACTATCACGATTGGGAAATCAAACTATTACTGCAAATTGTTGTGAATATTTGCATATTTGCTCGCCATTGAGTAAGTTATTATTTAACGTTTTGTCTCTGGATCAAGTTGCTAAGGCCAAAAATGGTAATCGTATGGCTTTTTGTCAGTGCTTCTAGGGTTTGAATCACAGTGCACCTTATGAAATGTTATTTTGTTGGTGATAGCATGCGAAGCGTAAGGAGAGGTTTAACCATTGTAACGTTACTGTTGTAATATCTGCACTTCTGAAAAAAGATCTTGCAACCCAAGTATTGCTCCGTGAAAAGCAGATGGAAATGTCTGAACGATGAGAGCTTGTTCAATTATGAGAGTGTATACAGTGACAAAATACAATTAGCGTATATAGACTTACCTTTGAAGAACAGTGTGTTATAAGAACACTGGTAAGAATTTCTGTTATTTTTTCAGGAACGCTTTGTTCAGTGAGTTACCCCAAGGTCATCCTTTGGGTACTGGAGCATTAGCGTCATCCTTGGCATCAGCTTTTTTCAGTCAGCTGGCTGTCTTTTTCCTCTGGAGACAGTTTAATTAGGGAGTTTATTTTGTAATCAGCTACAACAAGAATATTCTAGAAAAAGAATAATTGGTACAAGTGTCAGTAAGAAATTAGACAACGTGAAGAGGTCATTGAACCAGGGAGATGGAATGATGTGAAGAGGTCATCATGTGAAGAGATCATTGACCTAGAAGAGATGGAATGATGGGAAGAGGTCATTGACCCAGAGAGATGGAATGATGTGAAGAGGTCATTGACCCAGAGAGATGGAATGATGTGAAGAGGTCATCATGTGAAGAGATCATTGACCTAGAAGAGATGGAATGATGGGAAGAGGTCATTGACCCAGAGAGATGGAATGATGTGAAGACGTCATCATGTGAAGAGATCATTGACCTAGAAGAGATGGAATGATGGGAAGAGGTCATTGACCCAGAACCACGTGGTTTCTATACAGACCCTTTTCCACTGATTTAAGATTGAAGTGTCACTAAGAGATGGAACCGAGTGGAAGAGGGAGATGACAAGTTTGTATGTAGAAATTTGATTTTGTACAGAAATTCTGTTTTCTGTTTTAATTAATGAACTGGTATTGATATTAATGCTATTTTACATATCGATTATAATGTGTACGATCTATGAACTAAATTTGTTGAATGTTGCATGCTTATATCAATACATATGTTTATATGCACATTTATTATGCATAGTGTAGACAAATATATGTGTATATATATATATATATATATGATTGTGTATGTATACAGACACACATGTATCTATATAGAAACACTGTTGCATAACTGTATTTTCTAGTTTTGGTTTCAATATCCAGTTAGTGTGCCTTAAATTAGTTGCGATTATTGTGTACATTATAAATAACTGCAAGTTAATTATGAAATTGTTTTCGTGTATTTCTTGTGTTTGTTTTCTATAAGCTCTAGCTGTAACTTGACCCCTGGAATAACACCTTTATTATTAGTTTCCCACTTTACTTGCTGTACTAGTTGAAGTACCCAGTTTTCATCCGTCAAAATACACGCAAACCAATAATGCATGTATTTTCTACATTGTGACACACTGGTCCAAGGCATGTGGAGAATCTGATACCTTCAAGACACTAGACTTCAAGAATGTAAAGTTGCAGGTTCGAATCTACTTCAAGCCACTGTGTAGCGACCTTTGACAAGTTGCTATTACCCACAGCTGTCTGTGAGGAAGGCAACGGGAAACCATGTGCACCTCACTCGCCTAATCCCGGGTGGCATAAAACCAAGGGACCTGCCTTCGGGTACAGAAATCATCGTCATCTAGGCATCTATTTAAAGTCTATAGGCCTAGACTCCACACTTGTCTGGACTTTGCTCTATTCATTGGCCATTCATATGCATGACTTGTCTTCCTATGACACAGTAGGTCTTGACATTACTGCATTAATTCAGTCAATTTATGTTTCACTGTGTATGTTTTACCCAAAGCAAAATGAATTCTTTAGGGGCAAAACACTTAGTTGGATTCCTAACGATCACATGGCACAGTTTGTTGCTTAGCAGTGGCAGTGACCTTGGTCCATTTCTTCATTCTAATGTGCCTTGGTAACTGTCCTTTTCATTATTGTCTTGCTAACTGTCCTTTTTTGTTATTGCTATTTTTATATGAATGGTATTTAGACTTTCCAGTTAAATCGTACAATATAGTCGAATTCGACATCCCGTGAAATGAACATGCTGAGGCCAGCATAGAAGTCAAGAAATTCCATCCTAGACACCATACCGTCCCCCTGTTGGACCGAAGAACTTGGCACAAAATGCCCCACAAAATTGTTGAAAAGCGTTTCGCAAGTCCAGTCGCCATTCAGGTATTTCGGGTGCTTCTTGTAGTTGTAACCGACTTTGAGGTCATCGATCGTGACCATACCATCGCGGTCTTGGTCCACAATACAGAAGACCTTTTCGACAATGCTGTAGCGCCATCGGGACATCGATTGACGGACTAATTTCATGAGGTCGTCTGTCGAGATTTTCCCGGTTCCCGAATAATCCAGGCAGTTGAAGAAATTCATGAATTCGTCTTCCGAACAATCCCAAAAGCCGAAATCACGCATGCCCTTTCTGAACTCCGAGTACGACAGCGTGCCCGGGTCGTTTGTATTGTATATGCAAAGCGTGTTACCCAAGTCTCGAACTCCAGGCACGCCATGAGATCGACAGACAGCCTTTAGCTTACCCACAGTCGCTTCAAATTTTGTTCTGTTGCACTCGCGGTTCATATCTGACGCAAAATGTGTAAGATGCAGTATATTCGAATTTATACACAGTTTCTGTGAGACTAGACGATATCGCCGTTTCTTAACTGTGATCGCACGCAAACCTTTAGCGATTCCCGATTGTTGTTGAACGTAAACAAACGGAGGTTAATTATTGGTGTGAAACTATAATCGAATACGTTTTGTCATTTTAAGAGCCCGATTACTTGCATTTGCAATTTTTCTGGTTTTATCTATTTTTTTATCAAAATTTTTTAGTAGCTTGTATGTTTATTTTAAACGGGATAATGACGCGCCATATGTACCATAGCAACAGAATTACGTCATTAGGGCCTACTTTTTGACCAGTCTTGTTGTCAAGACCTTAAACCTCAAGACCAAGACCTTGAACCTCAAGACCAAGACCTTGAACCTCAAGACCAAGACCAAGACTTTGAAACTGAAGACCAAAACCGAGAAAAATACCCAAAAAATCACAAAATCATACTATTCCTTACTAAAAAAAATGTAAAGTCGGACAACTCGCTATTTTAATTAAACAATGAATCTTTTATTTTATTCAAACAAAACAACTCCAAATGCAAACTGCAGAGAATTCCGAATTCGTATTTACAAAAGTCCTTCATGCGAAATGTTATTCCAAATGCCTGTTGCATTTTATAACAACCAATTCGCTCAGAAATTTCTGACTAAGACGTGACTTGTGGGGCCTCGTAAAAATTCTGCCATGTGAAAAATACGTTCTACGGTGCTGAATTCACCGGCACACAGAGCAGCTTTTCAAGTAGGCCTACCGGATGTAAATGTACAAATTGTGAGTCTGTTTTGAAATCATTCCATGGTAAATAACCTGAAGTCAAAATAAATGTCTAAAACAACAGTAAAGCCTCACTAACATCGTGTAAATACTAAAGCAATTGTATTAGTAATTATTGGATAAATTTTTAAAATCCTTGCGTTTTTGTTAAATGACTGTTAATTCATATCGTCAAAAGTCTTGGTCTTGGTCTTGCAAAACCAAGACCAAGACCTTGAGCCTCAAGACCAAGACCTTGAACCTCAAGACCAAGACTTTTGGTCTCAAGACCAAGACCAAGACTTTTAAAAACGAACTCGAGTGCACTCGAGACCAAGACCTTGGTATCGAGGACAACAAGACTGTCTATAACTTCCATGCATTAAAATTAATGATATGATGTTGTTGCTCGGCGTACAATAGCCTAATCGTGGAACTAGATCATTGCCTATAACAACGTACGTTTCCCAAAGTGGGTTCCACGGAACCCAAGGGTTCCGCGGGCTGAACACAAGGGTTCCGCGAAAAGTTGTAATTTAAAAGAATTTTCATTGAGAAATTTCATTGGAATAAGACATTCCAAGCAGTTTAAAAAAACACTGGCGGCGATCTTGTTTCACGGGTGGGGGGACACTGTTGAACTGATCTGGTGAAAGAGTGTTGAACTGATCTGCTCAAAAAAAGAGGTAAAAATGTTACGCGCGAATTTTTTTTACCATTTTTGGGGAAAACGACGACTTTTGGGGTTTCTTCAAAAAGTGGGGGGGAACAAATGTATGGTGTGTCCCCATAGGCGTAATTTGTGGGGGGTACGAGGGGTACCGTACCCCGCACTTTTTGGACTGGGGGTACCGTATACCCCCCATTTGTTGAACAATGTCAATGAATATTTTATTATTGCGCCTTCGAGATCGCATTCTCAGCCTTGTTTCGTGTAGGTAGGCCTAAGAAATTGCTACCCTCCACTTTTTTGACCAAAGTTACGCCCCTGGTGTCCCCCACTAAGGTGGGGGACTGGTCCCCCTCATGATCGCCGCCCATGCTTCCTTTTAAAGGAATAGTGGTTGGCCGATAGGTGAATCTCAAGGGGAATTGAATTCCATAATCTCGGGCCCGATGACTTGATGGAGAAATCCCTTAAATTGGTAATTCTTGCCCGGTCTGATCGATATAGGCGTCAGAGTTTCTCGTGTTGTGAGTGTGAACCTGAGAACTTAAGGTAAAGTAGTCCTCTTAAGGATAATAGAAATTTTATTTCCAGGGTCTTGTATAAAAACATTAAAACTTTAGTGGATTGATTAGTGTAATTTGCTAATTATTTTGCTTAATCCTGGGACTAAGATTGCAAGGGATATGAAGCTGATGAATATAGTGTCTTTGGTCTAGATTATGTGTGTGGCTGAGTTTTACTTCCGGTACCCTTGTAGTCAAACATGGGTCGCTTACAGCTGACGTTATAACTAAATAAAAACGACTTTTATTAATAAGAAAACGCATAATTATGTCCCTAACTGTAAATCGCTTAAAAAAACACGTCTAGACCGATGCCATGTGCTGTATTTATTTCAAATCATCCCCTGCTAAGTACCCGGATGAAGCCACAGACATCGCCTGCGATGCATCAGAAAAGACGAGCTGTGATTGGCTGACGCGTTGCCGCTTCATAGGGCCTATCCCTTTAGCAATCTTAATCCCAGCTTAATCCTATTATTGTTTTTATACATGTTAGTTCACTATAGTATCGCCATAATTATTCTCTTTTCTAGGTCTAGTTTAAATTCTATAATTACTTATTGCTATTGATTGAATTGTATATATAGCTTTATAGTGTTGTATCCTTGTGTTAATAGGCTATGCTTCTGCTTTAATTTACTGTAATGGTTTGTGGTATGTCAAACTAAACTTGTAATAATAAACGAATACTTACTTACTTACTTCCGAACGAGGAGAGTAAGTAATTTATGCTCATGCTGGTAAATGAATTCTCTTATTTGCATAGTAATATAATAATAATAATAATAATAATAATAATAATAATAATAATAATAATAATAATCGCGCCAGAACTGACATCATATATCCGTCTTGCTTATGCTGAAGCTTCAATACTACAATTCGGACAATATACTATTCTCTCACAAGTCGGTCCCCAACAAGGCGACCCGTTGGGACCGCTACTGTTTTGCCTGCCGTTGCAACCAATCCTTGAGAAATTATCGTCATCGCTTGTGCTTGGATATCTGGACGATTTGTCTCTGGGAGGAAGGGCCTCTATTGTGGCGGAGGACGTGAAAACACTGGAATACGAGAGCGGATTGCTAGGTCTGCAACTCAACTACGCAAAATGCGAAGTAATATCGCGCATGGAGAGGGGGGAAGTTCCTTCAAACCTTCAACACTTTCCCGCTATCGCACCGGAAGCGGCCTGTTTGCTTGGCGCACCGCTGTCGTCCGAGGAGGCCCTAACTGCAAGCCTGGAGTTTCGCTGCTCGGAACTGACGCTGGCGCTTTCAAGACTGGAAAATATTGCAAAACATGATGCCTTAGTCCTCCTCAGAAGCTCACTGTGTTCACAAAAGCTACTACACACCCTAAGATCCCACCTCTGCAGCGGACATGCTCTACTAGACAAATATGACGAAATACAGAGGGAAGGTTTGTGCTCAATCCTCAACCTTAACCTTACCGATATGCAATGGCTTCAAGCGTCCTTACCGGTCAAGACGGGAGGACTGGGCATACGTCGGGTCGCTTCGCTTGCGCTTCCTGCCTTCTTGGCTTCCGCTGCAGGCACCCACGTCCTTCAGTCTTCCATGTTAGGTTACGACCAATCCATCACCGACGCGCGCGTTGAAACGTTGTTACAGCGATGGAACGCCGAAAGTCAAATCACACATTCAGATAATTACGCAGCATACAGACAATCGTATTGGGATGGTCCTCTCGTGAAGAGAGTGATGGACTCATTGGACGCCTCTCTGGTCGACGCTTACCACCAAGCAAGATTCAAAGCAGCCTCAGCACCACACGCCAGCGACTGGCTGTTCGCACTACCGGTGTCATCATGCGGGCTGCGATTGGATGACGAGGCGGTAAGAATTGCAGTAGGCCTCAGACTGGGGACGAATATATGCGAACCGCACGCATGTCCCTGTGGAGCAATGGTGACGGCGGACGGGTCGCACGGGATGTCGTGCAACCTAGGACCTGGCAGAATCGCCAGACATGCGGCTTTGAATGATTTGATAAGCCGAGGCCTATCTCGAGCGGGCGTCCCTAATATCAAGGAACCACCTGGGCTGTCGAGGACGGACGGGAGACGACCGGACGGACTTACGCTGATACCATGGCGCAGAGGACGAAGTCTTGTATGGGACGTCACCGTAACTGACACTGTGGCGCCCTCTTACCTTCATGCAACGTCCGCGACATCAGGAGCAGCAGCGGAACTAGCGGCCACGAGAAAGAACAACAAGTACAGCCAGATCCGCGCAGACCACTTTTTTGTCCCTCTAGCTTTCGAGACCTTAGGCCCTATCAATGACGACGGAATGGCCCTTATAAAAGACTTGGGGAGATACTTAGCTTTAACCACCGGAGACCCTATAGGGAGACTTGTTATCTACTCCAGCGGTTGTCAATCACCATACAACGCTTCAATGCTGTTGCCTTCATAGGAACTTTCATGCGGCCAGAACTTGTCGAATGATGTTTAAAAAAAATAAATATATAATAATAATAATAATAATAATAATAATAATAATAATAATAATAATAATAATATAATAATATTTATTCTTTAATTAAGCGCCTGCAAACGCACTGCGCTGTTCATGTACATGTTATGCGATAAATCTTAACTACTAATAGAACAGACAGCCTGCAATACACGGCGCAAATTGCAGCCTACAAAGCATGTCCTCCTATGGGACTCGATCTCTGTAGGGGAGACCGGGGCTATATGTTACAATTCCCACTTTTTTGTAAATTGGCTGTTCCTCAGTACCTGAGTTTTCCTAAGACCAAGGGGGTTTAGTACTCCATTATGTTACACACAGATTGGTCACAGTAGATTTTGTTAATAGTTAATGAATTTTGTGCAATATTGGTGTTAGGCAAGCTACTGGAATGTAACAAATAACCCCGATAAAGGGGTTACATGTTACATTCCCCGGGGTTGCAATGTTACACAGGTAGAATTGACATTTTTACAGTAAATGTAAAGTGATTATTAAACAGGAACATCACCAACAATACAAAAGATTATTCAGAACTGATTAGGCCTATGTAAAGTCTGAAGTTCTTCAACAGTTGATGAAATAAAAACGACGAAAAATAAACTGAACTACTAGTTAAATCAGAAATCAGTTAAATGGGTCTACTTAAGCTTAGGCCTAGTCAGAGTCATAACAGTTGTGGCATACATAATAATCGTTTCCATCAGTGCAATTGTCGTGTGCCCATTCACCACATTCTAGGCATAGTACCCAGTCCTCATCGAACGATTCGCCGCAAACCAGGCAAACCGTTTTCTTAGATTTATTATAATTGTCGCTGTTTTTCGTAACTGAACTCTTTTTGTGGGTTTTCGGAGCAGATTATTCAAACATTAACCTAGTGCCCGTTGCAATTACACGGTAGCCTACAGCTTATTCTTAATGACATAGAAATCAAGACTTATTGGCCTACATAGGCCAATAAGTCAACAGCACAAGTTAATAATGCGGGGCTATATGTTACAAATGTAACATATAGCCCCCTAGGCACATCTTCGTAAACAACAAGCTTTTACACATACAACGGTCAAGCTACATCGCTAGTAATATTCTGTTTATAAACACATATCACCATGCCACCAACACGCAGAATATGACAACCAAAGTACTAAAACTGGCCGCAGAAATAATAAAAATGCGCACTTACCTTTGAAAAAGATATCTGCTCAAAAAACGTTTATTTGCCCTAAATTGGTCACGCTGTCAAATATATCAACAGCTCCGCCATTATACCTGCAGGCCAACTGTGTGCATGCGCTAGAACATAGATATACACTACAAATAAGTAAACACCATAGATATATCGATATAACATATAACTCCATGTAACATATAGCCCCCGGTCTCCCCTACCTCTCGCACTCTACGCCAGAAACTGATGTTATCCAATGCGCTATCGGGCCCCCTCTGTTAATCGCAGTAATTCAAACGGGCAGCGGTGGTGAAGGATCTCACCCGATCAATTCATTGAAAAATCAGCAGGGTCGAGGCCATATACGGTCGCTATAGAAAATCGCGTACATTTACATTTATATTTACAGTAATTAAGTTAAATTCTTCGTAGATAGGGATGGTGTAATTAGATAGGCGCCTAGCGTCGTGCACAAATGAGCGTCAAAGCAGTCAACCAGTAGATCGAACGCAGCCTAGTACATGATTGGATGAATGTTGCACGTGATAAAAATCAAATAACATGATTGGCTAGTGACAGAAACAAATACATGTGATGACGTAAAATCCGTTGCCACAGTAACCGGCAAAGGATCCAAGCTTTCGGTAATAGACAGTTCTGAAGGTTTCTGCTCATAATTATTGATTCTTTTTGTTGCTGAAAATTGATGAAGTTTAGACACAGAATTTCGACAAGGTAAAACAATAAACATATTATAATTGTTTTTATCGAAATATATGGAAGAAACGATCGAGACCATTGTTTGAGTGAAGTGTGAAAGAGAAATGTTCGTTGTCGGGTAAATTTTGCTTAGTTAGACAACCATGTCCCTAAATAAAAAATTCATTATTAATGTTAAATTTGTTTAAGTAAATTTGCCCAGCTAATTAGAAGACAATTTGCTGCATTTGATGAAGTGAATAAGGAACTTTAAATCTTGTAGTCTATTATGCGTGAATTTTTCGATATGATTGTTGTAGATACGCCTACGTCACGTGGCCCCGTGGGGTCGTCCGCTCAAAGAAACTCGATTGTCTGCTCAGAGAAACTCGATCGTCTTTCAACGAAACTCTCGATCGTCAGTTGAAAGAAGAGTCCAACTGAAAATGAACTCAACCAAACGTTGATAATGAACTGAACAGAAACCCGATTCAGTTGAAACTGACTCGGTTAGCGCTTCATCTGTAGGAAATCTCTGTTGAAAATGCACTGTGATCCGTTGAAAACTGCTCTCTACCAAAATCAAACAAAGAATTGTCTATACTGCAATGAGGCGACAGAGAAGAGGTGAGAAGCGTTAATAATAATCATACCTTGACTTATCTTGCACTGCTTTCATGGGCGGCGATCTAGGGGGGGACGGAGGGGACATGTCCCCCCACCTTTAAGAGTGGGGGGACACGCCATACATTTGTCCCCCCACCTTTTGAAGAAACACGAAAAAAGGCCAAGAGATGTATATGAGCGCGAGGGTTTTGACTGTCTTTTTGGAACAGATGAGGTCAAAAGTCAATTTTTGAGCAGGAGTGTCCCCCTGAAATTGTAAGAAAGGAAAAAGAAATTCAGAAAAAGGTAAAAAAAAGAAGAAAAAAAGTTATGAGAAGAATTTTAAAGGAAATGTTTAGAATTTATAAATAAGGGTGTGAAATGGTGTCGTGATGAAAAAAGTGGGGAGAAAAAGGTGATGGGGTGATGGGTGATGACATGAGACAGTGGGGGAGAGTGTAAAAAGTGTTAGAACTGAAACACAGAAAAGAGATGAAGGACTAAAAAAAGGTCATCAACTTTTTTTTAGATGAAATCGAAAATTTTACGAGATGAATCGGTGGAAAGGGAAGTGGGGAAAAGTGGGGAAAAAGTCAGAAAGGAAAAAGATAATGGTGGAAAAGAGGTGAAGGACTAAAAAAAGGTCATCAACTTTTTTCGGAGATGAAAGGGATATTTTTCGGAGATCAATTGGTAGAAAAATTACTTTTTTGGGACAAGATTTTCCAAAGACGGTCGTCGACGAGATGGTGGCCGACTTTGTCCCCCCCCCCCACCGCTCAGACAAGATCGCCGCCACTGCTAAAGTGACCGACAAAGCATACTAAATTAGTATTTGGGGAAGGGATAGAGGAAGGCTAAGGGAGAGAAGGGAAGGGAAGAGTAGTGAGCAGAGGAATGGTCACCACCACTTTCTAGGGAAAAGTTACGCCCATGGGTATAATTGATTAATACTTTTGGCTGGAATCCATTTTTGGTCTATACCTTTAATCGTTCCCTTATTGAAGGGTCCCTTCCGGCATCACAAAAGCGGGCTCTAGTTCTTCCTACTATAAAAAAGCCTAACCTTGACCCTAATGTTTGTTCAAACTATCGCCCGATTGCTAACCTGACCTTTCTGTCTAAAACGTGTGTGATGGTGTGGGTGTGTGTGTGTTGGTGTGGGTGTGGGTGCGTGTGTGATGGTGTGGGTGTGTGTGTGTGTTAGTGTGGCTGTGGGTGCGTGTTAGTGTGGCTGTGGGTGCGTGTGTCATGGTGTGGGTGTGTGTGTGTGTGTGTTGGTGTGGGTGTGGGTGCGTGTGTGATGGTGTGTGTGTTGGTGTGCGTGCGGGTGCGTGTGTGATGGTGTGGGTGTGTGTGTGGGTGTGGGTGCGTGTGTGTTGGTGTGTGTGTGTGTGTGTGTGTTGGTGTGGGTGTGGGTGCGTGTGTGATGGTGTGGGTGTGGGTGTGTTGGTGTGGGTGCGTGTGTGATGGTGTGGGTGTGTGTGTGGGTGTGGATGCGTGTGTGATGGTGTGGGTGTGTGTGTGTTGGTGTGGGTGTGGGTGCGTGTGTGATGGTGTGGGTGTGTGTGTGGGTGTTGGTGCGTGTGTGATGGTGTGGGTGTGTGTGTGAGGGTGTGGGTGCGTGTGTGTTGGTGTGGGTGTGGGTGCGTGTGTGATGGTGTGGGTGTGTGTGTGTGTGTGCTAGTCGTAGTACCCCATGAAGCCCCTGGCGTGGCGTAAAACCCCGTAAGCTCCATGGGGTACTACGACTAGGTGGGTGTGTGTTGGTGTGGGGGTGTGTGGGTGGGTGTGTGATGGTGTGGGTGTGTGTGTGGGTGTGGGTGTGGGTGCGTGTGTGATGGTGTGGGTGTGTGCGTGGGTGTGTGTGGGTGCGTGCGTGTTGGTGTGGTTGTTTGTGTTGGTGTGGGTGCGTGGGTGATGGTGTGGGTGTGATGGTGTGGGTGCGTGTGTGTTGGTGTGGGTGTGGGTGCGTGTTTGATGGTGTGGGTGTGTGTGTGTGTGCTAGTCGTAGTACCCCATGGAGCCCCTGGCGTGGTGTAAAACCCCGTAAGCTCCATGGGGTACTACGACTAGGTGCGTGTGTGTGTGGGTGCGTGTGTGTTGGTGTGGGTGTGGGTGCGTGTGTGATGGTGTGGGTGTGGGTGTGCTAGTCGTAGTACCCCATGGAGCCCCTGGCGTGGCGTTAAACCCCGTAAGCTCCATGGGGTACTACGACTATAGGTGGGTGTGTGATGGTGGGTGTGTGTGTGTGTTGGTGTGGGTGTGGGTGCGTGTATGATGGTGTGGGTGTGTGTATGGGTGTGGGTGCGTGTGTGTTGGTGTGGGTGTGGGTGCGTGTGTGATGGTGTGGGTGTGTGTGCTAGTCGTAGTACCCCGGGAAGCCCCTGGCGTGGCGTAAAACCCCGTAAGCTCCATGGGGTACTACGACTAGGCGTGTGTGTGTGTGGGTGCGTGTGTGTTGGTGTGGGTGTGGGTGCGTGTTTGATGGTGTCGGTGTGTGTGTGTGTGCTAGTCGTAGTATCCCATGGAGCCCCTGGCGTGGCGTAAAACCCCGTAAGCTCCATGGGGTACTACGACTATAGGTGGGTGTGTGTGATGGTGGGGGTGTGTGTGTGTTGGTGTGCGTGTGGGTGCGTGTGTGATGGTGTGGGTGTGTGTGTGTGGGTGTGGGTGCGTGTGTGTTGGTGTGGGTGTGGGTGCGTGTGTGATGGTGTGGGTGTGTGAGCTAGTCGTAGTACCCCATGGAGCCCCTGGCGTGGCGTAAAACCCCGTAAGCTCCATGGGGTACTACGACTAGGTGGGTGTGTGTGTTGGTGTGGGTGTGTGTGGGTGTAAGTGTATGTGTGGGTATGGGTGTGGGTGCGTGTGTGATGGTGTGGTTGTGTGTGTGTGCTAGTCGTAGTCCCCATGGAGCCCCTGGCGTGGCGTAAAACCCCGTAAGCTCCATGGGGTACTACGACTAGGTGAGTGTGTGTGTTGGTGTGGGTGTGTGTGTGGGTGCGTGTGTGTTGGTGTGGGTGTGGGTGCGTGTGTGATGGTGTGGGTGTGTGTGCTAGTCGTAGTACCCCATGGAGCCCCTGGCGTGGCGTAATACCCCGTAAGCTCCATGGGGTACTACGACTAGGTGTGTGTGTGTGTGTTGGTGTGGGTGTGTGTGTGGGTGTGGGTGTGTGTGTGTGTGGGTGCGTGTGTGTTGGTGTGGGTGTGGGTGCGTGTGTGATGGTGTGGTTGTGTGTGTGCTAGTCGTAGTCCCCATGGAGCCCCTGGCGTGGCGTAAAACCCCGTAAGCTCCATGGGGTACTACGACTAGGTGTGTGTGTGTGTGTTGGTGTGGGTGTGTGTGTGGGTGTGGGTGTGTGTGTGTGGGTGCGTGTGTGTTGGTGTGGGTGTGGGTGCGTGTGTGATGGTGTGGTTGTGTGTGTGTGTGTGCTAGTCGTAGTACCCCATGGAGCCCCTGGCGTGGTGTAAAACCCCGTAAGCTCCATGGGGTACTACGACTAGGTGGGTGTGTGTGTTAGTGTGGGTGTGTGTGGGTGTGGGTGTATGTGTGGGTATGGGTGTGGGTGCGTGTGTGATGGTGTGGTTGTGTGTGTGTGCTAGTCGTAGTCCCCATGGAGCCCCTGGCGTGGCGTAAAACCCCGTAAGCTCCATAGGGTACTACGACTAGGTGAGTGTGTGTGTTGGTGTGGGTGTGTGTGTGGGTGCGTGTGTGTTGGTGTGGGTGTGGGTGCGTGTGTGATGGTGTGGGTGTGTGTGCTAGTCGTAGTACCCCATGGAGCCACTGGCGTGGCGTAATACCCCGTAAGCTCCATGGGGTACTACGACTAGGTGTGTGTGTGTGTTGGTGTGGGTGTGTGTGTGGGTGTGGGTGTGTGTGTGTGTGGGTGCGTGTGTGTTGGTGTGGGTGTGGGTGCGTGTGTGATGGTGTGGTTGTGTGTGTGCTAGTCGTAGTCCCCATGGAGCCCCTGGCGTGGCGTAAAACCCCGTAAGCTCCATGGGGTACTACGACTAGGTGTGTGTGTGTTGGTGTGGGTGTGTGTGTGGGTGTGGGTGTGTGTGTGGTGCGTGTGTGTTGGTGTGGGTGTGGGTGCGTGTGTGATGGTGTGGTTGTGTGTGTGTGTGCTAGTCGTAGTCCCCATGGAGCCCCTGGCGTGGCGTAAAACCCCGTAAGCTCCATGGGGTACTACGACTAGGTGAGTGTGTGTGTTGGTGTGGGTGTGTGTTGGTGTGTGTGGGTGCGTGTGTGATGGTGTGGGTGTGGGTGCGTGTGTGATGGTGTGGGTGTGTGTGCTAGTCGTAGTACCCCATGGAGCCCCTGGCGTGGCGTAAAACCCCGTAAGCTCCATGGGGTACTACGACTAGGTGTGTGTGTGTGTGTGTGTGTTGGTGTGGGTGTGTGTGGGTGTGTGTGTGTGTGGGTGCGTGTGTGTTGGTGTGGGTGTGGGTGCGTGTGTGATGGTGTGGTTGTGTGTGTGCTAGTCGTAGTCCCCATGGAGCCCCTGGCGTGGCGTAAAACCCCGTAAGCTCCATGGGGTACTTCGACTAGGTGTGTGTGTGTTGGTGTGGGTGTGTGTGTGGGTGTGGGTGTGTGTGTGTGTGGGGGTGCGTGTGTGTTGGTGTGGGTGTGGGTGCGTGTGTGATGGTGTGGTTGTGTGTGTGTGCTAGTCGTAGTCCCCATGGAGCCCCTGGCGTGGCGTAAAACCCCGTAAGCTCCATGGGGTACTACGACTAGGTGAGTGTGTGTGTTGGTGTGGGTGTGTGTGTGGGTGCGTGTGTGTTGGTGTGGGTGTGGGTGCGTGTGTGATGGTGTGGGTGTGTGTGCTAGTCGTAGTACCCCATGGAGCCCCTGGCGTGGCGTAATACCCCGTAAGCTCCATGGGGTACTACGACTAGGTGTGTGTGTGTGTTGGTGTGGGTGTGTGTGTGGGTGTGGGTGTGTGTGTGTGTGGGTGCGTGTGTGTTGGTGTGGGTGCGGGTGCGTGTGTGATGGTGTGGTTGTGTGTGTGCTAGTCGTAGTCCCCATGGAGCCCCTGGCGTGGCGTAAAACCCCGTAAGCTCCATGGGGTACTACGACTAGGTGTGTGTGTGTGTGTGTTGGTGTGGGTGTGTGTGTGGGTGCGTGTGTGTTGGTGTGGGTGTGGGTGCGTGTGTGATGGTGTGGGTGTGTGTGCTAGTCGTAGTACCCCATGGAGCCCCTGGCGTGGCGTAAAACCCCGTAAGCTCCATGGGGTACTACGACTAGGTGTGTGTGTGTTGGTGTGGGTGTGTGTGTGGGTGTGGGTATGTGTGTGTGTGGGTGCGTGTGTGTTGGTGTGGGTGTGGGTGCGTGTGTGATGGTGTGGTTGTGTGTGTGCTAGTCGTAGTCCCCATGGAGCCCCTGGCGTGGCGTAAAACCCCGTAAGCTCCATGGGGTACTACGACTAGGTGTGTGTGTTGGTGTGGGTGTGTGTCTGGGTGTGGGTGTGTGTGTGTGGGTGCGTGTTTGATGGTGTCGGTGTGTGTGTGTGTGCTAGTCGTAGTATCCCATGGAGCCCCTGGCGTGGCGTAAAACCCCGTAAGCTCCATGGGGTACTACGACTATAGGTGGGTGTGTGTGATGGTGTGGGTGTGTGTGTGTGTTGGTGTGCGTGTGGGTGCGTGTGTGATGGTGTGGGTGTGTGTGTGTGGGTGTGGGTGCGTGTGTGTTGGTGTGGGTGTGGGTGCGTGTGTGATGGTGTGGGTGTGTGAGCTAGTCGTAGTACCCCATGGAGCCCCTGGCGTGGCGTAAAACCCCGTAAGCTCCATGGGGTACTACGACTAGGTGGGTGTGTGTGTTGGTGTGGGTGTGTGTGGGTGTGGGTGTATGTGTGGGTATGGGTGTGGGTGCGTGTGTGATGGTGTGGTTGTGTGTGTGTGCTAGTCGTAGTCCCCATGGAGCCCCTGGCGTGGCGTAAAACCCCGTAAGCTCCATGGGGTACTACGACTAGGTGAGTGTGTGTGTGTTGGTGTGGGTGTGTGTGTGGGTGCGTGTGTGTTGGTGTGGGTGTGGGTGCGTGTGTGATGGTGTGGGTGTGTGTGCTAGTCGTAGTACCCCATGGAGCCCCTGGCGTGGCGTAATACCCCGTAAGCTCCATGGGGTACTACGACTAGGTGTGTGTGTGTTGGTGTGGGTGTGTGTGTGGGTGTGGGTGTGTGTGTGTGTGGGTGCGTGTGTGTTGGTGTGGGTGTGGGTGCGTGTGTGATGGTGTGGTTGTGTGTGTGCTAGTCGTAGTCCGCATGGAGCCCCTGGCGTGGCATAAAACCCCGTAAGCTCCATGGGGTACTACGACTAGGTGTGTGTGTGTTGGTGTGGGTGTGTGTGTGGGTGTGGGTGTGTGTGTGGGTGCGTGTGTGTTGGTGTGGGTGTGGGTGCGTGTGTGATGGTGTGGTTGTGTGTGTGTGCTAGTCGTAGTACCCCATGGAGCCCCTGGCGTGGTGTAAAACCCCGTAAGCTCCATGGGGTACTACGACTAGGTGGGTGTGTGTGTTAGTGTGGGTGTGTGTGGGTGTGGGTGTATGTGTGGGTATGGGTGTGGGTGCGTGTGTGATGGTGTGGTTGTGTGTGTGTGCTAGTCGTAGTCCCCATGGAGCCCCTGGCGTGGCGTAAAACCCCGTAAGCTCCATGGGGTACTACGACTAGGTGTGTGTGTGTGTGTTGGTGTGGGTGTGTGTGTGGGTGTGGGTGTGTGTGTGTGGGTGCGTGTGTGTTGGTGTGGGTGTGGGTGCGTGTGTGATGGTGTGGTTGTGTGTGTGTGTGCTAGTCGTAGTCCCCATGGAGCCCCTGGCGTGGCGTAAAACCCCCTAAGCTCCATGGGGTACTACGACTAGGTGAGTGTGTGTGTTGGTGTGGGTGTGTGTTGGTGTGTGTGTGGGTGCGTGTGTGATGGTGTGGGTGTGGGTGCGTGTGTGATGGTGTGGGTGTGTGTGCTAGTCGTAGTCCCCATGGAGCCCCTGGCGTGGCGTAAAACCCCGTAAGCTCCATGGGGTACTACGACTAGGTGTGTGTGTGTTGGTGTGGGTGTGTGTGGGTGTGGGTGTGTGTGTGGGTGCGTGTGTGTTGGTGTGGGTGTGGGTGCGTGTGTGATGGTGTGGTTGTGTGTGTGTGCTAGTCGTAGTCCCCATGGAGCCCCTGGCGTGGCGTAAAACCCCGTAAGCTCCATGGGGTACTACGACTAGGTGAGTGTGTGTGTTGGTGTGGGTGTGTGTGTGTTGGTGTGTGTGTGGGTGCGTGTGTGATGGTGTGGGTGTGTGTATCGGTCCGTGTGTGTTGGTGTGGGTGTGGGTGCGTGTGTGATGGTGTGGGTGTGTGTGCTAGTCGTAGTACCCCATGGAGCCCCTGGCGTGGCGTAAAACCCCGTAAGCTCCATGGGGTACTACGACTAGGTGTGTGTGTGTGTGTGTTGGTGTGGGTGTGTGTGTGGGTGTGTGTGTGTGTGGGTGCGTGTGTGTTGGTGTGGGTGTGGGTGCGTGTGTGATGGTGTGGTTGTGTGTGTGCTAGTCGTAGTCCCCATGGAGCCCCTGGCGTGGCGTAAAACCCCGTAAGCTCCATGGGGTACTTCGACTAGGTGTGTGTGTGTGTTGGTGTGGGTGTGTGTGTGGGTGTGGGTGTGTGTGTGTGTGGGGGTGCGTGTGTGTTGGTGTGGGTGTGGGTGCGTGTGTGATGGTGTGGTTGTGTGTGTGTGCTAGTCGTAGTCCCCATGGAGCCCCTGGCGTGGCGTAAAACCCCGTAAGCTCCATGGGGTACTACGACTAGGTGAGTGTGTGTGTTGGTGTGGGTGTGTGTGGGTGCGTGTGTGTTGGTGTGGGTGTGGGTGCGTGTGTGATGGTGTGGGTGTGTGTGCTAGTCGTAGTACCCCATGGAGCCCCTGGCGTGGCGTAAAACCCCGTAAGCTCCATGGGGTACTACGACTAGGTGTGTGTGTGTTGGTGTGGGTGTGTGTGTGGGTGTGGGTGTGTGTGTGTGTGGGTGCGTGTGTGTTGGTGTGGGTGTGGGTGCGTGTGTGATGGTGTGGTTGTGTGTGTGCTAGTCGTAGTCCCCATGGAGCCTCTGGCGTGGCGTAAAACCCCGTAAGCTCCATGGGGTACTACGACTAGGTGTGTGTGTGTGTTGTTGTGGGTGTGTGTGTGGGTGCGTGTGTGTTGGTGTGGGTGTGGGTGCGTGTGTGATGGTGTGGGTGTGTGTGCTAGTCGTAGTACCCCATGGAGCCCCTGGCGTGGCGTAAAACCCCGTAAGCTCCATGGGGTACTACGACTAGGTGTGTGTGTGTTGGTGTGGGTATGTGTGTGGGTGTGGGTATGTGTGTGTGGGTGCGTGTGTGTTGGTGTGGGTGTGGGTGCGTGTGTGATGGTGTGGTTGTGTGTGTGCTAATCGTAGTCCCCATGGAGCCCCTGGCGTGGCGTAAAACCCCGTAAGCTCCATGGGGTACTACGACTAGGTGTGTGTGTGTTGGTGTGGGTGTGTGTCTGGGTGTGGGTGTGTGTGTGTGGGTGCGTGTGTGTTGGTGTGGGTGTGGGTGCGTGTGTGGTGGTGTGGTTGTGTGTGTGTGTGTGCTAGTCGTAGTCCCCATGGAGCCCCTGGCGTGGCGTAAAACCCCGTAAGCTCCATGGGGTACTACGACTAGGTGTGTGTGTGTCGGTGTGGGTGTGTGTGGGTGTGGGTGTGTGTGTGGGTATGGGTGTGGGTGCGTGTGTGATGGTGTGGTTGTGTGTGTGTGCTAGTCGTAGTCCCCATGGAGCCCCTGGCGTGGCGTAAAACCCCGTAAGCTCCATGGGGTACTACGACTAGGTGAGTGTGTGTGTTGGTGTGGGTGTGTGTGTGTTGGTGTGTGTGTGGGTGCGTGTGTGATGGTGTGGGTGTGTGTATGGGTGCGAGTGTGTTGGTGTGGGTGTGGGTGCGTGTGTGATGGTGTGGGTGTGTGTGCTAGTCGTAGTCCCCATGGAGCCCCTGGCGTGGCGTAAAACCCCGTAAGCTCCATGGGGTACTACGACTAGATGAGTGTGTGTGTTGGTGTGGGTGTGTGTGTGGGTGCGTGTGTGTTGGTGTGGGTGTGGGTGCGTGTGTGATGGTGTGGGTGTGTGTGCTAGTCGTAGTACCCCATGGAGCCCCTGGCGTGGCGTAAAACCCCGTAAGCTCCATGGGGTACTACGACTAGGTGTGTGTGTGTTGGTGTGGGTTTGTGTGTGTGGGTGTGGGTGTGTGTGTGTGTGGGTGCGTGTGTGTTGGTGTGGGTGTGGGTGCGTGTGTGATGGTGTGGTTGTGTGTGTGCTAGTCGTAGTCCCCATGGAGCCCCTGGCGTGGCGTAAAACCCCGTAAGCTCCATGGGCTACTACGACTAGGTGTGTGTGTGTGTTGGTGTGGGTGTGTGTGTGGGTGTGGGTGTGTGTGTGTGTGGGTGCGTGTGTGTTGGTGTGGGTGTGGGTGCGTGTGTGATGGTGTGGTTGTGTGTGTGTGTGCTAGTCGTATGCCCCATGGAGCCCCTGGCGTGGCGTAAAACCCCGTAAGCTCCATGGGGTACTACGACTAGGTGGGTGTGTGTGTTGGTGTGGGTGTGTGTGGGTGTGGGTGTGTGTGTGGGTATGGGTGTGGGTGCGTGTGTGATGGTGTGGTTGTGTGTGTGCTAGTCGTAGTCCCCATGGAGCCCCTGGCGTGGCGTAAAACCCCGTAAGCTCCATGGGGTACTACGACTAGGTGAGTGTGTGTTGGTGTGGGTGTGTGTGTGTGTTGGTGTGTGTGTGGGTGCGTGTGTGATGGTGTGGGTGTGTGTATGGGTGCGTGTGTGTTGGTGTGGGTGTGGGTGCGTGTGTGATGGTGTGGGTGTGTGTGCTAGTCGTAGTACCCCATGGAGCCCCTGGCGTGGCGTAATACCCCGTAAGCTCCATGGGGTACTACGACTAGGTGTGTGTGTGTGTGTGTTGGTGTGGGTGTGTGTGTGGGTGTGGGTGTGTGTGTGTGTGGGTGCGTGTGTGTTGGTGTGGGTGTGGGTGCGTGTGTGATGGTGTGGTTGTGTGTGTGCTAGTCGTAGTCCCCATGGAGCCCCTGGCGTGGCGTAAAACCCCGTAAGCTCCATGGGGTACTACGACTAGGTGTGTGTGTGTGTGTTGGTGTGGGTGTGTGTGTGGGTGTGGGTGTGTGTGTGTGGGTGCGTGTGTGTTGGTGTGGGTGTGGGTGCGTGTGTGATGGTGTGGTTGTGTGTGTGTGTGCTAGTCGTAGTCCCCATGGAGCCCCTGGCGTGGCGTAAAACCCCGTAAGCTCCATGGGGTACTACGACTAGGTGCGTGTGTGTGTGGGTGCGTGTGTGTTGGTGTGGGTGCGTGTTTGATCGTGTGTGTGTGTGTGTGTGTGTAGGTGTGTGTGTGTGTGTGTGTGTGTTTGTTTGTGTGTGTGTGTGTGTGTGTGTGTGTGTGTGTGTGTGTGTGTGTGTGTGTGTGTGTGTGTGTGTGTGTGTGTGTGTGTGTGTGTGTGTGTGTGTGTGTGTGTGTGTGTGTGTGTGTGTGTGTGTGTGTGTGTGTGTGTGTGTGTGTGTGTGTGTGTGTGTGTGTGTGTTTGTAGGGTCGCAAGGGCGGAGAATGGAAGTCAGACGGATGATCGAAAGTCTCGGAAGACGGATTCATTATCGCGATCATGAGCGTCAATATCTGGAGACGGAAAACGAGCAAGCAAGAAAAGAAATTATAAATTGGATAATATCCGACTCCGCTGTAACGAAACAAAACCCGCATATAGTCTTTTTAAAGTTATCAATAACTGCTTTGCAAACAAGTTCTCTGCCCGTTCTCTGATCAGATGAGAGTAGACGACTAGAGGTAGAAACCGCTTGAACAAAAATATTAACATGTGCAAAACTGTCTAATGTCAGACGAACACTAGTATAGATTAGCGTTGCAAGACATTTTTACTGCAGACTCTTCAATAATGTTAAACCGAATATACTTGCTGAAATTATATGAGCTAATTATAATAATTATAATTTTATGATAGAAAAAGAATCTTGCAAAATCAGTTACTTTGTTGCCGTATTTGCTAATAATCTGACACTGAATTGTCACGCTCAAAACATAATTAAATCATGCTACATGTAGGCGTAATCAGTATCAGTTTAAAATCCTCCACTTTGGTAAACTATTATATACGGCTGGTTAGCTATACATTGGTTAAAGCGTACGGCTATAGGCGTCTCTCTGTGCGACGATGTCACTATGGCGTAGCTATTGTAGAGGAATGGTGCAGCCACATCGCGGGCGATGTATAAGGGACTTCTAAAATAGGGCGGCAAACTGAGGTGCTTAAGACAATTTTATCACCATTCACCACCCTATAACTTCAATGGTCATCACGTGACGACAACGAGACCCTATACCCCGAACTTGCCCGAAGCGCCAGATTTGGCCGATGAGAAACTTCGGACTCGATATCTTGTCGAGTTTTAACTCAAGTTAAACTGACTCAATCTGTCTGCATTCAGAGTTAGTCTTCGGCCTTGCGGAAAATGTCCACTGATGTTGAGGCTCTGCCCCAGACTACTTCTAGGCAGTGCGTCTGATTTGAAAATAGTAGGCGGGTTGAAAATCGATCGCGCTGGATCGAGTAGGCGAGCGATAGGCGGTCGACCTTGGGAGTTGTTGTGTACAGCATATTTTGTGTATCGTAGGCCTATTCGTAATTTTTCGTATCGCTGCATATAATACTCATCTAGCAGGCCTATCTCACTTCAGTTCCGTGATGTGAGTAGGTCTCTTGAAGAGGCGCTATATAAATTAAATTCTCAGAATGAATGAACATGCACTTAAAACCTACCACTGACATAAGACGACGTGTGACGGCTGATTTCATAACGTTGGTTGAGCCTTCGGCATACGTTGAACACTCATTTTTAGCTCGACCTTTCATCTGGCAATCCATTCATGTTCTATCGGCGTACTTTCTGCAGGACTTACAGTTAATTTTGTTCACAGTCCGACGTTTTTCTATTTCGACTACATTTACATCGAACGAGTCGCCTAATTTCCATGACAGATACGTGCCTAACTGTACGTTATTATTCGACTTGCTCATCTTCGCCGCCATTGTTGGTTAAAATAATTTCCGAAATTGGTGATGTTACGGATGATGTCACGCGGCGTGAGGTGTCGGCCGTGTTATTACGGTCAATCATATTGCACAAAATTGGAGTGATCACTAAGCAGTAATTAGGACAGGTCACGGCACGCATTCACCACAAGTAAGTAAATTAAAGAATCTCAATTAGGTAAATAAAATAATGGTCTGGCTCCAGGTTCGTCTATCGTCCTGGGGTCTAACTCAAACTCACCGAGCGACGACCGACTGTCACCGACGGTGAGAAGCCTTCGACTGTGCGAGCGGTAAATCGCTCGCCGGTACATTTGCTAGGCGAGCGACCAAGAAGAGCGATCGATCGCTCGCCTTAAATCAGACGCTCTGCCTCTAGGGTAGCTTAACGGCGCTTCCTCAGACCTCCTTGCCAACAGTTTGAGGAAGAATGTGCAGCTGACATTTCTGAGTATTTCCGCGTCCATCTCGTTTCCACCTCCATCTCTTCTTCCGTCTAATCTGGTCTTCCATCATCCTCCTTCTTATCCCTCGGCTCATTTACAGGACAACAACAAAATAAACAACAAAAATCTACCGACAAACTATGAGCTTAGGCCTACGGGATTTTAAGCCACGCCAGAGGCCCCACTGCCTTATTGAGCTTACGGGATTTTAAGCCACGCCAGAGGCCCAGGCCCAGGCCCAGCAGGTCTACTACTACTACTACTACTACACACGTACACACACACACACACACACACACACACACACACACACACACACACACACACACACACACACACACACACGCACGCACACACACACACACACACACACACACACAAACACACAAACACACACAAACACGCACGCACACATACACACACTACACCCACAACAGAGAGCCATAGTGCAACCATAACGAGGTATCACATTGAGCTCCAATCTGTCCAAGCTCTTTGAAATGTGTTTGCTGGAACTGTACGGTACCTACTTGCTGACTTCCGACCTGCAGTTTGGTTTCAAAAAGGGGTTGGGCTGTTCTCATGCATTGCTTGCTGTAAGATCAGTAGTTGATTACTTTTCTAATCATGGCTCTAATGTAAACCTGTGTGCATTAGACATGTCTAAAGCTTTTGATAAAGTCAATCACTATGCATTATTTAGCAAGTTAATGGATAGATCAGTCCCTCGTGAGTTTTTATGCATCCTCATAAGTTGGTATAGTATGAGTGCAGCATATGTGAGATGGGATAGCATGTTGTCTGATATGATCAGTCTAGGCTGTGGAGTCAGGCAGGGTGGTGTCCTCTCACCAATACTTTTTGCGGTATATGTGAATGATGTTATAGAAAAATTGAGCAAGTCCAACCATGGCTGCCGGATTGGGGAATTATTTCTGGGATGCATCATGTATGCTGACGACCTTATCTTGATGTCAGCTTCTCTATGTGACATTCAAGCCATGGTCGACATTTGTGTGAAAGAACTAGAGAGTATTGACATGAAATTAAATGTAAGAAAATCTCAGGTAATGAGGATTGGCCCTTCCTATCGTGCCGCATGTAAAATGATTAGGCTAAACAGGGTTCAAATTAACTATGTAGAAAAACTTAAATACTTGGGGTGTTGTCTTGTTTCTGCCAAGTCATTTAAAGTTAGTTTGCATGAAATGAGAGTCAAATTCTACAAATCTTTCAACTCTTTATATAGTAAATGTTGTAAATTCACTGAGCCAGTTCTACTGCATCTTGTTAGTGCTTATTGTAAGCCATTCTTGCTTTACGGAATGGAAGCTATGAGCCTCAGTAACAGTGAACTGAACACACTAAATTACACCTACAGCACTGCCATCTGTAAGATCTTCAAGGTCGGCCACTGTAGTGTTGAGGACATACTGCACTTCACGCAGGAACCTAACATTAAGGACTGCTGGATGTTAAGAAGAACAAGACTCTTTCTTAGGGGGCCAATTACAGGGAATACTGTTGTAAACTTTGTGTGTGAACTTTTATGTACATAGTATAATTGCATTATTAAGGAAATGTGGACTGTGAAATATGTTTAATTAGCATAGTATGGACAGGTCTACTGTCCAGTGAATGCTGTATCGATTGTTTTGTTCTGTTTTTGTTGTGCTACCATATTTGGTGAATAAAGATTGATATATATATATATAACATGCATCAGAATCCATCCCATCACCCCTCGGGCAGAACACTCGCCCCCAGCAAATCCACAGGCACCTATAGAAACACAGTAAACCACGAAGATTTTTATTACATGTTACAACTTGGGAGTTGTTGTGTACAGCATATTTTGTGTATCGTATTCGTAGACCAAGACCAAGACTTTAGACCAAGTCTTGGTCTTGGTCTAAAGGAAAGAATAAAATACATTTCTTTTTCTGGGGCGGGCCCTGTTGGTCGGCACCGCACTGACAGACATCAGAAGCTTTATGTTGCAGTCTCAAGTCAACCAGGTCAACAATCGTTGAGCTCAGCTGCTCGTAAAGTTATGCAGGTGCTGCGCCTCCGTAGGGCCTACATCAACTCGGACCAACTGTATCTTGTCATGGCTCGAACCATGGGCGGCGATCCCGGGGGGGGGTAGAGGGGGACAAGACCCCCACCTTTAACAGTGGGGGGACACGCCATACATCGGACCCCCAAATTTTGAAGAAACACCAAAAAAAAGGTCAGCACCTACGGAAAGTATTTTTTCACATGGCGAAATTTTTATGAGGCCCCACAAGGCACGTCTTGGTCAGAAAATTCTGAGCGAATTGGTTTTTATAAATTGCATAGGCATGTGTAATAACATTTTGCATGAAGGACTTTTGTAAATATGAATTTGCAATTTTCTGCAGTCTGCATTTAAAGTTAATTTGCTTGAATAAAATAAAATACTCACGTTTTCATTAAAATAGGCCTAGCGAGTAGTCCGACTTGACAATTTTTTTAAGGAAAAGAAGTCGACCTGAATGATTTTTTGGGTCTTGGTCTCGGTCTTGGTCTTGAGGTTCAAAGTCTTGGTCTTGGTCTTGGTCTCGAGGTTCAAAGTCTTGGTCTTGGTCTCGAGGTTCAAAGTCTTGGCCTTGGTCTTGACTACAAGACTGCTTATATGGGTGTATTTAGTTAGGCCTATATATTAGTATGCTTCTCAGGCGCTATGTATGAGGTTGGGGTTCCGCCATAATATAAAAAGAGAAGGGTTCTCTGGCCAAAAAAGTTTGGGAAACGCTGGTCTATAATAATTGCTATTTAACAGTACGAACATAATACTCTAATGATTATAATTAGGCCTATATTATTTTCCCCATATTCTGCGTCTTTTACTCGCCTTGCTTGGTTTAATATAATTATAGGGGGCCTATAAATGTTTTTTTTATTCACCAAATATGGTAGCACAGAAACAAATGATGCAGCATTCTCTTAACAGTAAACCTCTCCGTAGTCCGTAGTACTCCGTACTATCGCGTTACATACCAATTAAACATAATTATTACATAGTCCACATGCATTAATTTTTTTAATGCAAATTATACTATGTGCATACGTAGGAGATCACACAACATTAACACGGTGTTCCCTATAGGCCTAACTACTTGTCTCATCTGTATTTCTTCTTTCGAATCAGAGTTCAAATTGGTACTATATGGCTCCAATTCGTCATATTATAACTTCGTTCGACTCTGAAACGTGATTATCTGATTAATATGCTCTTCTTACATCGAAGGTGTAATAATGCTGACGCTATATTCTCTGCTAGTATTTTGTTCAATCCTTGCCATGTACTACATACAATGCCGCCGCCGATTAAGCACACTCGCTACTCTATGCGACCATGGACCCACAACCGTGAACTTCCAAGGTATGACAACTTGTCTCCGAAATGCTTCCTCGCTAGGATGCTATACAAATAACTAGGCCTATGCTCTCCAAGATTTGGCTACCTTAAGCTCTTCTCCTATACTCCTTATGTATCACTTAATTTGCAATAACTTCTCTTTCTATGTAATTGGTTATATTGTTTGATTATTTGACTGTAATATGTTTTCCATGTACAGCGCTGTGCGTTTGCTAGTGCTTCTCAATAAAGAAAATATTTACTTACTTACTTACTTCCTTACTTACTTCCTTACTTACTTAGGCGCTTAAGAAACGCAGATAAAGTTATTTAGATGTGCATTTAACTTAATTGGAGCGCCCAAATAAGTCCCGCATAACGATTGGGCTATTTGATGTCAATCAAAGAGCTATTCCGCCCTTTATTCATAACTTGCCATAAATAAATCTGGACTCTAGTAACTGCTATTTTTCTAAAAATTTATTGAATATTTTTGTTCATACAAAAGCTATTTAAGCCTTAAACTAAGCCTCTGAACCAAAATTTAACAAAATTTATGGATTTATTTCAATTTTAGGTTATTGATGGGCGGAGTTCTATCTTTAACTGATGGGTCATTAGCCAATAAAATGGGGATTCCAGCTGACGCCACAGTTCGCGCAACGTGTCCTTCACTCATGTTTGTAAACAGCGGAGATTTCCCTAGATTAAAGACTGTTTTACAGCTCAAACTCAACAGACCTGTTAGGAATTCTCAAAGCAAATTTGCACTAAGTTGCTCCCCATTTATCTGAAAACATGTTCTAACATCAGTTCGCCTTCATTTGTTGGCATCGATGTTTTTCTACGTGTTTTGTAGAGGCTCTCGGTAATCAGCGTTTGGCGACACCGCGAGTGTTTAACTCCCCGTATTAAGTTCATAGCTGTTTCGTGGCTGTAATTGCTACATATTTTCAGGTCAATATTAATTAATATTTTTTGTTGTGATTTTAAACTTGCCCTTCGGCATTGAAAAAAACAAAAGCTCTGATTAATTTTGTTGATATGAAGACCCTTGCTAATAATGTTAGTAATTGTAGAGTTTTGACCAAAGCATTAGGCCTAAATTAAAAAAGTACCTTTTCAAGAGTCTAGCTCTACGCAATTTGTAAGGGTAGCCTAGATTATTTAAGCATTTTACTACTGTTTACTACACCAAATAACCAACTCTGTGCGGTTTAATAGCGGTACGTTATGTATAATTTACATGCCTGTATACAGTCAATTAATCAGCTTAATCACTTATGTAGGCCTATAATTGATATGCAGTTTAATTATTGAAATGACTTCAGAAGTTCAGATTCGCACAACTCGCAAAAGCCTTATAACTGTGTTGTACAAAACGAGTTATTTGTACATTTCTAAGCCACTTTATTGCAAAATATTAACATTTAAGGAAAAGGAAGATTATTTTTGTTCAAACAGGTCGATCGACACGGCCCCCAAATTCAAATAATGTTGAATATCCCCACTAGTGAATTCTAAAAACAGATTATTTACTGTTTTGCTATGCTATGATTGACAAATCTGCAACAAAATATAATAAAAATCAGTTTAATTAGAATGCACAAAGACGACGAATTAACAGCCTCGTGTATTCCTGCAAGTTCCCTTTCTTTCGCATGAAAGAGGTCAATACACAAACTGCTAGCTAAGTAATTTTTGTGACAATGTTGGTCTTCTAAACTGAAAATAGAATAAACTTATAAATAAAACAATAGTTTTAGTTCAGGTTGATTTTAAAAATTAAAGGAAATAATTGATCTGTTAGTAGAGCGCAGCGTAGTAAAATTGTTCGACCTGGGCTTTGTTAGACAAAATTCACCGTGGTTGAAGTTGACTTTACTACAAACCACGGTTCGCGTTGCACGGTCTTCCGTCCCGGTAGAATTCGAACCCGTTGGCGGCGAACTTTAGAGCCCAGACGATAACCCCTATCGATGGTTAAGCAGAAGAAATCGACTTCAGTATCTGAGAAGGA
Organism: Allolobophora icterica; assembly: GCA_963556255.1. NCBI lineage: Eukaryota > Metazoa > Annelida > Clitellata > Crassiclitellata > Lumbricidae > Allolobophora > Allolobophora icterica. The sequence continues at coordinate 22,006,431 of OY744615.1, read as the reverse complement.
ACGTAAAGTTGACGAGGAGCCTAAATGGTAGGAAAATTGAGTTTACAGCGGATCTTAGCTTTTTCACCAACGCCGCCATATTGACTGTTTTGCGTACCCTATGAGCGGGTATTTCGCTTCCCTTTCCTTTTATCGTACAAGCTCACGGGCCTCACCCGGGCTGTTTTCTCCTTCTGGAACACATCCATGGTTTGTATGGAATGAACTAACGGCGGAATTAAAAGGTGTTACGCATGCAGATTCAAATATTGCGGGATCGCTTTTATAGTTATTTCAGGGACAGTGGGACTTGATTGACACTCACGGCTGCCATTTTATGTTTAACATGTTGACTACTTTGCTTAAAATAAACAAGTTTTTGGGCTGAAACCTGTTTTACTGTGAAGGCTGAACGCTGGACAGTGTAATTTAATGGGTTGTGTATGAAAATGGACGACAATGTGTTAAAAGATGTCTAACAATAAGGACAAATTTACTCACTTCTTTAATATTAAGGGCACTGGCTATGAGTATGATTTATTATTAAAATTAAAAATTAGATATTAATATCGTAGTAATTTATTAATTTACCATAAGGTGCATGTAAACCTAACATTTTCTGTCGTTGTCATTGATACACCAACTGCAGAAGTGGAGTTACAGCTACCTGATGTTGCCCACTGGGAAAATTGACTCTTAAAACGTTTCTCGAAACGAAATAAGAGAAGCAACCCTGTGAGCTGGTGTTACGTAGTGAATTCCATAGATGAGGACCAGTGTGTTAGTAGTCAGAGACCACGTGTCTTTTTGTTAAGTTGAAATAAACAGCTAATCAGAGGAAGCTGATCTTAAGTGTGTCCGGGTGAGATAAAACGTGAGTGGAATGCATATGTCAGTAGGGTAGCTTGGTGTATTTATTTATTACGAAAAATTTATATAGCTCCGAGGAAACTAATCAGAGGTGCTGTAAACCATCTTAATCATCGAACAAAAAGAAAATTTGGTGCCAGTTAGTCTTGTTGCTAGACCATGAAATGCCTTGTATGGACGGACAGCTCAACTTAAAGTGTACCCAAACTGGAAACTATAACCAGCTTGTATTTTTTAAGACATTAGGAGGTCTGCAGCTGGAGAATTTGGAACTTGCAACTTAGGATTTCTATATTAAATTTAATTTTTTACACTACATTGCATTACATTGCAACAGTGGTTCACTTAATTTTCCACTAAAGTGACCATAACTGGGATACTTAAATTATTAACATTATACAATATCCTACTAAATGCTATGATTAGTAGTGCTTGATTTAAAACACTAATGTTTAGAAGTCACGAGATAACTGAGTAGATAATGTTGCAATATCGTGTTTTTAGGGAGGATCGTCTCCAACGGTCAAGCATGGTCAAAGATGGCCTGTCAGTTGATGCTGCTAGCAATGCTAACGTGCTGCCTGTCATCGCTTCATCCGAATCAGTTGCCATGGTTACCAAACGCACACGGTCAAGGCCTCAGCCAACTGTAGCGTCAAAGGATCCAAAGGCAACGACAGAAAATGATACACCAACAGCAGAAGTGGAGTTACAGCTACCTGATGTTGCCCATTGTCAACCTCCTGTTTCAGTTCACCAGATAGCCACAAGATCCACAACTGGTCGACTGGCTAAGCGGCCAAAGCAGGAGATACCATCAAAGAAGATACCACCAAAGAAGCAGGGTTAGTATAAAGATGGCTTTTGGATTTTCATTTTAATGTGTGTGGGTGATCATATGTCTCTCTGGATGTTCATATATAGTTCCGTTTGAGAACTTCTGAGAAGAACTGTGCTTATGTGCTACACTATGTTAGATCTGAAGGATAATATGTCAGTCTGGTTGTGAAAACTAGCAATTTTCAGCATGACTTAAATCATTTTTGGGCAAGTATTTTTAAACATTTGTTATGCTGCTGTGACTCCATTTTCTTTGTTATTGTGAGAATTTTGATGTACATAGTCTTTAGCATAGGTTTTATGTTATATGAACTTTACATTGGAATTTGGAATGAGTATATGTTGTAAGCAAGATTTTACTTCACAAAAGTTACTCTTGAAACACATTGTTTTTTTCAGAGATGAAACTTGCTTAAAAAAATGAACCCTGATCTTTAAACCTTTTAACACTTTAACGACAAGTTGCATTGTTTGACCCAATCGCGTATAGTACACTCTCATCGTTTAAGCTTTAAATGCAAATGTGAAATTGCGTTTTGTTTTCAGCAAAAGAAGTTCATCAGGTGGTTGCCGATGGTGGCAATGTGGAACCTGCTCGTTCACGACGACCATGGGAGCTTTGGGGCACCGATGACACAAACCTTTTCTTTGAGGCTTTGTTTGAGGTATTGTTGCGGACACCTCCACTGATTAATTGCTATTTAATAAATACTATGCTAAACAAATTTATGCATTAGCATGCTTTGATTTTAGTATTATTCATAACTGCAGCTGGTTCAAATATGTGGTGCTATTCTCATTTGTGGCTGGAAGCATTTTGGCCACCTCATAGACAAAGTGAACTCCTGTTCACTGGTATAACTAAGCACTGGTTGGCCACCAAGGTAAGTCAAAGCATCAACAGTGTACAGCCTTTTACCTGCAGTCATTGACATTAAGTGGCCACGCAGTTATTTGAAATTTGTAGCTTGATCTTATCCCAGTTAATCTCCAGACAAAAGCTTTTACCCTCCTTCATTTGTCTCCAGTGACAGAAGTTACATCTTTGCTAGTAATGAAATATCATCTGCATAATCTAGGTCTGTCTGTGAAGATCTATTCCATGCTCAGTCAGTTTTAGTCCTGTGCATTGTTTGGTATTAATTTTAGCATGGCAAAGATTTTGATGCAATTCAGACCTTCATGGCTCAGAGGCACAAGAAAAGAGCAGACTCTGAGTCAGCAGCAAAGACTAAAGATCAGATTCGTCATTTCTACTACCGAACGAGCCATAAGATTTCGAGCCATATCAAACTGTCATCAGCCGCAGATGGTAACAGGTTTTTACTGGCTCTGCTGAATCATAGTGGCTTACTCAGGTGCACAAATAGAAAACCCTCTGGATAGTGTGTATGTGTGCTCGTGAGAGAAAGAAGAGCATGGGATGGTCATGGGTGAATGGAAACAGAGATAGATGGAGGAAGAAAGAGGATGAAAGAAAGACAGATATGGAGAAAGGCGAAAGACCAAGAACTGCTGATATCAGACAGACAGATGCAGACAGACATACAAGCAGACAATTGTAATTTAGTCTGATAACTTCTATAGCGCTGTTATCATATTGCCTCTGAGTAGTTCCCTTGTAGGGGTGCTATATAAATCCTCGAATGAATGCATAGAGCACCTATTGATGGTCATTTCAAGTGAACTTGCTGTCAAAATCATAATCCATTAGATAAGCCAGATCAAAATCCAGTAAGAGAAACGAAAGTTAAGCTACAATGGGTAAGCCACCTGAAACAGATGAGTTTTTCTAAAGCGTAGTTGTGAACGACACTAAGGAACCAGGCAGTGAATTTACAGCGACTTGAACCAGCCACCAACAGCCGACCACTGTTCTGGTGCATGGCACAACAAGACGTGAGCAAGGATTGAAGATATGTTGGCTAATTTAAATGTAATGCCATGTGATCAACAAGACAGTTAATTCAAATGTAATTCTTTGCTCAGTGACCAACCAGTGTAATGCTGAATGCAATATTAAAGTAATATGCTCATACTTAAGGGTTTTGACTTGACTTTGGCCAGTGAATGTTGAGCCATTTGTAGTTTGTTGCAGAAACTTTGCATTAAAATAGATACAGATATGAAAAGATGTTAAGGACAGGATGCACAAAGCGTTCTATTGTATAGTGTGACCACTGAAAGAAAGACATGCAGGATATTTTGCATTGTCAACAAGAAGTGAGTTGCAGTAATCAAGTTGGCAAGAGACTAAGCAGATGCTAGTGAAACAAAGACAGTTTGAGGCATGTTCGAAACTGAACTGATTTGCTGACAATTTTGATGTGGTCAGAGAAAGATGTGATGGAGTCAAGGGTTATGCCCCAAATACCTGCACATATAGATAGCTGAGAAGAGCCCACGACTAATACCGCAACCTGTTTAACACTTTAACGATGAGCTGCATTAGTTTCCCAGTCTCTTTTAGTACGCTCTTATCGTTTAAGTGTTAACTTGATCTTTATGCCACTTTGGCTGGGTGTCGTGTATATGATTCCTCAAACTGACTCAGGTTCATGGCTTGTACTTAATAATTTTAGTAGCCGAATTAAATTGTATTTTTTTCTTTGTGACAGATTCTAGAAAGCAGGCCCTCGAACTCTATGGTCTTGTGTGCTATGGAGAAATTCGTCGGAAAAGTTTACTTAGTAAGTGTAACCTAATCCTGTTTAGTGTAATTACATTTTTTTCAGATTAAATCAAATACCATTCTGATCTTCTCCGATTTAATTATTTTTCCAGTATGGACCAATGAGGATATGTTTTGATCCTGTCAGAAATAGTTATGCAAATGTCACAGACCATGAAATCCGTAGCTGGTGGCCATTGGTATTATTTACCGGTAGGTTCAAATTTGATTGAGACGCAGTTAGATATTTTAATTACAGATTAATTAACAGATAATTAACAGATTAATCTCATTAGTTCAGCACCTATATATAAGTTGCTACCTGCAACTCTCATGTAACAAACCATGACTTATTGTCCGGAAAATATGGTTTCATTTTCATTGCAAGGTAAATATGTTGGGGGTTGATTAAGTTTTGTTTTGCTTGCAGCTTTAAAGTCCTTCCAATCTCAGAGTGTAGTGGACTTTGTACTCAGTATAGTTGATTTGGCAAATGCTTCTGCTTACCTGACCCTTTCTTACAGTTGAAGATGTTGGTAAATTTCAGAGGTGAACAAAATTTGGTCGAGGTTGAATGAGCTTCTTACTCAGGGGTTAGTACAAGTTCTGAATGAATTCATGTCACTGCATGGTCCTTCACCAGTGTAGGGTTTAGCCTATTATTTGTTATGGACCGGAATTACAAATGCAGAGCTTTTGTGTATTGAATTATAACATAGTGTAAGATTTTACTTTTTATGAATTTTCACATTGCCTTTTTAATATTGTGAAGTCGTGAGTTAAAAACTGTGTGTATATATATGTATTCATGTAAGTATATATGTATATAATTGTGTGTGAAGACATGTATTATACGGTAGTGTCCATTCTTCTTTATTACTCTCACCAGAACTGTGAAGTCAAGTTAGTTGCAGAAACTTTGCATTAAAGTAGAATACTTATATGGAAAGATGTTAAGACAGGCTGCACAAAGTGGGCTGTTCTATAGTGTGACCACTGAAAGAAGGACCTGCGGGATATTTTGCATCGTTGTGGTTGGGTAATAATACCACAGCCTTTCACCCTTGCATTAAAAGTTATTCATTTTAAATTGACAATTCTTGTTTGAACCAACATCTGCGAGGCACAAGGTCGTGTCCTTGCACTCTAATATCACCTAAATAGACCATTACCAATACCTTTCCTTTTATTGAGGACCTGCACCTGGCTTAAAGAAAACTGGCATTTTGAAAAGTGATGGAGGCCAGCCTAGAACATTTAATCACTGAGAGGTTGAGTGTTGTGGATGTTTTTTTAATCTCTTTGAATTTCATTTTACAGAAGCACAATGATCAGAGTGCGTGGCAAAAACCTTAGAATCAAAGTGCCTCAATGTCGTGCTCTCAAGCGTCTTTACAACGTTGAAGGTAACCCATTTTGGTTATTTGGAGTTGTGTTTAAATTAGCGAAATCAGAGCAATATGGGTGACTGGCTCTTGCAAATTATTGTCAACGGTTCATTCAGAGCAGTGCATAGTGGACAGAGTCCTCTTCTAAACTTGACAGGCTGACATTTTCTCTACATTTTATTGCTACATCTTGGACTCCAGCATGACTTCACCCTCTTAACTTTGCATCTTCAATCGACTTTGCCGTGATTACATGAAATACGCAGAGGAAACTGGTTTTGGAAAGGGCATTAGTTGGTGTATGTGAAGGACTTGCAAAAGATTCATACTTCTGGAGGTAAAGCAATGGCTTCCTTGTCATAGACCTGTCAACATTATAAATTGGAAGTTAAAGGGATCTTTTTAACTCAAATGTGCACTCGAGAGCGTATCAGTGTCTCCATGATGGCATTTTTCTTGTCCAGCTAATCACCTTAACTAGTATGAGAAACTTCCTTTTTGTGTGATATCCTCTATTGCTGTGTCTTTTCAGCAGGGACAATGCTGAAACTTTGATTTTTAAGTTTTTCTGTAAATTGATAGCATCTCTTCAAGATAATGGAAGTGCTTCCAGCCCAGCCTAAGTAAACGAAAACGGTTTCAAGCATTGGTAAAAATAAAATATGCATGAAGCTGTTGTCTTCACTGCTGCAGAGATACGTTGCTACATGTGGAACCGCATAGTAGCATTATACTAATCTGCTGAATGAATGAATTTATAAATGTACATAATGTGACTTGACCAACATCTCAAGTTGTAATTAGTGATTACTTGCAAAGGTGTGTGGATGCACTACTTTGTTAACAAGTGAAGATCAACTTGATGAATTTCAGAGCAGAGAGACGACTCCAAACTGAAGCTTCCGGAAAAGGTGACTCTTAAAATGCACCCACGAACAAATGCGGCGTGGAGTCACGTTCAGATGCTGTCGCAGAATCCTCGTCTTCTCATCAACGTTCAGCCTGATCAACACCTGTCGGCCATCTTTGATTATCTCAACAGAAAATGGCGCCTTGAATGTCTGCAGATGGTAACTGTTTTTAGCAGATTTTGTGGCAGGAGGTTTTAGGTCTGGTTTTTGTTTAAGAGGAAGTGATTAAGATCAGACTTTTGTTTTTAAAGAGAATTTGTTATGGAGAATTGTAGGGTTTTTTACGGAAGAAAATAGTTATAAAGTGATGTTTAGAAAGAATGTACTATGGGGTGTAGGTCCAGGTTTTGTTTAGCAGTTTGTATTGTTTAGTTTGGATGTTTTCATCATACATTGCTCATGTTTCATTGAATCCCATTAATGCTTTAGGAAACGGGTGATTTGTTACGAGATGAAATGACATGAAATATTATGAGTTTTCTCTCATGTTGCTTGTTTCAAAAGAAAATTTACCAAGACTGATGTATGTAAGTTTATGAATGTAATATACGAAAAATGCTATACATTGGTTGGTTTCTTTGTGATGTATAGAAAGAGGCTCTTGGTGAAAAAGTGGTTGACCCTTTAGAGTTGCGGTTACATGTGTCGTCGGACTACACGCTAACGCCTATTTCAATTAGTCGATCAAACTCACAGCCAAAACTGGACTTCAGCTTTGAAAACTTTTTGGAAAATATCAAAAGTGGGTACAATGCTGTTTAAGCTCTTCATTTTTGTTAATTACTGTTTAAAAGGTTAGTTTTGAATTATTAGTGTGCTTGTTAATATTGTATCTAATATAATCGAGGTATTTCGGCAACTCTGCTGTTATAATGCGCTAAACATCAACCTGCTTATGCTACATACAGGTGAAGTTCAATGTGCAATTGTGCATTATATTAAACTGGCTATTTTGTAGATGAAAAAAATTATTATTATAGCATCTCCTATAATTTTATTGTCAAACAGACCTTTAAAAAATTTATTTAGTTCTAAATGGCGAAATATACATTGATCAGTACAAGGCACACTGCATAAAATTTTTATGTGCATACTGTCCACATGATTTACAATTATCAGGCAGGGTTTGACTTGAATATGTTCACAGCTGATTTGTATAAGCAAACTGTAAGCAACATTGTTCTGATAGAAGTTTGATCAGAAAATAAACTGAAGGTATGAAGTGGTCCATCAGTATATTTTGAATGTTTTTTTCTTACATTCAGACTCGGTGCCTGCCTTATCGACCTCTGTATCACCACCGAATAAACGAACTTTAAAAATAGTAGCATCTCGAACTGAAGATCAATCACCAAAGAACCGATCTGTCACAGAAACTGTGAAAACGAGTACAAACTCTTCTGCCACGATCGAAGAGGACCAGTTGCGGTTATTGCCACAACCGGTTCAATTGTCTTCAACCAATTCACCTGTGAGCCAAGGGACTGGAATTAATGGTAATAGTACTGTTGCTGTTGCAATGGAAACGGATGACAATGCTTGTGATGTAAATACAACAGCTGCATTCTGTCCAGGATCAGGTAATCATCAGTCAGAAGCTCCATGCGTCTTTTTCGATACATTGGGTGCTGATATGTCAGTGTGTTCAACTGCTGAGGGTAAGGACTCTGTGAGTATTATGGGTAATGGTATTCTCAATTCTCCCCATCAGCCTTCATCTGAAACTGCTACAACATCAACGGCTCCAACAGTGTTGTCAACTGTTGCAACAACGTTGTCAACAGCTTCAATGATGCCATTGGCTGCAACAACATTCTCAGTAGCTGCTACAACGTCAGTAATTGCACCTTCACTGTCAGGTGCTACATCGTCGATAGCTGCCGCGCCATCATCAGCGAGTGTGAAAACATCATCCGTGGCAACAATGTTGTCATCAGTTGCAACAATAACATCATCAGTTACCATGGCAACGATGTCAGCTGCAGCAGCGTGTTCTTCAGCCGCTGCTGTATCGACGTGTGATTCTCTTCTGGTGAACAGACTTTCAGGTCCGATAACTCGGTTTCTTGCAGAGGAGGTGACAGTCGCAGAACTGTTTATCATGGCCGGACGGCCAAAGGAGTTGATTCTTGAGTATGACTGGACTCGTACATGTTCGTCGTCTGCGAGTGTTGCTGCTGAGCAGAGCGTGTCTGTTGGCACTGCTCTGCAACATCTCACAAATGTTGCATTGAATGAGTTTGCTGGATTTAGCAGAACAGCAGCTTCGGTAAGTGAATTTGTTTTTTCTGGTTGGCTTCATTTTACTTTAGGTCTTTTCTTATAAAAATTACTTTATTCTACTAATTTATGAGTAAGACATTTAATAATTAGCAGATTAGTTTTCTCACTGCTGCATATATATGTAGTTATTGATTCATGACCAACAGAAGAATAGAAGCATTATTCAGTTGTAAGTTATTAACATCTTATGTTGCTGGTGTTGAAAGGACAAGGTCCCTACAGGGTCAAGTAACCCATTAGTTGCAGAGCTGTCCTTTACCATAAGAAGTGTTTCAGATAGCCAAACTGTCTAGTCTGTTTACCAGTGTATTGTTTATAAATAAATATAATTCAAAGAAAGTAAATAAGGAAAGCTTTACTAACGAGTTCTGAAGCTTACAGAACAGTTGAGCCCTTCATATTTCCACAATGCAATGATCATATAAATTGAACAGATTCTTTAATTCTATTATGAAATGTGGTGATGACAATGTATTTCGGTTTGAATCCATGTATTTCTTGTGTAATGAGTGCATTTAAGAGAAGTGGAAAGGTTTAGTTGTTTGGTTGCTGTTTTGACAGAGATACTACCCTCAACAGCAGTGTCATACAGGACATGTATGAATCCCATATGACAATATTCCCATATGGGATTATTCACTATATTTCCTACACATGAGCCCGTATGTAGGACGTTGAAGTCCATTTTGGAACATTGTCATATGGGCTTTTTATGTTTTACATATGATGTTGCTGTTGGTGAAACCATACTTTTAATGTGAATTTCTGCATATTTTAACAATTTGTGTGAACTGTTTCTCTTTTTCTGCTTTTTGAAAATCTTCTTAAGTAATTTTCTCGGTCCATGGTCCCTTGTCAGACATATTTTAAGACTGTATAAACTGACCACATGTTTTATGTTACTCAACATATTATATTACAAGACAGCAATGTGATCATGCACTGTGAGTCACATTGCTGCCAGGATTTGTGGCATCTTCTGTTCAGCCATTAGGCATGTTCCATTTGCACTCATTCCTGTACCCTTGCTTTCCATCATCAGCCTAGCTTCATGGTAACTGTCTCTCTTGTTATTAGACATTTCATATGTAGACCTGTGCATTGCTGAAGAAGGAAGAAATTTTGAAATCACTGTTATGATTAAAGGAGCAATATTAATTTAATGAAATTGCATATGTTTAGGGTCGTCTTGGTGCAATGAGCCCTCCAACAACAGCTCTTGGTTTTAAGATGGATGCGAATTCAATAGGTACGAAAGGTCCTACTCGAAATCCTCGTGTCCGACAGAATCCCAGTGTTTCTAGGACGCGCAAGGATTCGATCAGCAAAGCGCCAGATGCCAGTCTAGATCAAAGTGCCAACTATCCATGGTCAAATGCATCCTCTCTGGTCACGCCTTTCGATGCTACTAACATACTCTCTACAGTTAGTTTGATCAATTTTTATTATTATGATGATTATTATTGTAGGCCCTAAAGTGTTTGAGAGTTTGTAAATAGTTTGGCAGACTGCTAAAAAGAAAGGTACCTTGGAAATTAATTGTATTGAAACACTGGCAAGTATAGGCAGGCAGTAATTTACCAAGATACAACAATTGCAGTTAATATAGTTATTATTCAGCATATTTAAAATTTATTGTTATGGACAGTTCTTGAAGAAGTTCCTGAAAAGCTTATGGCATATTGAGAAAGATATTAATAACATGCAACACCGTCAGCCACAACATCTTACTTCACAGACTGTTAATAGTGCTGCCTTATCCTGATTCTGATGCTTCCTAAGAGACTGCACATACTGTCTTTTTTAGCCAGCCATCTGTCCTTTGGACGGGTAAAAATTATTTTGGATGGGCATAAATTGTGGATGAGCATGATTCTGCTCCAGCACCATCCAGTTTCTTCTCTGGAGCCACTGCGAGCGTTCAGATGACAGTTCTGTAAGGAGTATGGGTTGATATTAGGCTCTGTAAACAGCATAGGGGCACTGCAGTCGGACTCGTACGGTGGCGGGACGTCGGGCAGTCGCGACTTCGTATGCTCACGGCATCGGGCGGTCGCGACTTTGAATGCTTTTGTACGGGCAATTCTGTATTTCGGGCTATGGGCCTGCCTGTGATGTTCACAAGGTTGCTGGGTCCAAATCTGTTGCTATAGTGATCACCAGGTGGCTCCTATGCTGATGATAGACAACTGCATCAGCGTACTGCTGCCACCTCTGTTCTTGTAAAGTCCATATCTCACTTTAGCAGCTAGATGATGTCAAACCCTCTGAAACTGTATAAGTTTCTGTGTTCTGGTGTACCCAAACAGCTTTACCAACTTCCATGTATTTTTTGCTATGACAGCTGATTTCTAAACATATTATCTTTATCTTGTAGTGTAGCATAATTTACTAATTATGAAAGAATGTTGACAATGATAATAAGAGGTAGCTGTACAGGCTTCAGCTTCATTTACATTTATACTACTTAGAACATTAGTTATTAACTATTAAAATTAAAAGTGTTTAAAATTATGATAATTTGTTGATAGCCCTCACTCTACACGTTCTCAACGCCTGTCAGCTCTGTCCTGTCAACGATTTCTACTCCTGTTACTATGGTAACGTATTCAAGTGCAGCTGCTGGTGATGGAAATTCGCCAAAGACTCTGATGACTCCGACCAGCGAAGGAGTCTTCCGTGTTCCAAAGAGTCTTCCACCAAAGCTTCAAGCCAAGAATACTGATGGACGGACAATCATAGATAAAAAGATTCTGGATGGATTGGGCATTTACCATGTAGGTTTTGGGACCTCTACTACTGCTGCAAACTTTTGACCAATGGGTTATGATAGGATAGTAGTCTGCAGTTTCTCTTCAAAACAATGATCAATATGTGTTGTTGTATCTTATGTAAGTGCTCTTGAAATCTTCAGATTAGAATAGATTTCTGCAACATGAAATATATAATTCTGTGAACAATATGTGCATTTGGTTTAAATTGCCTTGCAGTTCTGTTCAAAAGATACCCTTTGGGTGTTCTATCAGTTTCTATTCTGTGGCTGTTCTTGAAATTGCCCTGTCTTTGTCTTGGAGAAAATTATGTTATGGAGAGAAATACACAATGAATAAACGTGATAGATACTGTATGGATCTATTCCATGCCAGACCCTCTGTCTTACAGAAATAACTTTCTCAACTTTTGTTGCAGTGGCATAATTGTTACTTTACACGATACAGGATTTTGCTTTTTCTGATAGCGTAGCAGTTTGAGCCACGTTCATTATCTTCAGCAGAAAAGTAACTGTGGAAAAATCATCTAGTTTGATGCAGTCAGTGTAAACATCAAGTTTTCTGTTTTCAGTCAAAGCGTTCTGAGCTGTTCATGCCACGAAAGGCTCGAGCTCGAAACTCGCGGAAACCGCTCGTCATCCAGCGCACCTTGTTGCCAAAAAGCCAGCTGCAGACGAGTCAGATAGTGACTCTGACGCTAGTTCCTGGCGTGTCAAGTGCTCAGACTGGATCTTTTCTTCCAGTTGCGTGTAGTGCTGCACTCTCTTCGCAGCTGCAGCTGACTCCTGCAGCCATGGCACCAGTAACAATGAAGCCGACCACTGCGATCAGTAGTACGCAACAGAATGTCATCAAGATGGCACCGACTGAGCTAAAGTCAACAGGAATTCGTCGAATTGTGCCAGTTCCAGTTCCAGCAGGTATGTGACCATGAATATGAACTGATATGCAAGCAACATTTGCAAGAATCATTAAGTCAGATACATTCAAAATCAGAAATGTTTCCATCGAGTGACCCCTTTGCAATCTGAAAGATGTTTAGGCTGGCTTTTAGACTAAAGGTACAGTGTTAGTTGTACTCATTAATTGAACCACTCGTTCATGAAAGCTGAAACCATGATAGCCAGAATCATCCAGTCAAATACATTCAGAATCAGAAATGTTTCCATCAAGTGACCCCTTTGCAATCTGAAAGATGTTTAGGCGGGCTTTTAGGCTAAAGGTATAGCGTTAGTTGCTAAGTCATGACTTTTTTTCAGTGTTTGACATGTTTTTCCAAACACACTTGTTAAAGTAATCTTTATAATGACTCATTTCTGACTCACTGGAAAAAACGTTATCCTCCAGGTGTCTTTAGTATATTTCTATTTTATCCTGAAAAAGTTATGTGTGTGTAATGCTTTTCTCTGTTTTTAGACACCGTGGCCATTTTTCCTGCAGTCGATAGACTTGTTAGCTGTTCTCAGAATGATGTTGTCATGACAACGGTTCCTAATGGTAATAAAAATTCTTTGGTGGTAAAGTTCAGATAGGTAGATGATAAATTGATCTGCCGTTTGACCTACACAAGTCAGTTGTTTTATGTTTTAATGATTGTTGATGTTTATACTGGTACTGTGTAATCCAGTGCTTCTCACCAGTTCACAATTATGTAGTGCATAAGTTTTTGTCTGTAGATAAGCTGCACAAAATGGCTCATAACTATGTGTATGCAAAAGGTACGGTAATTAGTGTGCTGTAATGCACACCTTTATTCAGAAAGTTCTTGAAAGACTTAGTGCAATTACCTGATTTACTCACTTATGTAAGCCAATCAGTCACATGATTAACTCACTTATGTTCATGCACAGCAATGCACACCTTTCCAGATGTTTTGATTAACTCACTTATGTTCATGCACACCTTTCCAGATGTTTTGTTTTTAATAAAAAATTTCTTGTCCCAATTTTTCTGTTTGACAGATAATTTCTATTTTTGACAGCAAACAACTTACAGCTAAATAATAAATAAGTTCTTTTAACAGCCAAATTTTGGCACATGTATAATGTATATTTATTTTTGACTTCATAGAAGCTGCTAAGTGCAATTGCAGTTGGAGAACATTCTCATAATCAATGAGTTTTTTTACAATGAATTTGCCTGACAACAACCCCTAGGCAGTGGTTTGTTTAAAAGCAATGGAGGTGTTAATGTCATATGTTTGGTTATTATGCTGTAATTAGAAATATGGTGTTGGTTCAAGAGAAAGTAATTTGTTGAATTTGCATTATGGGTGCAAGGTTGCATTAGATAGCCTTAAGACATTTGTAGGTATACACTGTACACTTAATTTCCAGATCTGAGAATCTTGAGGTTTTTTTAATTGCTGTGGTGATTATTGTCATCTTCTTCTGCTTCTCATTGCCAGGTGCTGCTGACCACAATCTTACTTCATCATCTTTAATCTCGGAATCTTCACTGCCAACAGTAAGAATTTAATTTAATAAAATTCCAGTCTTAGATGGGTTTTCTGGTTTTCAGTTCCTGCTCTCTTTGACTACTTATGTATATTTCAACTTTTTTAGCATTATTTGGGAATATGTAGTTCATACATAGGCCTGTGAATATCTATATTGCTTTTTCTGTTAGATTTTATTCAGTTATTAAAAATGATGACGTTGTGATGATTGGCAAAAAAGCAAATTTTTTACATCAGAGTGCAAAACTTACTGGAATATGTTGTAAAATAAATATATGAAAGCAGCTCAATAAGAAACGGAATAAGTTAAGATTGGGTTAGGGAGAAATTCTCTCTGAAACTGAAATGTCTGCAATGGAGTTAGAAAGAAACCTAAAATTCCTGTCTTTGAGTGAGTTACGTTTGCACTGAATGGTCGGTCTTTTAACAACCTTGGGAAGCTCACACAAATTTGACTGACTTGAATGCCAGGGATTTTCAGCATTCCTTGGCCATATTTGGCCTGACACACAGTAAGAAAGGACATGTTGAGCGCAGGTAAATCTTGTAAGTACGCTTCAAATTGGAGCAGATAAACTAATAGCAGACAGTTGAAATAAACTGGCTTGAAGACTTCAAGTAAATTAATTGTATTATTGCTGTTAACTATAGTGTTAGCATGTAATATTTTCAGTTTAAATGTATTCTCTTGTTATGCCTGGCTCTGAGTTCATATTTAGCTCAGAATAGGAATTTTGTGGCCTTTTGGTGTCATTGAAGTTTCATGTTTTGATGATAGGATCAAAAGATTTGAGAGCCACTGACAGCTGTGTAGAAATATATGAAAGTTAAGATGGACTAGCAAAATAATGAATTGAGTTGTGTGAAAATCAAAATGCCCATAATCAGTTATGAAAAGATAGTGATAATTGAACAGAGGAAACAGATTGTGAAAGAAACCTTGTGAGGCTTTTTATACTGCTTGTCTTGAGACAGTGTAAAATTAAAATTACATTACATGCATGTAATGTAATGTAGTGTAATTTTAATTTTACACTACATTACATGCATATAATGTAATGTAGTGTAATTTTTGATTAACCTGTCCATTAGAGAATTCTCTAATGGACAGGTGAATCAAAATGCTGAAGGTTAACTATTACAGACCAACTCCCTTGACGGGAAAAGAAAACGCATGCAATTCCAGCTTATTGCGTGTGATCTTCTGATACTTACATTTAGTGCAT
Source organism: Allolobophora icterica (assembly GCA_963556255.1). NCBI lineage: Eukaryota > Metazoa > Annelida > Clitellata > Crassiclitellata > Lumbricidae > Allolobophora > Allolobophora icterica. Next base: position 21,991,034 of record OY744615.1, on the reverse strand, counting down.
TTTGGCTGTGTATTTGCTGTTGCATACTTTTTATGTGCCACGTAGCCACTATTTTCATCTGTTGTTTCACATTGTTCTCTAAAGCTGTTTTATTCTTTTGTTTCAGGCCATTACTGGCATCGATGCTTTTCTGGAGTTGTCTGAATCGCAAGACGCTATTTCTGCGCAACAGGGAATGACTCAGTCACTGGCACCTACATTACCCCCTTCCTTCTTACCATCTCTTGGTGATAGCAACCTCTCGATACCGTCGCTACTAGATATGTCACTGCCAGAAGGTATTTTTACACGTCTGTCTGATTGTTCCATCCATCATTGTCTCTTTGTCCTATGTCTTTCGGTCTTCCTTTGTCTGTCATGTATTCTTTATCTGTCAAGTTTTCTGTACTATGTCATCTTGTCTAGATCCCCTAGTAAACTCTGCAAGAACCATTTTATAGTGTAGTGGTTAGGGTGCTGGACTGTCAGTCGAGGGGTGAGGGGTTCAAATCTCCATCAGGGCAGAAATTTGGTTTGGGATTTCTGCTCCACCTGCACCCCCTAAGCAACTCAGCTATAATGAGTACACTGAGTGTACGCTGTCGGTGGGAAGATGAGACCGGGAGGGTTAGGGCTGGCCATCACCCGCCCTCGTATGCCGAGGCTAAGAAAATGAAATCACGTACACTACGTACCCTTGGCTGCCTCAAAGCTAGCTTAAGGGACTGCTTTTCTTCTTCAGGAACCACCTTATAATAAGGCCATGTTATAAAGAGGTAAATTTCAAACTGTGACGTAAATTTGAAGGCCATGTCCCTGGTGATGTATCAGAATTCGTATAGGTATAATGACACTCGACAAGATCGAAGCTAGGATTCTTTGGTCATGTTATGCGATCTGATGGGCTAGAAAAGGAAATGATGTTGGCTTGTGGTGAGGAAAAAAAAAGACGGGGTCGACCAAGGAAGAAATGGATGGATGAAATTCACGATGTAACTGGCATGAATCGGGAAGAACTAAGGGACCTGACTTCAAATAGGAAGCAATGGAGAATGTTTATCATGACGATCGCTAGAGCTCCAGTAGTTGACAGCACAAGGTGACAAGGTGATAATGACACTCAGGTTTATTTGAGTTTGCATCATGTTATTCATTTTTTGCCTGTGTTACATGTTTCAACTGTGGAGTTTCACCTTTGGAGTTTCACCTGTGGATTTTCACCTGTGGATCTGATTGTGTTTCAGGTACTGACTCCTCTGATCGATTTCTTGATCTGGATCTGATGAACTCTAACAGTAGCTTCCCAGGTAAGTCTTTAGATGCACGGCTCTATCACGCTCTTCTCAGTGGGTCCTGAAACAACTTAGATATGATGCTTAATGAAAAATTGGCATTTATGTTTTTGTACGATTTATTTCATTGTTGGCTAAATTCTAGAAAATAGACTTTACCATGGGTAAGTCCTAGTAAATGGTAGAAATGGGTAACAGTAAAAAGATAGATTTTTGTTCTCAAATTTTTCTAAATCATTTAAGAATTAGTTTGCCTTCTTTCTTTCAAAATATTGGAGATTTTTAACATAACTGTTCAATAGTTACCAATTTAGCCAGTTTAGTTTAGCAAGATTCGATTTTTTTGATAATATTATGTTGTATCATCTGAGAGAAAACTCGAGTTTTGACACGATGAGCAGAGTAGAATGCAAGAAGGTTGCCAAAGATATGATCATAATTGGTATTTTGTTAAAGATGTGGCTAATGAGATCTTCATTCTAACATGTAGATTTACTAAGCTTAGTACTTGTAAGGTTCTGTGGTAATGTAATAACTTATTTATATTTATGCAATCAGTAAATTTGCCACCTTTCCCTGTACATTTATAAAGTGCCTCTTACAGTGTTCACCAATCAGAGATGCAATTACTCAGAGATTTACTCAGAAGTGCGCTCATTCTAGGTAACCATTGCTGTACACTTTCCAGTTAGCAGTAATTTTTAGAGATGTTATCTTGGAGTTGAAGGATCTTCAGCCAAAATGCAGATTGCATTAAATTAGGATCCCTGTGCTGGACGACTTGTTTACTGTAAGAACAGTTTTATAGTATTCTGCACTAACACAAGCCAAGTGTAATTAAAGTTGCTGGTGTGACAATTGTGTATGTGTGTGTAGACAAACTGGTGGAAATTCTTTTGGCAGGTTTTCTGAATACAGTGGAGGAAAAGAACCAGTCTTCTAATTTGACGTTGCCAAACGATGATTCGCTTCTTAACTCCGTAAAGCATCTTCCCGGTCTCACTGGCAATGAAGCTTGGTTTAATAACGAGGTTGGTGATGCAGTTTCATCAGTTGAGCTTCTGTTTAGAAAATTCTGTTCTCTGTTTAGTAATTTTTTCTTATTTCTATGGTCTTACAGTTAGAACACTTATAGATGTCATGGTGAGTAATGTGAGGTAATTAGTCAACATTTGTTGAATATTCATCTTAACCACAAACAGAGGAGCAGTCCAACAAAAATCATAATTTTCCAACAGGTTACTTGGCCTGATAATAATGAATGTACATGTATTGTCCATTGAACGTGTGAATTCAGAAATAAACTGTGGACTTCTTTATGTACTTACAAGAATGTTCTTTCTGACAGAGTCATTGCCATACTGTGCTTATGACATGAAATAGTTCCAAAGGATGCTCATGTGTTCCTGTTAAATCGGTGTTGATCTGTTGAAATAATTTCATTTTGAGTCTTGAATGATGGGCATTTCCATTGCTCAGTGTTTTGTGTGAATGGTGGCAAGTGGACTGTCATGTAATGTTTGCCCCTTTCCTGTTTGGACATTAGCAAGGTCAAACTTATTATGCATTTGCTAACTCAAAGTCATGGAGTTCATGACTCAGCAACAAGCCGTGTTCTGTCCACTTTACAGTGGTCTGTGTTTTCAGTGATAACCTGATGTTGCAGTTGACTAATGCCCATACTGCATAAACTTGGTACCATGAGCGATCACTGAATGTATTCTGATTTGATGATGTCTGTTTGGTAGGAGAGTCTGAGTAATTTATTGCCAAACTTTGCATCAGTGAAGAAGGATTTGGATAAATCGTTGGCATTGACGGCTGCGGTTTCCATCAGGACGACATCGTCGTTGATACACAGCAATGTTTTCATCAACGACAACTCTAGAGAGTCCAGTATGTTCAGTAGCTTAAACACTGTAAGTATAATTTCCATAGAAACTCATCATGTGAGGTAAGGATAAAGGTAAAGGTAATGCCATTGTTTGAAAAGTCTTACAGAAATTCTTCTAAAGTAAGGATCTTGTGGTTGAAGCATAGGCATGAATGCAGAAAACAAATACAATACAACTGTATTTGATATTGCCCTCCTTCCAATGTTCAGAAGTGCACAAAACCATACGACAGAACATCGATGATGCTGAGCAATTGTGAGTGAAGGACTTGCTCGAGGTCCCTACACAGTAACTGCCTCGGGTGATTGATTGATCAATTGATTGATTGATCAATTGATTGATTTATCAATTGATTGATTCAATGAGTTGTGATTGATTTATGGACTTGCATGTAATCGTTTCATGGTTACAGTACTTCGTGACTATATTATGTTTTGTCAAATATATATATCAGACATGTTATTTGTGGATTGGAACTTAGGGGCCATCCATATATTACGTACGCATGGAGAGGGGAGGGGGTAAGAAAAATGCATGTGTTTGCGTACGTTTGCGACCGGAAGCAGGGAGGGGGTAAAACCTATAATTTGTCTATATTGGCCCTCAAATTGATTGACCTTCAAGTGAGCCAGAGTTCAGTCTTTCAGCTATCAGGTACTGTCAGAGGAAATAGAACTGTGGGAGAGGTGTCACTTATAAGATCTTACGTCCTTACCTCTGAACGCTATTATTAAACTATCACACAGCTGAGCAGTGAGTCCATGGATTACTCATCCTTCAATCTGGCCTAAAGTGCAGACAGCCGCTGCCGAACCGACACATTCTGCAGCTGGTCTTGGGGGGTGTGCGTCAAGCGTATGTACGCAGGTGGAGGGAGGGTGGAAAAATTACTCTTGCGAACAGGAAGGGGGAAGGGTCCAGTTTTCTCGGATTTTTTCTTACGTAATGTATGGATGGCCCCTTATGTTGGAATTTGTTGACAAACTTTCAATAGGCTGCTTTGAAGTTTTGACTACATAACTGATGAAATGACTTACTGTGTATATAAAATGTGGTTGTACTAAAGATTGAATGATTAGGTTTTTTATTATTTCTTTGATTGCAGATGGAGGTTAATTTTCAGTCGGCAATGGATGAGGAGAATACCTTTGAAATAGGCAGCAATTTCAAGCAGGTCGTGGAACAGCAGAGCTCTGATCCATATAACCAGCTGAGGACAATGACCTCCGAATCATCCAGTTATATTCGCAATACGTGATGAATTGAATCCCAGAGCCTCGCTTTGCCCTGTGACTGATAACTGGCCATTGCCAGTGTCGCTTTTCCAAAAACTGCATCAAATTGTACTGCATGAATGCTTAGCATTGTTTTGGCCTCAGACCATGTAATTTATTGACTCGCTTATATAAGGCTTGGCCTGATTTAGCCTTAATTCAGACTATGTTTGGCATGTTCAAGTGTCAAAGCATTTTTCACTCTTTAGTATGTGGTGATGTTTATTACAAGTTTGGACTCGAATTTGCGTATTTGGTCAGGTGTGAAAAGGTAGTACCAACTTATAGTAAAAGTACCTGATATCTTAACCCTTTAACGACGAGCAGGTACTAAATTGCATGGAAAACTAATACCTTTCGTTGTTAAGGAGTAAACGTCCAGCACATTGGCTACAAAATGTGTTATCTGGAAATATCTAAGATATGGATCATAGGAAAATTTGCAGATCGTTTATTTCTGAATCGAGAAGCTTTGACCCTGTTGTGTACAAGGTGAAAGTCAATTTTCCAGTTGTGTGGAAAGATTTTATTGTACCTCTTGTATACCAGTATTAATGAAGTTACATTTCATCCTGTCGAGCGGATAAAATAAAAATACAGAAGAAGCGCAAGTTTTACAAGTTTCGAAGTTAACACTGTTCAATGTGTTCATTGTTCACCTGTTCACCATTGTACTTCAGACAATGACATATTATACAGACGCAGTCATGCAAAAAATTTCTCAGGATTAGAACAAATCTCACAAGTCACCCTGAGGAAATTATAAAGATGCAAAGTGCATCCTTCCCTCAGACAACTTTTGAGAGATAAAAACCTCGCATCCTTATTTGGGAACTTAGTAACTAAATTATATAATGACCTTCAAATTCTGATTGAAATTTCAGGGCATCTGATAAGGTGGTGTGTTGGAAAGTAGTTGCTGGTGCTCACGAGTTGGACTTTGATCTCTTGTTTCTTCAAGAACGTGACAGAGAGTTGTTTATCCCAATAGTTTGCCTATGACAACAAAAATATTCAAGGGCTTAGTCATGCAGAATTAAGTCAAAATCTGCCCTACTTGTGGTATGGGCCATGTGTATGTAAATTTGTGGCAAAGGGTAACATAACACAGTTACAAGGATGTTGATCCAAAGTTTGGGCATATGCTGTTGCAATAGTTGTGTCCTGCTTTACCAGTCACAGTGCATGATGCACAAGATATCTTTTTTTGAGTTAAACTGACATTTACATGTAATGTGAAGACTAAAAACTAAGATAACAATGTTGACTGAAGGGAAGCGATATGGTGTATACCAGAACTCATTGGAAATGTCAAGTTGAGATGCAGGAAGTTAATTAACACTTTAACAACATGCTGCATTGTTTTCCAGTCACTTTTAGTACACGTTCGTTGTTGAAGTGTTAAAGGACCACCACAAGCAGTTCAGTTTTTTCATCCTCTATACTTTGGCTATACAAACAACATGTGTATGTTATTGAACAAGATTTTCCTCAAACTAAACCAAATAGGTGATACAAGAACTGAGTCTTTGAGTAAACGTGATTATACACTACAGATGTAGTTCATAGAAAACTGTGACAATGATACACTAGTTGGGCTGTACGAAATACATTTGAATACAGCATTTATACAAGTTATCGGACTCCATCTTGATTTTACTGTGAGTAATACAAGGTTAATCGCATACAGACTGGTTCATTCACAGGGCAGAGGATGGACGTGCACATACAGTCTCCTTCCTGTACATCTAGTAGTCTTGGGGTGAAAAGTCATCTGAGCATGCAGTAGCTAATTTTAGGTTGTTAAACAAATTCATTGTTGGCAAATACAGCAGTTCACAATAATTTTATGGTGGAGCAATTATAGTGGGTCACGACTGCATGTAACTTGCCAAATAGTTAATTACATGTATGTGTTATTAATTAGAGAACCACTGAATGAAATAGGTACTGCAAAGGTCAACATAAAGGTCAACATAAAATTCTCTACACACACAAACCTGAAATTAGCTACATCTGTAACTGGTCTTTACTGGGCACCTCATTTCGTATATTTGTGTGACCTTGCATTCGTAACAAAATTTGCGTAATACAAATGATGATAGTGATTATGATGATGATGACGACGACGATGATGATGACGACGACGATGATGATGATAGGACAAATTTATTTCTTCATAGGCTTAAAGCCAAGCAAACTCGCATACAGACTATAAACAATTTGACTGTTTTAAGTCAACTGCACATATAAACAATTATTCTCATTATTGTTGACCACCAGCTTCTACTCTCAAGACTCAGTAAAAGCTTTGGTGTCTCTGGGACTGCCTTAAATTGGTTAGCTTCATACCTCTGCAATTGGTCTCAGCAAGTGGGTATTGGTACTGCTCAATCGGATCCTTCTCTCTGCACTGCTGGTGTCCCTCAGGGCTCTGTTCTTGGTCCCATATTACCGGTATTTACCATCCTCACTTCACCAATCAGTCGCATAGCCAATCACTTTGGAGTCCAGTTACAGCAGTACGCTGATGATAATCGGCTTTTAATCGCAGTGTCGCCAACGGATCAGTCCAGTAAAGTTCATGCATGGTTCTGCTTCAATGGCCTTGCTATAAACCCAGACAAATCTGAGGCAATCATGTTTGGCTCATGCCAACGACTGCGCTCTTTCCCTTCTCATTCTAGCATTGACCTTGCTGGCACTGTTATTCCAATATCAGAGACTGTCAAACCACTCGGGGTCACTTTGGACAGTAATCTGACATTCAAATCCCACATAGCAAACCTTTGCAAATCTTGTTTCTACCATATCAGGGCACTACGTCTCATAAGGTGTGCTCTTACCAAAGACATGTCACAGACCATAGCCTGTTCTCTTGTCTGCTCTTGCCTCGATTATGCCAACTCTGTGTTTGCAGGCATGTCAGATCTTCAAGTCAACAGGCTTCAACGCATCCAAAATTCTCTGGCTCGCATGGTGTTGCGTGCATCTTCTCATTCAAACTCATTAACTCTGCTCCATCAGCTGCATTGGCTACCTGTAGAATTCAGAATTAGATTTTAATGGGCCTGCTTGCATATAAAGGCCTCACAATATGCACTCCTGCCTACCTTCAACCACTACTCTCTCCTTACATCCCGTCACGCAGTCTGCGATCTTCGGTTATGGGTCTTTTGGTTGAGCCTAGATGTAGCACTGCCATGGGCTCTCGTGCATTTCGTGTTGCAGTCCCTAAGGAATGGAACCTACTACCAATGTTTATCTGTTACTCGACCTCTTCTTCTTTCAAGTAACGCCTCAAAACTCACTGGCTTTCAAACATAATAATTTGTGGATATCTAATTGCTCTTCATCTGGCAGCTGACTAACCACGCCTCAGATTTGCATATCTGTGTGACATTACATAACATAACATAACATAACAAGGGTTTTAAGTGGTTCAGAAGACGTGTAGTCTGTGTTAGAACCACTTCAAATTTACCTCGAACTCTTAATAGCCCAATTTTCCTAGCTTGCGCGCATTAAAAATGTTCGTAATAAATAAATAATAAATAAATTATTAGTAGTATTAGTATTATTAATAATACGCGATTTATGTTGTGCTTATATATACATTGGCTCTTTTACATTGTGTTTTTGTCACTTGGTGGATTACGTTCTGAAAAATGACGTAACGTGAACGAACATCTCGAATATATCGTCTTTGTAGCTATCGCGCTCTCTAGCGTCTCGACTCGGTCCTTGTCGTCTTCGTCTTGAGTGATGTCAATTCGATCGGTGCGTTCGTTAAAATGGCAGAACATAATTGGTTGCGTATGACTGACATTTCGCTGTAATAGTCTCAGGATAGGATCTGTAGGCTGTTAGAAAACGTGCACGAGTTCTAATCGTTCATTAATAGCGTATTGTTCGGCGGAAGGCCAAAGATCTTGTTCGACGTAGTGGATAAACGGCATCGACATGACCACATTGGGCGGACAGGTCTTGGACAGTGCCTGTTGGTGACAGCCAAGACGACCATGAAATCCAACGTATTTAGAAGCAATTCGTCGACGGCGTCGCATTTGCTTTTTGTGATGAATGAAAATGATACGGCGACATATAGTTTGTAAGAAGATTGCGAATGATAATCAGTTAGATTTGTGGTGATTCAGAAACGTCTTTGACCAGGAGATAGCGTACTCAGCCCATCCTGACTCTGTCGCCGTTGGGACCTCTCTTTGAAGCTAACCTGGACAACGGACGGCTTCCAATGCCTGCCAAGAAGCAAGGTAAACGAGGTGTATTGATGTTTGCACTCCTTCGGGACTACTCTGGCCTCTGGGCCAAGGCTGGTCCGGTTTGGATACGATTTGTTGACATAAGTGAACCAATCAAATCTAGCTAACAAAACAGACTCGCAGTGTGGTTATGAAATCAGGTCATTTGGGAACGTTAATCTGCCCCATCTATCTATGCTGCTCTTCTGTCTGTCTGCCTGCATATCTGTCTCCCATGCATCTGTGTAGCCATCCATACATCCGACCTCCATCCATCCATCCATCCCTTCGTCTGTCCGTCCATCCAGTTCATCCACCCACCAGCCATTAATTGCAGCAGGCGTATATATTGTTAAAACCTGTACTCTGGTTTGGTTTATATAAGGCATCCATTAACTGTCATTTTTATCAATGCCTAAAACACTCAGAAATGTAAACTGCACATTCTTCCTCAAACTTGAACTGGTATGTAAAATTTCAGGTATTAGAATGAAATTGTATGTAGTTGACTTGAGTTAACCTCTCAGAAATGTATACTACACAATCTAGACAAGTCAAGTGCACATTTTGTGTCAGAAAACACGCTATTTGTATTGTTACAAGGCAAATTAAAGACTCCATGCATGATGACAGTAAATATGAATTTTAAATTATAGTGAAAACTGTGGTGGTGTAGCAGTATGTTCTGTGCCTTGTATACAACTGGAGGGGCACAGGTTCGAATCTACTTCAAGCCACTGTGACCATGGACAAGTTGCTCATCACAATTGTCTAGCGCTGGAGAATAGGCTGCTGCCCTGCGCTTGGCCTTCGAGTGGCGTTTTAGAAGTTTGGAGATTACGATTGCAATTACGATTATGATTATAAATTATAATATTATGATGACTACCCTAGGACGTTAACAAACAAGTTCTGTTATTGACATTGCAAATAATTACAGTGCTGGAAACCACAAAACAACAGTCATTCCAGGAAATTAAGAGAAGTCTTTATGCTGCTTTAAACTGGTCCAAAGTTGTTGATGATGATGGTGGTGTGGCATTGTGGTGGTGATGATGGTGATGTGGCATTGTGGTGGGCTGGGTGACAGTGACAACAGTGTGTTACTCAGTGTTTTAGTTGTTAAAAAAGACCCGGGAGGTTGAAAATTTTACAGATTACCAAAGTACATGAAAAAATATCAACACCTAAAGTTGTTAATAATTATGTTGCACATGAAACAATTGATGACTTATCAGATATTTCTCCTTTCTGACCCCTCCAACATTTGTTAAATTATTTATAGCTGAGGGGTTAGAAGAAGAGCTATGGGGGTTGAACCACTCTGACGACTAAAGCACTGATACTGATGATTACAATGATGTTGATGAATGACGAGCCTATTGCTTCTGCTGCTGATGATTATGACAGTAATGATGATGAATATGACAGTAAGTAGGCCTAATTAATGCATCGTTAGCATGCCCTGTGTCCTTCAGCAGAGCAAAGAATTGCAGATGTGTAACAAAAGTGTAGATGGTCATAGCTATGAAGATGGTGACAAGAGTGATGGCAGTGAGATGATGGTGATATCAGTGAGATGATGGTGATGTCAGTGAGATGATGGTGATGGCAATGAGATGGTGGTGATAACAATGAGATGGCAGTGTTTCAGATAACAACGATCGGATGTTGATGACAGCAGATACCTTGGCCATACAAATAAATCTGCACATTTCTGGGAGGCTTTTGTTGGCTTTTAATTTCCGTCTGTACGTGTGATTGATGATGCATTTCAGAGTTTTCTTAACTGGCACAACTGCTTGTTGTTGATACTGCAGTCTATAGGTCCTATGTGAGTAAAACTGCCTCTCAAGGGATCCATACAAAACAGATACTTTGTGCCATTTGCTATTTTGAAGACACATTTGGCATTACTGTTTCTCCATATTACAAATTTGCTCCTACAGATTGGTCCTAAACATGAGTTCGACGTATGCATGACTGGTAGAAAACTTCAAGCCCATGTTAGACCAATATGTACTATACTTTACCAATAGGCCCTCTATTCAAGCAGCCACTAATGTCACTGAATACCACTTTATTTTTTTGTTGCAAAGTGTAAATCCTTTAAATGCAATTTTTGTTATATTTAAGACCTGTGTTGCAGTGTTTGTGCATTTTAATACATTTTACAAAATAATCAAGCATTGGTTATGATAGTGGTAAATGAACCATCCAGCCTTGATACAAAGACAACTTCTGTGTACTGATTTTAGGAATAAATTCAGAAAATAGAAACCACTTGGGTAGCTGTGACTAGTATTTTGTCATCAACAATGATAAAAAACACCTCAAGACTTTTCCCTTTGACTTGTAAGTTATGATATTGTTTTTAAAATAAAGTATTTTAAAGTTTAAGTGTATGCTAAGGCACAAACAATTAATTTAAGATAACAAAACATAAAAATAGCTCAATTTGTCAGTTCTTCACTAGAACTGTAATTGTATTCATGGATTTATGTAGCACTACTATAGATACATCTCATGATTGAAGCATCTGATGATGCTGCAAATATTTATTATTGGTACTTTCTGCAGTGTTCTGTCATCGACTAGCTCCAAACTATTCTTACTTAGTATTGTTAATATTGTTTATTGCATTGTTAGTGAAACTTAAAAACAAGTTGCTTCCTACCCTGGCTGAGATCTTCAATTATGCATTGGAACTGTGTGACCATGATCTACAGTGAAGTTTTATAAAGGCTTTGCTTTCACAAACATGAGACAGATCTCCTTGCATAACAATTGGAACCAGCCATATGAAATTCCATACCTGCCCAGTGCCCATCTCAAAAACATACCCGCTTTACATCAGTTTAAAACTGTTTAAAGACTTCCTAATTTCCTGGAGTGAGTGTTGTTTTGTGGTTTCCAGCACTGTAATTGTTTTGCACTGTCATTGACAAAACTTGTTTTCTAATGTGCTGAAATAGTCATAATTAGTCATCTGAGACTATGAGTGTAGCGAGAGTGACTCAGTGAGACTTGTTCATTTTAAGTTTTTCCTTGATTCGCATAATATGATCTTGTACATAAATTTCAGTTATGGATTAGTAATTTATGTGATGTTGAATTGAATTCACGTTAGTTGTATCCCACCTGTTTGTTGGTTTTCCGTAGCTTATTAAGGAATAAATAAATGTTTTAAGTTTTATGTCATGTATGTATGTTTCTAGACAATACAATTGTTTAAAAATTTCTCAAATGCACTGCACAGTGCACACTTGGCTATCAAGATTTATAAATAAGTGCCTTTTAACATGTTAACGACAAGCATGCACTAAAATGTATGGAAAACTAATCCCTCTCATCCTTAAAGGGTTAAAGTTGTTTGAAAATTTATGCTGAACAGAGTTAAATGCAGCAGTGTGTGTATACAATGGAGGTTGGTCCAAGAGTAATAAGGTCCAACACAGGAGAAGGCATTATGGGCTGGAGTTGATGTGTAGGGATGTGGCATCTGCATATACCAGTAAGCAGCGGAGCCCAACCATCACGAACCTGGTGTAGTTGTACCCAAGGCTGGTGAAACTTATTACAGGATAAAGATCCAGAACATGGATTTGTTCCATGGCAGGAAGCCAGTGCAATATTTTTCACATGTATTCTGAAACTAGTGAAAATTTTGGCATGCTGGCTATAGCTTTGGCAGCAAAGTTGAGGATAGACTGGAGCTAATGTAATCAGAACTTTGAAAGCCTAACAAGGATGTATTTGCAGTAATCGCGGTGTTTTGAGGCGAATGAGTGGTCAAGGTTCACTGTGGCAGGAAATGACAGTGTTAGATTTTTAAAGCGATATACTTTTTTCATATGACTTTTGCCTGTTGCAAGGATAGTATTAGAATCTGGGCCGTGGATAGTTCTCCGTCGGGAACCAACCTCTGTTGCTGATGACGAATTGTTGTGATTCCAGTCAGGGATGCAGGACTTTGCTAGTTCTTAATTAAATATCTTATTTAAACTCAACTGTATTATGTTTCAGATGCCCACCGGGCACTGGAGCTTCTGGAGGAGTACCATAGCCAGCTAGTGCAGCCTCATGACCGACCCCTTCGAAATGCTATTGAACGAGTCATTCGAATCTTCAAGAGTCGCCTCTTTCAAGCCCTATTAGGTGAGTTCTCTGGCAATCCATCGTCTGTGGGTACTGGTGATTGGTTATCACTGACACAAGTCAATGCAGAAAACTAGGCAGAGTGTAGATACAGCCCTTTTGTCAGGGTGAAAGGTGACCTAGTTCATATGTGTTAAAGTTTGTTAAAGTTTGTGATAATTTTGCACTTGAAACAGTGTCTGAAACAAGAGGCCAGTTAGCCAGATGTGTTTATTTTGGTGTCATGTTGGTTGCTAGAGAAGAGTAGATTGTAATAGTAATTGAAAATTTATATAGCACCAAGTAAAGAGGTCACTAATCAGGGGCATGCTTTGTACTAGCCTATGTGAAGTTAAATGTCATTAAGAACTGGAATTTCATCAGTTAGCAAAACATTGCCCAGAAAACTGGAAGAGTCACCGTTGGCAGGCCCACACGCACGCACACACACACACACCACACACACACACACCACAACCCACACACACGCACACGCACACACACACACGCACGCACACATGCACCCACGCACACACACACATACACACATAAACACACACACACACAGGCACACACACATTCACACACAGGCACACACACACACACCTACACACACACACGCACGCACACACACACACATACATGTAAACCGCAACCAATGGATTCCCGTCTGTAGTTGACAGATAACGTCATGTCCAGAGCCTCTGGGTGCAACCAATTTGTCAGAAGTTTCTCTCTGAAAGTTCATAATGGAAATTTTTTTATAAAGTGTTGACGATGCGGTTGGTTTTATTGTTTGAATTAATGGTTTAAGCTTCAGATCAATTAATGTTGATGGCTGATCTGATTAGAGACTGGGTGTTTGATATTATCTTATGAGAAAATGTATGCTTCATCTGAGGGAACAGAGTTCTTAAGATCTATGGAACTATGGTACACAGTGCAGCTTTTTAATGAAAAACAGAATATATAATAAGGAAATATTTATTATTTGAGCAGTTATTTGCTATTATAAGAGCAGTTATAAGTGTATACCTTTTACTGTGGCAACAAATTAATAAAATGAGAATTAAACTATTGACAAGGCAAAATGCTTTTAATCAGAGCTTCAAAAGTTTCACAAGAATCTGCAGTGTAGTTGCTTTCAGATATGAAGAAATTACTTTGAAACTATATTTAAAATAAAAACTATAAAAAATAAATAAAAAGAAGTAAAAGGCAACAAAAGACAAAGATGTGGACAGTTGCATAGGATTTAGAAAAGGAACTAAACTGAAAAGTCCTGACATCATACAACATCAGTCATTTTTCTTGGCTTCAATTTTCTTACTTTTTTGCCATTCATGAAAACAATTCATCTTGCACTTAATTCAGTATGCATTCAGAACAATTTTTAGCTTTGAGCTTATAATTCTATTCTGAAATGCTTCAATTAAAGTTCACAAAAGAGTTAAAAATCTGTTTCTTGCTATGTACGTACATTAATTGCATCCTTGCTCAGACCCACACTTTGGCTACCTTTGTAGCATATGTAATCAGATTTAGTTTCCCTTTCAAATGCATGATTTCAGAATTGATCTATCCTGGGATTAATAGTCGGATCAAGATTCAAGTACAACTGAGGGGTTAAGATAATTTAATATCTGTGAAATTCTGGACCTGTGGCTGATAGAGCTATTAAATTGAGCACTTTTCTTCACTGTGCTAAGCGAGTTATTTGCGGCACCCTTGTGAGGCACTTCCATTGTGCTACAGTAAGTGTCTTGATACAGGCTTTCTTACAATTACTGTGGATCTAATAAATGAGCAGTGACTTTTGTTTGTTGTTACGTATCTCTTTTAAATGTGTGGACGTGACATTGTAGCCATTTTGTTGACAGTTGCTTTGTAATTCTGGTGCAAACAGATTGAAACCTACCCAGAGACTCACTTTTTGGGGTATGTTGAGTAAGTCTGTAACATGCAATTGGTTAGCACCATCGAAAAATGTTTGTTACTGCATGGTGACGCTGTGTTAACCCATTAGTGCCTGAATTTTCAAAATCTTCTCGAAGTGTATAACTTTGTTCAGTATAAAGAGTTTGGACAATATCTAGAACAATTACTGCAAAAAGCTTTCTTAGAGGCAAGTTCTTCAAGCTTCCTATTTTGGGGGATTCTAGGCACCCATGGTTAATATAAGGGCATCAAACTGATACATTACTTTAGATATGCACCGTATAAATGTCTAATTACGTATAACAGTATGAAGGTAATATTACGAGTAAGAGATACGCCATGTGGTAACCTAATGGTAGTCATAAGAGATAAGCCACATATGGTAACCTAATTGTAATTGTAATCTTCAAACTTCTACAGCACCACTCGAAGGCCAAGTGCAAGGCACCAGACTATTCACGAGCGCTGGATAATTGTGGGTGAGCAACTTGTCCAAGGTCGCTACACAGTGGCTTGAGGTTGATTCAAACCTGCGACCCTCTGGTTACAAGGCACGTACATCTACACCACTGCGTCACAAGCCTGTGTGTGGCCACTGAATGTTAATGCCTTTGTTTCTTCAGTTACTGCTGTACAGTATAAGACTGAATGCCCTGTAGATTAGTGGAAATATTATCTTTTCCACTTGGTTGTATTTGAATCTTGGTCTGAGGACTATTCCAAGAATTCCAAGATAAAGTATTGACATTATTTGATTCTGATATCCTGCATTGGAAAGATAAACTAAACCCGATTACATGCATTATTTAAGTTAGATAGGCACAGATCGTTCAATATGGTCATTGTTCTTGGTTCTCCTCCATCTTTACTTGCATGACTGAAGTCTTGCATTGGCTTCCTGTCTCCGCTTGTATCCACTTCAAGATCATAACACTAGTCTCTAAGGCGCAACGGGGCTTAACTCCAGCCTACCTTGTGCAAACCTCTCTCTGCTTCTTCTCATCGACCCCCACGTTCTCTGAATTGGCATGATCTGTAGGTTTCCTGCCCTGGCTCAGTCTTGCTTTTTCCCTGTCGCAGGCCCATCCCTATGGAACTCCCTTCCCTTGGTACTGCATGGGACCCTACTTACTGGGTTCTGTCTCTCTGTTCATCATTTAAAGTCTTTCTGTTTCGGCGAGGCTCACATGCTGAGAATGTCTGTGAATACTTCACACTGTGAGAGGCGCTTTATTAATTCCAAGATACCATACCATACCACGCCATACCACGAATGCTCATAGGTATACCATTTTACACACAAAGACACACACACACATGTATGTGCACTTGTATCAACACATGCACGCACACACACACACACACACACACACACACACACACACACACACACACACACACACACACACACACACACACACACACACACACACACACACACACACACACACACACACACACACACACACACACACGCTCATGCACAGAACCAGATTAAACTGAATAGACTTTGCACAGACCAAGAGACAGGCAGGCAGACAGAGTGGTGTCCAACAGATGAGGTCTTGATACCTAGAGGGAAAGGGCATCTAAGTAGGACAAGTTGCACCAGTGGCTCGCCCCATGCTCAACAGAGGAACTGAACCCAAACGAAGGACGAACTGCCTGAGTAGAGGAGCGAGAGATGGGGTTCGTATCTGACATCAATAGCTCTGAGCCGTGGGTCTAGTCCTGCGGTTAATGCAGTTCTTATAATATCCTCAGGATTCTGATTATAAGCCGGCGACGACGACGTTGATGGAATGTGTGCGCTGGACGGTCAGACGAATGCAAACACGTCACATTATGGTCTAATTATGCACCAGGGACACTCTTATGGATATATATATATATACTTATGTATACAGAAATATACATTCTATACATAGATATATTTTATGAACAACTACTTATATAGATTCTACAAAAATATATGTATATGCAGACTTACACACTAAATATATATAATGGTATGCAACTATGTATGTTTGTATGTATATATATATAAAATATATGTATATATGTATGTATGTACGTATGTGACTGAGTGGTCATGCAGATGTTGATCCCAGGCTCGTTCATAATTCAGACAAACTTTTTCAAGGGGTTACTTATGTCAGGTTTTTACGACAAACTGTCACATCCGAATTACAAGGATGCTGTTGCTGCAGTAGTCTTTTCATTGTTGCCATCACTGTCATAGTCGTTATTGTCATCATCGTCATCGTCATCATCATCATCATCATCATCATAATCATCATCAGAGTCCTCGTTGTCACTGTCATGGCTGTACTGATGATGATGATGATCATCATATGAGAACCATAAATCTCATTTATAAGGTATGCTATGGTAGTTGAACATGTTTTATGCACACTGGAAAGTCGTGTAGAGCAGTGGTCTCGGAAGAAGTATCTTTGGAATGCAGCACTGACATAATAAGAGCAGTAGTCAAATTGCTGGACACTGAAGTTGATGAACTTTCCTGAGTATATACTGTTGAACGATGCATAAGGTTAATTGTGAGTTTCGTAATCATAATCGTAGCGTAATGGTAAACTCCAAAAGTTTCCAAAGCGTTATTCTAAAGCTGAGTGCTGAGCACCAGCTTATTCATGAGCTGTACAGCAAATTACCTCTTGCGGCCCATTTGTATCCCAAATGCAGTTGTGACTGATGGTGACATTTCAGACTGAACACAGTGCAGCGTTAGGCCACAATTGGATGCAGTACAGCTTATTGTATCATGATTTTTTGTGTCATTGTTTGTGCGATACTCATGATCATAGTCAGTACTGTGCTCTCGACTTTCAACACTTGCCCCATTTTTTTAAACCAATTGGGATTTTCAGTTTTGTGTTGCTTGAGCTCCTGCAAATAAGCTGGTTTGCTTGAATTAACTATTCTTGAGAAGTGTAATTTTTACAATTCAGTCTTTTCTATCTTTCCATTCCTAACAATTCCATCTTTACAATGCACGTCACGAATATGAAAATCTACAGGCATGAAGTGCAGCTCCTTGCGTCATGCTTTGGGTGTTTGAACATAATGCAAAACCGACCTGGTATGCACGAGGACACTCTGATCAATGCTTTCCAACCCCCAAAGGAGTTGAAAGAGACTGAATAAAAGGACTATAAGCACACATGAGGGGTCAGTGGGGTTTGACATTTGGGTACTAAACTATGGATTATGTATGGCCTGATAATGAGTGTCGGATGTGGGTGGTTGGCAATGCATCATGCAAAGGGCAAGGCTCGAGAGAGGAACTCTGATATAATCTGCAATTACTTTGCTTGGCACACTTCACCTTATGTTACTAAACTCTTTATCATTGTCAAAATTGCCCATTTCATCACGCAACCCACATTCGCTTGCATTTGCGATACGAGTTGTCATTTTTGCTGCCTTTCAGAATTTCCTAATCGTTTGCTTCGTGCATTTTGTTGCGTCCATTTCCGAGAAAAGGAGAAAAAACGAATTATACAGAGTTGTTATTGGCACAATGTTTGCGGACATCTGTGCTGTTGCCGACAGACAAACGCCATTTCAACGGCGGTTGTGCAGGTGCTATGTGTGCCATTGTGCCCACGACAAATGCTTGGAGTGCATGTTATTCACAATGTGTATGTTGTAATCGTAAATGTAATCTCGAGATTTCTACAGCGTGCAAAGAAAGCTCAATTGTGGGTACCCGATTATTCACAGGTGCTCTGCCGAAACAAAATTGTCTGGTAAGGTCATGTTCAGTTCCAGGTCAAGATCCAAGGGTCAGGCAGGTATGGACGGACAATGGTGGATGGCGTTTAGAGTTAGAGTGGAAGAGAGGTAAGGGGAAGAGGAGGAATCGGTGTAGAACTCGTGGAAGAGAGGTGTTTTCGGTTTGAAAGAAAGACCTGCACAGAAATGACAAGAAGTAAATAGTGTTGTTGAGTTTGTAGGTTGGGTATGTTCTGCTCCACTCTGGCAGATATACTTGTATAATATCAGCCATCTGTATGTGGCCTTGTATTATATATTTTATGCAATTGCTTATTTATTATGTGCTTCGTTCAACAATAATCCTCGAAGGCATCATAGACAGATATTGTAGCTGAACGTGGAAACTGCAGTCCAACAAAATAATGGGCAACGTTTCTTTATGGGTGACATGACTTGACAACGGGTTGTCAATTACTCGTGACACGCTTGGATTTCAACTCTACAAACTGAGATCTAACATGCAATACTTAGCTTCCTGTATGCCATGTATGTATAATTTAGTGTATATGTGTATTTGTATATTATTTTTTATGTGTCAATATGTAATTCATATAAAGTAGGGCATTTTAGGATGTATACATGTCTTTTTTAAGCGTATCGATAATATATATATATGTATGTATGTATATGTATGTATCGGTATTTATATGCCCAGAGCACTATATAAATTCCCAGGGCACTATATAAATGCCCAAAGCGCTTTGGGCATTTATATAGTGCCCTGGGCATTTATATAGTGCTCTGGGCATATATATATAGCACTCTGGGCATTTATATAGTGCCCTGGGAATTTATATAGCACCCTGGATATTTATGTAGCGCCTTCTACTTTTCTCACCAGCCTTAACGATGTTGTGGTTCAATTTAAGAATGAGAAGGCATCCGTGGACAAACTGTGGCTCTCTTATTGCAGGCTTCTGTATCAGCAGCAGACTCTTGTAAACACATAGAACCAAACAATGGATTCTTGTCCATGATTGACTGATGATGACCAAAACACCATACAGTAACACAGTGATGATGACAATACAGCACAATAACACAATGTCTTTGTTGTATTGCGGTTTTGTATGTTTCCGTTTGCATTGTATGTGCGTGTTTATTTCTGAGATGGACTTCTTCCATCTACCGTGGTCGAGCATTGTCATCTAACGATAATGGATGGCACACAAATTTACCATTGTCATCTAATGGTAATGGATGGCACACAAATTTACCATTGTCATCTAATGGTAATGGATGGCGCACGAATTTACGGCCATGAAGTATTAATTTTGCAGAAATTCCTGTCATGGCACCGGACTGTCAGTTAACTGTCGTGCGCGCATGAATTATTTACTGGGTCATGTCATCGGGACTGCCTTTATGACGTTGCTGTCTGTCAATGACCCCTGTTTGTATGTGATCTTTCCCCTAGGGTAGGTAACTTAATCGCCTGCTGTGTGCTGCTATCAACCATGACAGGCAGGAGACAACGTTGGTAGCATAAGAACAGCTAAGAACAGCTAACAAGCAGCTGGAAAACCTTCTAATCTTCAGATTAGAATCTAATGTAATGACTTGTATAATGTCGTTATCATAATACGCAAAGCATCAGTTGACGATGACTTAAATCAATCAATCAGTCAATTGAAATTTGTGTGGAACCCATTCAAGATCCCTGTTCAGAGATGCTCCCAACCCAGGCCAAGTGGAAGAATGTAGTGTTACGCAGCGAGTAGAACTGAGAAGAGTTAGTGTTAGGAGGGAGGCATAAGGGATATGAAGGTCAAGGTCAATCCATCTGAGAAGTCACGTCGAAATGGTAAGTCAGAATATTCAGAAGTCAAGCTACAGTCAAGCAAGATGAAACAGACAAGTTTTCAGTTTAGTTCTGAATGTCATTAGAGAACTTGCAGAATGCACAAAACTAGGAAGTAAATTTGAAAGCCTTGAACCCGCCATTGAGAATGTCTAATAGCCCAACTCTGTTTTAGTGCAAGAGTCAGAGTATCATTTGATCAAGAACAATGTTTGCTGGTATAAGGAATGTAGATATGTTTCCTCTTATCTCAAGTGAGTCCCTTTAGATCTGTCATGTAGGATAGTCATGTTAACACTTCAACAACGGCAGACAGTCGAGAGTGTAGTAAAAGCGACCAGGAAACCAATGCAGCTCGTCGTGAAAGTGTTAAGAACATTATAAAGGTTTCTTAAATGCGTCAAATTAGTGTCATAGCAGATACTGAATGTCATGAAAGATATAAAGTGTGACAAATTATATAAAACATACATGAGCAAAATTCCAAGATCAAGACCAGGATGGGAGTATTGAGATTAAGTTCATGCAGGGTTCAGAAACAAGACCAAGACCACATTTGTTTGCATTGGAGACCAAGACAGCAATCTTGAGACCCTATTACTGTACAAAACAGTACATGGGCGATATGAAGACTGTTATTTTATTCAAATTTTGATACCTAGATGTCGTCAAGACTGCTGATTTGATTCAGGTTTTGATTCAAAATCAAGTGAGAGTGCTGATTTAATTAAAAATAATTCAGTTAGAAAGAAGGTTTGAAGGTTCCTTACAAGCGCACCAGAACATGTACCTACATTTCCCATAACTGCAGCAATTCTATCCTTGCAAGCCTTTTAGTTACACTAGAAAAAAACTGGAATTTAATTTCATTTGACTCAATTTGACTTGTCCATTTGACGTTGTTTTGAAAGATTTTTTAGCCAAATCACTTGCCTGTTATTACAGCCAACTTCTTTAAATGTATTTAAAAAAAATAATAAATTATATGCAGGTTATGTTACCAGAAAATTCATGTTACTGTGTTTTTAACACTACCTGGCCATATGACATAGTTGGTTAGACCTGTTTTCAGTCATGAAATAAAATGTGTTGTATCTATTTCTTGAGAATTATTTTGAAAAGATAATTCTTTTCTTCTTCAGAGTAGGGCTTTAGAAATTTGGAGTTTTCGATTACAATTTTGTAAGAACATTCTAATGAGTTTTTGGAACTGAGTCAACTTGAACTATTTAAACATTCCTGCTTATCATCAGTAGGGCCATCCTGGGAATTTGCTTTGGTGTTGCTGGTGCAGTTAAGCTTACTTGTAACTAGATATTTTTACAGTGGCTGTTGAATCTGAGCTTTTAGGGTTGGTATGGAACAGTTTCTTGCAGGTGGTGTTGAAGTGGCTTCCAATGTTAAACAAGCAGGGGCGCAACTTTGGTCTAAAAAGTGGGGGTACCAATTTCTTACATACACAAAGCAAGGTGGAGACTGTGATTGCGATCTCTGGGAAGGCACAATAATAATATATTGATTAGCAATGTTCAAAAATTGGGGGTACAAGTACCCCTCGTACCCCCCACAAATTACGCCTATGTAAACAAGGCTAAATCAAGTGCTTATATCTTCCTGAAAATTGAAATTGGCATTAGTAATTGTCAGAGTTTAGGTAGTTTACTTACAACTGATATTAGTCGGCCCCTAAGATTTGATAGTTAGATCAAAGATTCGGGATTTGATTTGAGATTTGAAGTTTGGAATTTAAACTGCAAGGCTGAAAGGTTATAGATTTGAGATAAAGATTGGATTTGGGATTTGATCATCACTGTGAAAGACATACATATATTAGAATACATGTGAGAAACACTGCAGTGGCTTCCAGATAACTTTCAAGATCCTTTTGCTGGGATGGGCCTCACTTATCAGAAGGGGCCTGGCATCCAGCTGGAAGCTCTGTGTACCAGTCTTTAGTTACCCAGTCTGATGCTCCTGGATATATACAGTGCTGTGGTTCTGCACACTTCAGACATCAGTTTCGGGTTTTTTGTGTATCAACCTTCTGGAATGGATTTTCTTGCTTATGCATACTGTTCAATTGACTTTGCACAGTCTTATCATACCTTAAGTCATATATGCGTTAGTTAATATGAGCAGGTTGTAGGCTCTTGAGATGTGGGTCTGGCGCAGGATGGAAAAGGTTAGCTGGAATGCTCATTCCAGAACAAACGAAGAGGTGCTGTATAGAGTGGACAAAATCTCTAATAGCTACTATTAGAGAAAGACAGAGGAAGTGGGGGATTAGTCGCATACTGAGAGCTGAGAATCAGACAAGAGTAAATAATCGATTAGATACAAAGGTGTTTGTCTAATCGATTAGCTAATTGATTAGACAAACTGCTAACATTTTCTAATTCTAATTGATTAGCTGTTGCCTGATCCTAATTCTAATTCTGATTAGAAAATTTTGTAGCTAATTCTAATCATAAAATGTTTAGCTCATCGATTAGATTTTTAAAATTACGTATGCACTGATTCAAGACATGCTAATTGTAAAATCCAATAATGAGCTTCTGCAGCAACGATGTCAGCATGTATTGATGTCAGCATGTATTGATGTCAGCATGTATTGATGTCAGCATGTATTGACCAACGTGTTGTTGCTTGCTGGGTTATGGACTGTTCTGACATAGTAGCTGTGCTGCTTTAGGTACTATAATAGACTACAGTAACTTACTGTAGTAACTTGCTGTGCTTTGATCAAAATTTTACTAATTCTTGAAGCAAATATATGTATGAATTATCGAAATCTAATTCTAATTGCTAATTGATTAGCTGAGCACTGCTATTTCTAATTTTAATCGATTAGCTACAAGATTTTGCTAATTCTAATTCGAATCGATTAGCAAATTTAAGTAGGGCTAATTATAATTCTTATCGATTAGCAATTTAACAAATCATGCCCATCTCTGCTGAGAACAATCGTGTAGGAAAGAATGGAGGGAAAAAGAATGAGAGGAAGACCTAGACGGATGGTGCTGGACTGGATGATGTTGGATGGATACAGTACACTGAAGTAGTAAGGCCAACATCGGGCTGGGTGGTGCAATTGGACGTTTGAACTTGCCCAAGGCAGAGAACTTGAAGGAGAAGGTTAGACAGCCATATTTGCAGTGTATGTATCCATGCATGTATGCATCGTCACATGCACGGTGGTGGTGGTTACAGTGGTAATGATGATGACATGGATGTGTACTAGGGGTCAGCCGGGTAGACATTTTCCACCGAGTACCGAATCCGAGTATTTGGATGTACTATTTGCCGGATCCGGGTACGAACCGAGTACCATTTGTTCCGTATGCAAAGCTTTACATTTTCATGCAATGAAAAAATATCAAAATAAATTTCTGTACTTGTAATAACTAACTAATACATTTCGAATTTTAGAAATAAATAATCAATGACATGGACTTGACTTCCGTTGAGGACTTCCGGTGTTGGTGTTTTTTGTACTTTTCTTCTTCAAAATGAATATGCTAGATGAAGCTCAAAGCTGATATTACGACCCTACAAATTCCGACATGTGAGGCAGACAAACAACTATTTGTGTTTACAGTATTTGCTGAGGCGAATACTTCCGAATAGTGCTAAAAAACGAGATATTCGGCCGAGGCAAATGTCCGAAGCGATTTCCGGCTGACCCCTAATGTGTACATTTATATATATATAGCACATTTCAAGGACCTTCTCAAAAGCAATGGGGCACTACAGAAGTTATTGCCACACTAAATGGCTTACACGACCGTCTACACATATAATCGCAGCCTGCACTGCACGTGGCTGTCGCGCTCCATAACCCAGACAATCTCATTTTGTGCGGCCTGCCATCTGGCCAGAAGCGCACTCTGGTGACGGTGGCGACGGCGGTTGGCGGCTGAGCTCATCTAGGCGGCTCAGCGACCAACAACGACGACGTTCGCCTTAATTTTGTTATTGCACGGTCGATGAGAAGTGGAGCGGTCGGACGCCGACTGGCAGCCTTGCAACTGCAGGCCGAAACATTTATATTTTAGCACGTAGAGATGTGCTTTTGGCCGGATCGCAGCTGCGACTCCGGGTGACTCCCAGATATGGCACCTGCCTCACCAGTGCCTGTCTTCGCCAACTACTTATGCATTATTCAGTCGCTTGTGTGCCGCCGCTGCCGCTGCCTTGGACGGTGAACTGTGGCTGCCGCTATTCAGTTTATGCCACGGCATCCACGATGCTATGTTTCGGAATATTTTGGGTGAATTTGAGCATTATCACTGAGTCACTGATTCGTGTTTCTGTGTGGCGTTGCACTTGTTAACAATATTTGTGATTATAATAAAAATTATGATACTAATAATAATCTGTATGAATATTTTCATGTTGCCAGTGTGAATGTTTTTGTCGGTATGTCTGAATGTGTGCTTTTATGGCACAGTTGATTATTATCTGTGACTTATTTCTGCTGCTCATGATAACATTGATCACAACAGCATTGTGGATGATGATGAAGAAGAATCTGATGATAACGATGATGATGATGATGATGATGATGATGATGATGATGACGACGACGACGACGACGACGACGACGACGACGACGCCGCCGATGATGATGATGATGATGATGATGATGATGATGATGATGATGATGATGATGATGATGATGATGATGATGATGATGAATATAGTATAAAGAATGATTATATTAATGATGTTATTGTGATGGCAATAATGTTAATTTTATAACAGACATTTCTGACGATGATGCCATGACTTTAAATATTTATGTGTGATATGAAATCATACTCCGCCATTCTTTAGGGCAGCAGTTTTCATAGAGAATTAGTGCACCTAAGGTTTTGGAGTTTCAGCTCCATTTCATTGATGTTTTAAAGTTGGCTGACTAGTAATCTGCTTCATTGCCATTCACTGTTTCTTCAGTTATAATTGGAATCTTTTATTAGACTCATTATTTGAGCAAAAACTGTTTTTGATGCTGTAGTGGTCCAGCTAAACTCAGTCTTTCTAATAAATTCTGCTGTACCGCTTTGTGCATTGATATTCAGATGGAACTGTTGTTATTTGAAGTTTCTTTGCAACTAGCAAATTTACAAAAGTTATAATGTGACTTCAATAAAAACCAGTCAGATGCTGTCTCTGTTGTAGCCTTAATGATGTTAAAGTTCATTAGCAACAAAGGTTCATCAATAATTAAACAGTGCTTAGATAACTAGGAAAGTCACAGCTTCCACATGCGCATAGAGTTCAAACAATGGGTTCCAGAACTTCCAGTTTATAGTTGATGATACATTCAAAGTTCCGGAACTGCATTGCATCAGGTTGAACCAGCATTCATTGAAGCAGGAGCCTGTGGGCGTAGAGCCTTTTCATGATTGACATACGATGCGACTTCATACTCTCCTCGTCCTGCCTTCACTGAATCCAAGATTTCCCGGATTTGAAGAGTCTGAAGTTCGATGCTGTCCAAGTGCTAACCTATCCACCCTTTACAGATGGACCCGTCCAGAATTGATGATTGTAATATGGCCACCTTCCAAAAACTCAGGAAATCCTTTGCAGAAATGTCTCTGTCAAATCCCCGACAGCTATATGGACTTCATATGTCCTACATGTTTGTCCCTATGATTCTCTATGTAGGACACATGAAGTATACGTGGAATATTGTCCTTTGGACTTAATTTGTCCTACATATGATGTGGCTGCTGGATATCGGTATTATGGATTCTTAGATTTTCTGAAATAGATGATAAATGATTATAATTAGTGCAACAAATGGTTGAACACCGATAAGTGAACTTTTCATATCTTGTTGGTACAGACATCCAGGATTTCTACGAGACTACTCTGCTCGATGAGACAAAGACAACTCAACAGAAAACAATGGAAACACTTCAGATTGTATCAAAGTGGGAACAGCAGCTCACAATCGTTGGAACACACCTTCAACCGGAGGTATGTAATTTCAGTTCTTAGCTTTGAAATAACTTTAACTTTGTGAAACCATGAATAGCTAATATGATATGATATGATATGATATGATATGATATGATATGATATGATATGATATGATATGTTTATTTGGTAACCAAACTTTTACAGATAAAGCAGAAACATGCATTATTATATTCCAAAGTCAGGCTACACAGGAGGAGTAGAAAATCTAAGAATCCATAATACTCTCAGAATAGTGGAGTAGGATAGTGAGCTGCAAATATTAATAACTCTAACAGTCGATTGGGATAACAAGAAACACTGGATAGCGAATATTTAGTGGATTAGAATAGCAAGCAGTGATTGATAGCTGTAATAGTGGTTTTGCATTGCAGACAACATTGGATAACTGTTGTAGTGAATAGCAAGTGCACAATAGGTAGAGCTGAGATTAGCCTAGCAAGCAACAATGGCTAGTTTGAGGAGAGGGTTACACTGGACAGTGCCTTATAAGAACTAGAACATGTTAAAAACCAATCAACGATGGCTAAAGCCAGCTGGACAACGTTCCATCCATTCCAATTGAAATTTTCCGGTTGGATTGGGTCAGATCGAATCGCTTCAGTGTACAAAAGGAAAAAATCAGTCGGGGAACAATCAGTGTCCGTCTGAACATGTTCAGGGTTTTTCATCCTGATTGGGGACTGACTAACTCCATCCGAACCCAATTAACCCGATAAAGTGGGCGTGCCTGAGCCCCGTCATAATCACATCATGTCACGACCTGCTGCTAGAGCAGGTGGCAGTAAGGTGATTTTGACAGCACTCAGATATATGTATATTTATTATTATATATTGTATATATAATTTATAGAACTAATATAATTCTGATATATAATTGCATGTAAGTATGCAGCAAAGTATATAATGTAGTGCATTTGAAGTAACTCATGAAGACGCTGCAGTACCTTACATTTGTGCAATGCCTGGTAAATAATTATACTGTTATAATAAATGTAATATACTGTAGGATAATATTCATATATTATTAATTAAGTATATATTATAGCTGCATATATTATAGTCATATAGCTTGTAAATAAGACACTATTGGCTCAGAGAAGCGGCTACATTCGCATCAGACCGTAGCACAACTGTCGACTGGGTATCGTACACCAACCCGTTATGATCCGACACTATCAGACCGAAATGTTCCGACGAGAAATTTACCGTGATCGTTTGCCCAATCAGCCGACCGACAAAGACTGGCAACGTACATTGACCCGACCCGATCCGATCGAATTTTTCCAGTCGAATCGGATTGCATCGTATTGGTGTACAGCCACTGTAACATGCAACAGATCAGATGCAGCCTAAAGTGTCCATGGGCAAAAAGCAACAGCCTATGACTGACTAGCAATTGACCTTGGCTGACAAGTAACATCTGATGTGTGTCTCTGCATTTTTTGTGGATTTTGTGTGTCTGACTACAACCACATTTTTCTGAATTTCCGTGTGTCTGACTACACCCACATTTTTCTGGATTTCCGTGTGTCTGACTACAACTACATTTTTCTGGATTTCCATGTGTCTGACTACAGCCACTGTTTTCTGGATTTCCGTGTGTCTGACTACAACCACATTTTTCTGGATTTTCGTGTGTCTCACTACAACCACATTTTTCTGGATTTTCGTGTGTCTCACTACAACCACATTTTTCTGGATTTTCGTGTGTCTGACTACAACCACATCTTTCTGGATTTCCATGTGTCTGACTACAACCACATTTTTCTGGATTTTTGTGTGTCTGACTACAACCACATTTTTCTGGATTTTCGTGTGTCTCACTACAACCACATTTTTGTGGATTTTCATGTGTCTAACTACAACCACATTTTTCTGGATTTTCATGTGTCTGACTACAACCACATTTTTGTGGATTTCCGTGTGTCTGACTACAACCACATTTTTCTGGGTTTTCGTGTGTCTCACTACAACCACATTTTTCTGGATTTTCGTGTGTCTCACTACAACCACATTTTTCTGGATTTTCGTGTGTCTCACTACAACCACATTTTTCTGGATTTTCGTGTGTCTGACTACAACAAAATTTTTCTGGATTTCCGTGTGTCTGACTACAACCACATTTTTCTGGATTTCCGTGTGCCTGACTACAACCACATTTTTCTGGATTTCCGTGTGTCTGACTACAACCACATTTTTCTGGATTTTCGTGTGTCTGACTACAACCAGATTTTTTGTGTTTTCGTGTGTCTGACTACAACCAACGTCTGAACTTTTGTCTTCCTAATGTGGACTTAGATTGAAAAGTGCTCGCCCTTATCACAAGATCACTTTGCTGTGTGTGTATGTGCGTGCGTGCGTGCGTGCGTGCCTGCGTGCACATGTGTGCATATGTTTGTGTGTAGGCTATGCATGCATGTTGTACATGTATGTGTGTGTACATGCATGTATGCATGAATCTATGCACATATCTATGTGTATATGCATAAATACGAATACGAATGTTTGCATTCACACATATCTACCACTGCTGCAACAGAAAATTCAC
The DNA here is from genome assembly GCA_963556255.1 of Allolobophora icterica. Taxonomy (NCBI): domain Eukaryota; kingdom Metazoa; phylum Annelida; class Clitellata; order Crassiclitellata; family Lumbricidae; genus Allolobophora; species Allolobophora icterica. The sequence continues at coordinate 21,962,116 of OY744615.1, read as the reverse complement.
TGTGTGAGAAAGCCTGATGTGCTCGCAATGAAGTGCGGAAGTGGAGCACCTGAAATAGACTTCAACCGAACTGTAAGTGAAGCATAGGGATCGGATTGGTTACCTGTCTGACTCCACACTAGAACACTCAGCTGTCTGATGTTACGCCCAGGCAACCAGCAAGAATTGATTTAGCAGACGGATCTTCAATCAATCCATTCCTCCACAGGAAGCCAGGACAGAGTTTCTAGCACATATTCACGTCATTCGTGAATTGAAACCAGTTCTAACATCTTAAGAACATTAAACCTCTGCCATAGGTCACAAAAGTCAGGTCCGAAAGGACAGGAAGTCCCACATTTCGGCACTCCTAGAATGTGCTTGAAAGGAAATGTAGAAATGTTTTGTTACATCATATTACATATTCAAGTATTTCAGCTGTCTGGCCACACCCCAGCAGCACAGCTGAGTGCCACCTGGAAATGATGTATTCTGTGTTTAAGCATGCCTACTAGAGTTGCAGTATGTAGTCAGTCTGCGTAAATGTAATGTAAATCTTCTAAATTTCTCAGTCACACAAAAGCCACGTCAGAGAGACCAGCTTATTCACTGGTGCTATATCAAATGAAGTCCGCAATAGCCAGGTTGTTTTGTACGTTCTGGTGCCAGGTCAGAATCCAGGGAGGGCAAGCCAAGGAGACAGCACAGTGGAAATCGTTGAAGATGGTGGTCGTGGATCAGGAGTAGAATCAGGATAGGATCAGTTGAAGAGTTCAGTTTTCAGTCATGAGTGGAAAACTGCAGAGGAGAGGGCAAGGGGAAAAGAGGTGAGATTAACAGGCGAGATAGAAGAATGAGCAAACTGGCGAAGATCTTTTTGGGGAGTTTGTTCCAAATAGCTGGTGCAGTATAGACTAAGGAACAGTTGCAGAATTTCAGAGTGGAGGAGACTGGATGCCAAGATAGATATGTGTGTGAGGAACGAGTAGATCTGGGCGGTTGGATGGTGTCATAAATCACTGAAGACCTGTTTGTAAAGAATGTTTTGTAAAGGCAAGCAAAATATTGTTCTGATTTTGAAGGCTTATGCTCTTGTCTGCCAGTACATTACCTGCAGGTAACGGATTTAGCAGATCATATAAGCAATTCAAATGGCAAAAGATTTTAATGCATGTTCAAGTGCTCCTAATTACCCTCGAGATACATCAATCCGTCATTGATGTTTTGGTTGATAAAAAATGTTGCATGAGAACCTGCTATGTTCTGGAACAGAGAGAATTGAGTGAAAACTGTTATTGACCAAGGTAGATTTTTAACTTGCAAAATCTGAATTAATTTCAAGAACCTTTCGTTTGATGACAGTGAAATCCAAGTGAGCCATTACCTCTAGAAAGTTCTGAGTTGCCCATAGTTGCTGAATGTTCGTGGGACAGTTGAACGAATGAAACCATTTACTAAATCACCAGCAAATGCCGTTACAGACAATAACACATAATAGAAACTAAGGCTGCCAAGGCGGTCAACATCCGGCTGAATACTGGATTGCCTGACTTACAGAATAAATTTTTTACAGCAGTTTTCACGTTCTAATATCCGTATTGGTTTTGCAATAATATACCTCACAGAAAATGGCAAATAACACGAGTGACTTGACTTGAATGGTGCAATAAACAATAATAAACAGAGTTCCAAGGTTTCATGAATATGCAAAGGAAGTCAGTTGGACAGAAGCCAATCCAGCGCATTACACACACATATTCAGAGACATTATTAAATGTGGACTTTCTCACAAATCAGTCTAGCGGCCAACCACAATACGTAATGCGGACCAAACAGTTTGCACCTTTACCACGTAAAGCAATGCTCTTAATGAGGTAACAGTACACGCCTTATACTGTGTGTGTAAGCAGGTGCTTGTTTCCCATAGTGATACTGTAGCCTCGATCCTTCTCATTTTCAATGTATTTTTTGAGTGAGATCCTTCATCATTGCATCATGTTTTCAGTGGGCACCATGCTACTTATAGGTCCCCACATTCAGGCCATGCTGATCCGTTTTCCTTCCATCCAACTGGACATCACTGATACATTGCCTGACCTGGAATGAAATATGAATTATGGAATGAGTAGTTATCAAGCTTTGACCTGGACCAAAACCTGATTTCGATCCAGGTCAAAGCATAATAACTACTCTTTCCAGAATTCTGCTGTTGTTTTCAACAGAGCTATCAGAAGTGCTGTACCAGAGAAAAGACGGATGCCGTAGAAAAATGTTACAGCACATCCGATAGAGCTCTGTTGAAAATTACAGCCCAATTTTATCCTGGAATGCAATGATCCCATCTTCAGAACAGGCCTCTGGCAAATATGCTGTAACAGACTTGCTTTCCATGCTGCTATCCATAAATCCCAGTCATCATCGTTCATTAATATGCTGGCGCCGAGAATTTATGGCGGCCGTAGAGGCAGAGACGATGCTGTTGATTGGACGAACAAAGCATACCGGTCATATCTCTCGGTAACTTCTCTGGTCAACGCACGCAATTCAGGATGGACGAGAATTTTTGTGCTGTCTTTAAAAAGACAGTGTCGTGGAAAATATTGCTTCTTCAATAACATGTAAACAACATTCCTCGACCAGACGAATTTTGTTACCTATATGTAATTGGATTGGCTTTCTTACAGGTTTACTTCGTTAGGTCTTGTTCAGCTTACAGCTTTGCAACTTCATTTTATGGATACTTTATTTTATATCCAAAAATTTCTTCATAGTATACATACATACATATATATGCATATGTACATACATGGTCTAGCCTTTTGCTATTTAAGGACCAGATAGAAAATCCTCACACATACATTCATACATTCGTGCATATATGCAGGCATATGTCTGTATATAACTGGGCATTTTTATAGCACCTGGTAGTGATCTTACAGCAGTGCTTTTTTTCTCATTACAACAGTAACAGGACAGAATGTGACAAGGGTTCTGGGTGGCTTATGTGCCTGCATTGTTGTTGCTGTTGCTACATTTAATGTATTCCATTCAAGTAAAAATGTGAGATATGATATGTTTGCAGGGACTTATTTGTCCACCAATGATTTACTGGCATGCAGGTGTGATTGCTTTTGTAAAACCGTTTCTTACTTCACCCAATGATTTTTATGTGTCCGCTACTCTTACCAGATAGAATCAGCTTTGTTGGCGATGTTCATGCCCCTCTGGTTCGTGCTGCATTATCATCATCCTGGTTACTCGCTGGTGGCAGGAGAATTTGCGCTTCCATTGTCATCGTGTTTCTTGTTTGATTTACGCAGTTCGTTAATTTTACTTGTCTGCCGAACATCCAGTGTGTCTGGATCACGTGATCCTTCGGCTAGATCTGTAATGATCTTTGAACAGTCGTTGCGATGTTTGTTTTAACTTATGTAGCGCAGCAGCTCATCGAGAGGGTTAATGGCTGTGTAAATGGTGCCTGAGCGTGGAGCACATCTCTGGCACGACTTACTCTCGCTGTGCTTTGTGCGGATGCATTTTTGTTTCCGGATCTATGTGACAGTTTACATTCATGCAACAATGTGCAGCATTTGTTTTCATTTGGCATGCCTTAGAATGACCATTGCGTGCCGTGGAATCTGGGAGTTTAGTTTCCTCGAATGACCATTGAATTCCGTGGAATCTGGGAGTTTAATTTCCTAGAATGACCATTGCATGACGTGGGATCTGGGAGTTTAGTTTCCTAGAATGACCATTGCATGCCTTGGAATCTGGGAGTTTAATTTCCTAGAATGATCATTGCATGCCTTGGAATCTGGGAGTTTAATTTCCTAGAATGACCATTGCATGCCGTGGAATCCGGGAGTTTAATTTCCTAGAATGACGATTGCATGCCTTGGAATCTGGGAGTTTAATTTCCTAGAATGACCATTGCATGTCTTGGAATCTGGGAGTTTAATTTCCTAGAATGACTATTGCATGCCTTGGAATCTGGGAGTTTAATTTCCTAGAATGACCATTGCATGCCTTGGAATCTGGGAGTTTAATTTCCTAGAATGACCATTGCATGCCGTGGAATCTGGGAATTTAATTTCCTAGAATGACCATTGCATGCCTTGGAATCTGGGAGTTTAATTTCCTAGAATGACCATTGCATGCCGTGGAATCTGGGAGTTTAATTTCCTAGAATGACCATTGCATGCCGTGGAATCTGGGAGTTTAATTCCCTAGAATGACCATTGCATTCCGTGGAATCTGGGAGTTTAATTTCCTAGAATGACCATTGCATGCCATGTAATCTGGGAGTTTAATTTCCTAGAATGACCATTGCATGCCGTGGAATCTTGGAGTTTAATTTCCTAGAATGACCATTGCATGCCGTGGAATCTGGGAGTTTAATTTCCTAGAATGACCACTGCATGCCGTGGGATCTGGGAGTTTAATTTCCTAGATTGACCATTGCATTCCGTGGAATCTGGGAGTTTAATTTCCTAGAATGACCATTGCATGCCGTGGAATCTGGGAGTTTAATTTCCTAGAATGACCATTGCATGCCGTGGAATCCGGGAGTTTAATTTCCTAGAATGACCATTGCATGTCTTGGAATGTGGGAGTTTAATTTCCTAGAATGACCATTGCATGCCGTGGAATCTGGGAGTTTAATTTCCTAGAATGACCACTGCATGCCGTGGAATCTGGGAGTTTAATTTCCTAGATTGACCATTGCATTCCGTGGAATCTGGGAGTTTAATTTCCTAGAATGACTATTGCATGCCTTGGAATCTGGGAGTTTAATTTCGTAGAATGACCATTGCATGCCGTGGAATCTGGGAGTTTAATTTCCTAGAATGACCATTGCATGCCGTGGAATCTGGGAGTTTAATTTCCTAGAATGACCATTGCATTACGTGGGATCTGGGAGTTTAGTTTCCTAGAATGACCATTGCATGCCTTGGAATCTGGGAGTTTAATTTCCTAGAATGACCATTGCATGACGTGGAATCTGGGAGTTTAATTTCCTAGAATGACCATTGCATGCCGTGGAATCTGGGAGTTTAATTTCCTAGAATGACCATTGCATGACGTGGAATCTGGGAGTTTAATTTCCTAGAATGACCATTGCATGACGTGGAATCTGGGAGTTTAATTTCCTAGAATGACCATTGCATGCCTTGGAATCTGGGAGTTTAATTTCCTAGAATGACCATTGCATGACGTGGAATCTGGGAGTTTAATTTCCTAGAATGACCATTGCATGCCGTGGAATCTGGGAGTTTAATTTCCTAGAATGACCATTGCATTCCGTGGGATCTGGGAGTTTAGTTTCCTAGAATGACCATTGCATGCCTTGGAATCTGGGAGTTTAATTTCCTAGAATGACCACTGCATGCCGTGGAATCTGGGAGTTTAATTTCCTAGAATGACCATTGCATGCCGTGGAATCCGGGAGTTTAATTTCCTAGATTGACCATTGCATTCCGTGGAATCTGGGAGTTTAATTTCCTAGATTGACCATTGCATTCCGTGGAATCTGGGAGTTTAATTTCCTAGAATGACCATTGCATGCCGTGGAATCTGGGAGTTTAATTTCCTAGAATGACCATTGCATGACGTGGGATCTGGGAGTTTAATTTCCTAGAATGACCATTGCATGCCTTGGAATCTGGGAGTTTAATTTCCTAGAATGATCATTGCATGCCTTGGAATCTGGGAGTTTAATTTCCTAGAATGACCATTGCATTCCGTGGAATCCGGGAGTTTAATTTCCTAGAATGACCATTGCATTCCGTGGAATCCGGGAGTTTAATTTCCTAGAATGACCATTGCATTCCGTGGAATCTGGGAGTTTAATTTCCTAGAATGACCATTGCATTCCGTGGAATCCGGGAGTTTAATTTCCTAGAATGACCATTGCATGCCGTGGAATCCGGGAGTTTAATTTCCTAGAATGACCATTGCATTCCGTGGAATCTGGGAGTTTAATTTCATAGAAGACCATTGCATGCCATGGGGATTGGGAATATGAAATGGGCCATTCTGCTACATAGCTTCAGGCACGCCCCCATCAGCCTATTCCTTCCTCCAAGTCTCACTTTCTCTGTCATTACCAGCAGTAACTGGTGGCCTGCTATGGACCCCATGATGGTGGCCGTCTGGGTTGAGATGAAAGGGGCTATAATTATTAAACATTGACATTGATTCTCAGTTGTCAAACAGTGGCCAAGTTTAGTCTGCAAAAATACTAATACGATTTAACAAGACTTTATGTTCAGACAAAGGAAATTAATTAAATTAAATTAAGAAATTAATTAATTAATGTAGCTTATTGCTGTTTGATTAAATTTCTTCCATAAACATTTGCATACTTGTGAAACAATATGCATGGTCATGTTTTGAAATTTACATTAACGATTAAACTGCGAAAGACATGCTGTCATTTTAAATTTATACGACACATTTATAACACAAACAGAACTTCGTAGATCCAAGCAATGGTACACACAAAAAAACTTAGAGAACATGTAGAGCGTGTCAGATGCAAATTGAAAAGACAAATTTGGCACAAGTTGTGATCTTCTTCCTACATATCGGTAGATCTGAAAGTTCTAAGGACGGCCAGAGTTATTACCCAATCCTGGACCATCTTATGACCAGCATTGCCTTCATAATTGCTTTCCACCGTAACGACATGATGATGTCTCCTCTGGCCTGATCCGCAGATTTTGACCTGGTACCGAAAATGACCCAACAGTCTGGCTGTTACGGACTTGATTTTATGGAGTGCCAGTAAATGAGCTTGTCTCCATGGTGCAGTTTTTGTATACCACTGAGCAATTTCAGTTTTATATAGCATTAGGTTGCATTACCTTGTCTATTTGTTAACATGGTGTGTTAGTCATTTCTCATATATCAGCGTAATCATTTTATTTTATTTGAAAATATAATATAATATAATGCATATTTGAAATATAACATAATATTTCTAATATATCAATATAGTCATTTTAATTTCTTATATACAGAAGTACTACATGCCGATGGCACCTGGACCGGATCCATGCCAGCGCTTTCAGCATCAACTCTCGGAGTCTTCCGACACCCAGCATCCGCAACCGCAGCCACCATGCGAGCTCAACAATGTCGCCTATCAGCAGCAGCCACCACAGCCTCCCGTGCATCAGCCTGCTCAGGGAACGCTTCACCCGTACCTGAGCCAGGGTGGGCCGTCACCACCCCAGGCTCCTCTCTACTCGACAATCGGGCGGGCCCCAAGCAGCTCCCGCCTGACCGAGTGGCAACCGACCGAAGATCTTGGACGCTCTGGAGGAGTGGGAATTGCAAGTGGAGTGGCAGCCAGTGCAGCTTCCGTACTGTCGTCTGTGGGATCGCAGATGTCCCAGTTGCACCAGCTGCAAAGACATCCAGTGAGTCTGGCTTCATTATATTATATCAACTGATTTGATGTCCAGTCACATTACAGGTTCATCTTGAAATCATCCAACTCCACCTATTGCAGTATGTATGTATGTATGTATGTATGTATGTATGTATGTATGTATGTATGTATGTATGTATGTTTGTATGTATGTACGTACGTATGTATGTATGTATGTATGTATATATGTATGTAAGTATGTATGTATGTTTGTATGCATGTATGTATGTATGTATGTTTGTATGTCTGTCTGTATGTATGTATGTATGTATGTATGTATGTATGTATGTATGTATGTATGTATGTATGTATGTATGTATGTATGTATGTATGTATGTATGTATGTATGTATGTATGTATATTTATGAATGTATGTATGTATGTATGTATCAAGACACTTAATATAGTGCCTTTTAAGTATCTCACTGCACACGTGGCTATCTGACCAATCTAAACAAATGTGTTTTAAGACAGTTTGAGAATGGTTGCTGCACAGGGCTGATGAGTGCAAGAGCGTGTAAATGCAATGAAAGATGTTCCAATACATGAGAAGGCATGTGAGCTTGAGTTGAAGTGCACAAGCATGGCACCTGCATATCTCCATGGCTAATAGAGCACAACGATCGCCGACCAGGTTGACTTGAAACTGGCACCCAGAGCTCCCTGATGTATGCTGGGGCAGAACCAATGATTGAAGCATGTGCCAGCAAGATGATCTTAAAGAAATCCACTGGGCAACAGGAAGACAGTGTAACGTGTCCTGCATATTATATTGCGATATATGCGAATGTTTTGGCTTATTGGCTACGACTCGGGCTGCATAATATATGCTATATAGTAATATATATATATATGTATATATATATATATTATGGTTAATGCTATGTATATATATACCACTGTGTGTTTGTTTATTAACTTTAGAAGATCTATTTAACAGACGTTGTTCACCAGAGTGCTGTTTGGCAGCTGGTTTAATAAAGAATATAGTTACTTACTTACTTACTTACTTTTACAATATAGGATGGACTGGAGTTGGTGCAATCGGAATCCTGGGAGGCACGCAAGGACTGAATTGCCATAATTCAGTCGTTTTAAGATGAACGAGTGCACGTGGGTCACTGCAGCATTGATCGATAGATTGTGTCTTATAATCCATAACTGGCACAGCTGATATAAGCAGGACCTGCAAAGGAAGTTCGAGTGATCTACCATGGTCAAGTCTCCGTCCAGAAGCACGCACAGGTTGCGGACGACAAACTGGGGATCCCAATTACTTTCACCAATGTTTGATCGCACCTGACGTGTGCCAAACCAAACCAGGACGTTGGGATAAGGTGAAATGTGCATTTTTTAGGTGAGGAAGATAGCAGAAGCGATTTTATCTCTTCGCCAGTCACCATTTCGAACTGACCTAGGCGGCTTTCTGTTGTAGAGTATGAGGTTTGAGCGGAGCCCTATGTCTCTTTACGGACATCTAAAACTTTCGTAGAGATGTCGAGCAGGTAATCCTCTGTAGTAATAACGATGGATACTGCGATTTGCTCGAATGATCCAGAAGCATTGACATGTCAAACCAGAGCCACCAGCTGTTCTTGGAGTGGTGGGCAGTGAGTCTCTCCCAATAGCTTCTCTCCTTTTCCTGGATGAAGGAGTGCTTTTTTATCAGGAGCCGAATCCTTTCAATGTTTTCCTTGTTCAACTCTGTTCTCTTGTAGAGGCGCTCTGCCCGCCTAACTGTCCTGCATACCGCTGTGCACTCTGAGTCAAACCAGGGAGTGAGATGATTGCATCGCATGCAGACAGAACATGGCGGAAGCAGGTGATTAATGATGGAACCAAGCGTAAACTCCTACGGGTTGAACATCTCTGTGCAGGCTCTGGCAAAAGGTCACAGTCTGGTGCAGTGACTTCCACTCCCAGTGACCTCTTTAATGACATGGCAGGTGTGGATACTGTAAATGAGCAGACTGTGACTGGAAATTGTTGGGGCTCCTGGTCTGTTGTAACTGGGCTGCAGCCTGCAGTCATCTCATGTGATGATTAAATCCAGGCAGCCACAATGCTTATGCGCAGGCGTGTTGACGTGCTGCTTCAATCCGAAGCTGGCGATTAGCTGCCTTAACTGCTGGACTTAAAAGCTTCCCGAATCCTCCATGTGGATGTTTAGGTCTCCTGTTATCACCTGCTGGCCGTTGTAGGTGATCATGTTCTCAAGGAGCACTGTAAACTCCTAGATTAACCTCGAAGATGGTAGCTGCGAACCAGGTCGGTAGATGGCGGCAATGGTGATCAGGGTCTCATGCTGTGGCGAAGGAGCTGAGCAAGATCTTAAATGTGGTGAAGGTTACATCAAGTTCCAGCCATTTTGTAAGAGCAATTCCACCACTCCTTGATTGCAATGTAACCAGATCTGAGGTGCATCTACGATGTGGTAACCTGTTGGCACAGAGCTTAGCAGAGCGACATCGTGGCAGTTTGATGCCAAGTTTTGACTGTGATGAAGATGTCAAGATAATGGCTGATGATGGTGTTGGTTATTGAAATGGGCTTCTTACCCAGGCTCCGGACATTCCACGTCCTAAGCCACGTCCAGCATCTTTAGTATTCCCATCACTGACGATTTTTGGTGGCAGCTCTGACGATGAAGAGAAAACAAAATCTTCATCACTGTACATTTCTCTATAAGGTCGTCATGGTTGAGTAACCTCAATGTCTCTGCGCCATACGCTCATCTGTAGGGGCATGTTTATGCCGCACCAGACATCAACTGAAGTCAAAAGTTACGAATTAAAATTCGAAATTACAGTGAATTTTAATGCCCTGCAGTTCAGAACACTTTTGTTTCCAAAATAATGGGGGCAAGAAAGATTTTGTCCATGAATATTTACGAAAAGCAGTATAAAATGCAGAACGATAGCCATGTTGGATGTAAACACGCCAGCTGGCGCCATGTATTTATGTATGTATGTATGTATGTATGTATGTATACCGGTATATATGCATGCATGTGTTTATGAATGTATGTGTGTGTAATGTATGTGTGCATGAATACATGCATGCATACACATACATACACTATATACATTCATGCATGTGTATATGTCTATGTGTCTATCTATATGTATTAAGAGGGTTTCAAAAGCGCTGTTCAGCAGGCCAACAGCAGTGATTGGACCACTTGAAAGTTTGTCAGTTTGACTGGCCATCATTGAAACGTTTCAGGAAATGGTACGAGACAGTTTGATTGTGATTCTCTGTCGAATTGAAATTGCTGAAAAGACCGCGACAAAAACCCATGACAGTTTTGTGTGTTTGACTACGTTTTTGGAAATTACAGTGCTTTACTTTAATGTACCTTATATTATTTTGTATCCAGCGTGTAGCACTGACATCACTTCAACAAATTTGTGTCATGTTGCAGTGTATTGAATGCAAGACATCACGTAATGTTCAGTTTATTATGTGCAAAATATTACATAAGAGCACACTGGATTTGTTGAGAAATAGCTGTAGTATTTCTAAATTTGAAGTTTAGAAATGTTGCAGCTATAGAGGCTGATTTCCTGTAATCACAGTCTTTTCCAAAGCAGATTCAGTTACAGGATGCTTTTAAAGACATGGAATTGCATTGTTGCATTTGTGGGGTCAGCATGACAAATGTCACAGTGAGCCCAATACAAAAACCAGAAGAGCAGGGATGCAGCAACAGAGTAGTTTATCATGTAAATATGTTGTGTTATTTCGTATGTAAATTGTAGTTAACACTGATTTTTGTCTGTATGAAATGAAAAGCAGGCACTTCCAAGCCGGTTGATGTGCTTCGTTGCTTGTAACAGCTGTGCAGTGCTCATCTGAATCATCATTTGTCTGACAATTCTAGGATGTAACTGATTTGCTGCTGGCTCTAATCATTATTTTGGTAGGCACTGCCAGCCATGAGGCAGCTCTGTTATCATGCTGGCTATTAATGGTCATTTATCTCTGCTGAAACTTAATTAGAGTTGCCTTCGCCATACTGTATGCCAGTGTCTGTCTGTTTGTCCTACTGTCTGTCTGTCTGTTTCTATTTCGTATCTCTTTGGTAGTCTTTGTCTTTCTGTTCATCTCTATCTCTCCTTCTGTTTGTTTCTTTCTGGCTTTCATTGTTTCCTTACCTTTTTCTCCATTGTTGTGTTTTTCATAGTTTCTACAGAGTGTGAACTGTCTCAGTGTCTTGGTAGTCTGTCTGTCTGTCTGTCTGTCTGTCTGTCTGTCTGTCTGTCTGTCTGTCTGTCTGTCTGTCTGTCTGTCTGTCTGCCTCTCAATCTTAATTTAATGTATTATATTCTTTCCATTGTTTCTTGTTCTACTCTTCTTTCTGTTCTTCTGTCTGCAAGTGTTTCTTCTCTGTCTTGTCTCTGTCTCTGTATTTGTCTGTCTCTGTGTCTCTCTCTCTCTGTCTGCAAGTGTTTCTGTGTATTTCTAAGTAACATCCTTTCTCCTTTTTCCTTCCATCGATCGGTCCATCTGTCACTTTTGCCCTCGTTGCATCCCGCAGTCTTCGCTATCTCGTTCTCTTTGCATCTCTGCCTCTGAATCTATCCCATCCATTCATCTCCCCCATCAGAACCTGGTTTCAAATTATCATCTTCTCTGATGCTGGCCTGCCAGCTTCTACATTTCTGATTTGTACCTCAGATCAATAGAGACAGACACGCGAAGATATGCAGGCACAAAGAGGACAAAACGCTGATTAATTAGGCATCTGGGCATTTTGGCCGCATTCAGTGCTAGCGCCAATGTGGAATTAGCATTGTTACTGTGATCCGCGCATTGTGCAGAGTGTGTTTAGTAGTTCCATAGCAATCCTTTGCTCCTGTAAGATATTTGTGATCAGATTCTGGAGACGGAGGCAGATGTAAAGGATGCAGGAATCATAGAAAAATGTTATAAAGATGCAAGCATTATAGGTAGGTAGTAAGGATGCAAGATTCATAAGCAGGTTTTGGAGTAGAAGATACATAGGCGGATATAAAAGGTGCAAGAGTTATGGACAGATTAAAAGGAAGCAAGATTCATCAACAGATATAAAAGATGTGTTGTTATGAGCATGTTTAGGAGATGCAAGATTCATAAGCAGTTTCTCAATTCATCAGGTTTTGTTAGCTTTATAAGTGCAGTGTTATTTTAACATATTACATAACAAAACGCAATTAACACTTTGATGCAATGGTGTTATACTTGCAGATCAAGTCAAACTCCTTAGCAAGTAAATAATGTATTATGCATTTCTTAAAATGATGCACAGTGGGCACACCTTCAAGTACAGATGGCAGGGAATTCCATATGGTTGGTCCAGTGTATACCAGAGAAAATTGTCGGATGTCAGTGTGAGGAGATAGAAAGGCACTGTGTTCCTTACGCAATTTGCCTGAAGATCTTTTGTATGGGCATGGACATCCAGTGCGTGGATAAAGTAATCATTAACGGGTGAAGGAAGCATTTTGTTAGTGAATGGATACATAAATGTATTAATTTGCAGTTTAGTAATGCTGTCAGGCATCACTATTCCTAGGCTAGCATAAGCTGATGCTGAACTAGCATGAGGAGTAAGTAAGTAAGTAGGTATATTGTTTATTTTAACCAGCTGACAAAACACACTCTGGTATATAGTACATGTAAAGTACCAGTTTGCAAATTACAATTTCCGGTTAATTCGAATACAACATCCTAACCAAGAAAATCTCTCATTAAGCTATCAGCTTTGGGTAATATCTGATCGTGTGCTCTTGGCCGAAGGGTATATACAGTTTTCTTTCTTGGGGGTAATGACCCATGCAAAACATGCCCTGGACTGCCCAAGACATTGGAAAAGAGCCGGGTGTCTGCTTGGTTACATAATTGCTCATAAGTCGAATAATCGCTGGGGAGGATCTCAAGCAAATCAGTTATTTACTACCGATTGTAGCTTATGCCTATCCTGTTGCCCTGAAAATCCCCAACACACCGGTGCAACGTATAGATCGGGCCACCGTTGTGGCTCGTACCACATCACAGAGTTTTATCTCTGATAGGCCATCAGCTGCTATGATGCACAAGGCATATAGAGATTGTCTTGCCGTATTGCATAATCTGCCTATATATTGGTCAAAACTAAGGGTCTCAGTTAGCAGAAGGGTCTCAGTTAGCAGAACTCCTAGAACGTGTAGGTTTTCCTCTCTGTTTACACTTGGGATAACTGCAGGAAAATCAATCCACCCCCTCACCCTTGTTATTATTTTGCAAGTCTTAATGTGATTTAATTTAAGGTTACAACTGTCTGCGCGTGTTGCTACGTGTTCTAACTCCATTTTCAATGTATCTTCATTTGGATGGTCTACTAATCTAAATCCAAACTACTGTTTCTTTTTGGATCTCTGTCTCTGTCTCTCTGTCTCTCTGTCCCTCTCCCTGTCTCTGTCTCTATTCCTCTGTCTGTCTGCCTGTCTGCTTGTCTGTCTGTCTGTCTGTCTGCCTATCTCTGTCTGTCTGTCTGTCTGTCTGTGTCTGTCTGTCTCTGTCAACAGAATAACAACACATCCATTTCAACTAAGCTTTCACTACCTCTGCCTGGCCATCACCAGGATTATGTGTGCAGCAGAATATAGCTGGTCATGGTACAAATACATGCATGAATATTTTTATGTGTGTTATCTGGACATGGTGCCCTTCTAAAATCATCTACAAAGGACTAAAATATGCTGCACGATCGTAATAATATGCAGTTAGAGTGTTTGTAATCGAGTGACATTCTAGAATGTTCAAAAACAGCATTAGCATTTAGTCCACAACCATACAGTTGGTAGCTACAACCATATTTTTGGGAACCCTGCCTTGTTAAATGCTCTTTTTATAATTGTTCAGTTTTACGTTATCACTATTTTAATTGTGACAGCAATAGAATCAAAAAGCTTGAGTCTTTCTTTCATTTTTACCGTAACCTCACCCAATGCGATGGTACGAGGAATTTTCCGATATCGACCGCTGTGATTTGTATGTTACTGTCTCGCCTGAGAAACTGTCGGTCGCTGGATTTCACGGCGCTTTCAGGTTGTCAGCCTGATGCATGCAGTGAGATTAACAGACGTAGGATTTCTTAAGGACCAGCCTTTGCATCATTGGGTGTCAGAGCTCCATGGTGATTCCTGCTCTTCCGCTTTGGAGAAGTTCATCTTAAGCATTGTCTTACTCAATTTTGTCATGGCCCTGTTGATGCTTTCAAGATTTCAAGCTTCAGCATCTCCAAGTTAAAGAAAGATGTCATTTTTGCACTTTGGCACATAAACGGTATGTGCGTGCCACTCAGAGTGGATTACTGTTAATATAATCTTATTGTTGAAATTCTGTAAAATTCTGGGTCCACTGTTGAAACTGGCAATTCGTGATTATTTTAAGGAAATATTAAAGAAAGCCTTTTGTAAGAAAATCTTAGTTTTATTTATTATTTGTTAGGAATGGTTGTTTGGTTAGATGGCATATATGTGTTTATGTTTCGTTTTCTGGACCGGACTTTTGAAGGTCATCTCTCAGATCAGATCATTTAATTGCTCGTCATCTGGTCACTGACTAACTGCGCCTCAGATTCACATTTCTGTGTGACTTTGTATGCATTAAAAATGTTCATAATAAATTAGTAATAATAATAAATCATGTAGTATCTGTGCAGTTGTATTTTAGTCCGAATGGAGAGCAGTTTAAATCTGCAGTATGTTTCTGGTCCAGTATTAGTTGTCAGATGAGCTCAAATTTGTTATAAACAGAAGTTGCTAGAATTGGCTGATAGTCTGTTGACCTTACTTTCAGTCTAGTGCTGCTCTTGTTACTATTTCTACCATTTTCATTAATTTATCAATTAGGTTAGATAGAGTCATTTCAGAATTTTACGCACAGGAATGTTAAGGTTGAAAAATATAAGCAAATTCCGATCGTATCTGTCGATGTACTGTTTTAAAATAAAATAATATCATTTATTAATTAATCAATTATTAATTAATTTATTAATTAATTATACATGCATGCATGCATAGATTCCTGTTCACAAATACATACATCTGCATGTATGTTTTTAAAGCCGGGTGTGGAACAGGAGTGAGCAAGGCTGTTGGAATAAACAGAGTAAAGTCATGGAACACACAGGTGTGTCCTCCAAGTAAAACATGGTATATAGAAGTATTTTGGTTTAATGGGAGCTATTACTGAAGATTTATGTAACAGCAAATGACAAACAATCAATCTTGCAACAATGGTGAGTTATAAAGCAAATGAAGAATACAAAGCAAAACATTTTACATTTGGCAATGACAACATTTGTTACACTGGCAATAAATGCCATGGCATGGTGCTGTTGGGGTTATCAATCCCTAACTTAAGACGAGTAACAACGTTCTCATTGATCTGCTAACTCTGCTGGCTTCTGTCTCACACCTTGAATGGAGTCGGTACTCTGAGTATGGTTTGCCTGTACTCTGTGAATGCTCCTGTCTAACACGGAGCACTACACTTTGAAAATAACAATAGGCTGAGAAGTCGATTGACATTGTCTTCTAGTCTACTGTTGGCTTCGTTAGCTACATTGGTTAGACAATAGGCTGCATCTCTTATGCCTCTGTGTTAGAAAGCATGCGGATCGTGGTTCGCTTCCCGATGCTAGCTTATTTCAGAGGTTTAAATCTCGGGCTAGCATGGTCTTTTCTGTATGCTGTATTAGCCCAAGTTTAGGGCTGTCCTCTAATGAAGAAATGGACTACTATGTGGTGTTGTGACCGTGTTTATGCCTGTGTCAACTGACTGAATTAGCAGCACAATGAGTTGGGAAGTAATTGACATATGAGAACACCTGCCAAATGTCATGGACTTTGAGATTTCTTCTTTGCCATCTCGGGTTCTATCTAAGGACAGAAGATGGCTATCTGTTCTAAAATCCTTTCGGACAAGTGTTATTTCCCTTGCTGTGTTCTTATACTGCCTCATCGTTATTCTTGCTCTGTGTGTATTTATCTATACATTCTGCTCAGTCACTTCTATCATTTCATCCACAACATACCTTTTCAAATTGCTTATTATCGACCATAGGGTCAGGAGCGTAAGTTTTGGTCTAAACAGTGGGGGGTACCAATTTATTTTCCACTTTACTTTTTCACATGGAGACCATCTCTGGGAAGGCACAATAATAAAATATTGATTGGCATTGCTTAAAAAGTGGGGGTACGGTACCCTCCTGTCCAAAAAGTGGGTGCTACGGGTACCCCTCGTACCCCCCACAAATTATGCCTATGCATAGGGTTACCTCTCTGTCTTAGCAGACTGATGTTCTGGATACTGACCTGATTATGGTTTGGTTTTGATGTACCATTGTTTGATGCCTTGTGCATTAGCCACTGGCTCAAAAGAAGTTATTAACTACTCATCAAACATGCATTTTATTAATTGGATATGCCTGGAGCAGGTTGCGCTTTCTCTGCATGCAATTGTCTTTCACCTTTTAGACATTGATATTCTCATAGCTGTATTTATATTATGACTTGTACATTTATATATGTGTAACATGCACATTTACTGTATGTATATATTGTTATACATACACCGTATATGTAGCAGATACGGTTTTAAGACGATTCCATATTCTTCCATTAGGGCTTTGCCTCAAGACACTTTGGCCCGTGTCCTAAGTGCTCGAAATTATCTGTCAGTTCCCATATACGTTGAAAGCGTACTGAGTAATGTCCTTATAAATCTCCTGCTGCATTACTCTTTTAGTTATGTATGCATACCACTCTTGTCATCATTGTTATCAGCATGTCATCATCACCTTCATCATCAACATCATGCCATCAGCATCATCTCTAATGGAAGATTATGGAGTCTGTAAGCTGTGCGGCTCCAAGGTCTTGTAACAGTTTTGTAGCTTTGTGCACTGCCAGAAACGGTCAAGCAATACAAATTCATCAACAAAATTTTCTGCAACTTAGGGGGAATGCTATTGAGCAGTGTCATCATCATCATCATCATTATCGTCGTCGTCATCGTAAAATAATTAATTTCATCAAGTGTAGTGTTTAAGTAGTTTCTTGTCCGCAACAAAACCCACCTTAGCAGCTGCTCTGCCTCCTCTTTCTGGTCTGTCGGGCAACTGGACTCGGACCTCCACTGGACATCACTCTCTGGACAACCCCTCTGATGCGACACAGCCCTTGTGAATAAGCTGGTGCCCTGCACTTAGCTTTAGAGTAGCACTTTAGATATTTGGAGTTTACAATAACGATTATGATTTGTTTGTGCTTTCTCCTGGCTGCCTTGCTTTTAGCCATTAGCTTTCTGTCTCCTTCCATATGGCTTCCAAGTTGGAAATGAAATGATACTGACATCACAGCAGGGCATCTGGTCATAAAACTACTTCTCTTGTGTCATGGACGTGGAGTTTTATTGATGTGATGCGCTAACCTAACCCAACTGAAAAGCCTTTGTAATCCAATCATACATTGAAATTTCCTCTATCTACCAGTCCCATTTCATTTTATCATCCCATTTTATCCTTATGTCTTGTGTTTAAAAGGTTTCGTTTGTAGTAACACATAGAGTCTGAGAATATCTTTTGTGTTTTTGTTTGTATGTGATTTATGGCTCATATAGGACGCAAACATGTGTGTATACATATAAATGCTATACATAAATTACATATATACAGAAGCATTGTACATGTATAGCATTGTTGTTGACTTTCTGTTTTGCTAAGTGAGGCAATTAATAATAAGTAAGTAATCTTTTATTAGCATGAGACAAACACCCATACTTTAAAGCTCCTAACGATATATCACTTCTGAATACCTAAGCAGAACCTTTGAAAACATGGGATGAATTGGTAGTCTTTTCACTGAAACTCTTATGTAATAATAGGATTTCTTTATGCCTAATACTGACGCCAAACTACTGGTTTAAAACATTCAAACTCTAATGTATTGGGCTTTATTTACAGGCCTAATACTGCTTAGGTGTTGAGTGAGCCAATGTTGTTAGGTGTATAAATACTACGAATTATAAGAAAACTATAGGTGTTGCCAACAACAGTAGGCTACCATTTTGTAAGGTGACAAAAGGGGCTATTTATATAAAAATTGTATTGAAATCTGCTTAAAGTTTTATGAGACTGCACACAGCTGTGCAATTTCTGCGTCTCTGCATTTTGGACGGAATAATCCCCATTGGTAAGCATTTTGATTATTCATCCTTGATTTTGTGAATCATGTCTTCTCATGTGCTGGTTCGTTTCACTGATTCCTTGGTGATTTTCGGGTCACGATTCCCAGCGTCACCACTCCTAATTGCATTTACCAATTGATCTCTCTTCTAGAGTCTTGGGACAATGGCCTTCGATATATCTGTACCCACTTTTCATGGTTTGCATTTAGAGCACCATCGATTGATAACCTGAACTGGGGGGGGGGGATAGGTGAATGGTAACCTCTGACCTGAAGAGCATTAGATCTTGAAAAGTTGCGGTTCGATACCCGTAAAACACCTCTAGGTCGACTCAGCCTTCCACACCCCATGGGGCAGCAGTAAAATGAGCGGGCGCCTTACAGGCGGCCAAGACGTGTGTTAATTAAGATCTCGATAATTGTACCTCATGTTTCAATGTAACTTACTGCGGTTTGTCAATAACAATGAATATTATTAATTATACTAGTGCTCTGGAAATTGCTGCGTAAGCAAATGTAGATATTTTTGGAGCATGTCAGTAGTTCTTTGTGTTTATGTGTTGATGTTATTTATGGCTCATACAGAGCATACGCGTGGGTGTGTAAATGTGTGAAAGTGTGACTCATCTTCTTGTCTGTATCATCAGCAACCTGTTAAAGTCACCTTGACAGGTTATTAAGAAAGTGCATAATGAAATGTCGCTTTCCAGTAAGCAGAATCACCAGAAAAACTGGATGAACCGTTACAGTCATTTGGTTACTCTCTTCGCATTTTCCTGGAATCTCATGTCTCTCTCTATCTCTCTCTCTCTCTCTGTCTGCCAGAGAGAAAGTGTAATTAGTTTTCTTGTGAGAGTGCTGAAGTCATCTGTCAAGTTCAGCTTGTGTATGCAACATGCATTGAAATTCTGGCGATCTGCTGCATCTTAGGAGAATGATTTGGTTACACAATCTAGGGAAATAGTAAGCATCCAGCCAATTCTTAGATGCAGTTGTCAGACACAAGGGTATTCATTTCTTTGGCGTTAGACATGGTTAGGTGCTATTTTTTTTATGAGAGTAAACCGTTTGGGCAGCAAACTGCCTTTACATCCAATGTGTTACCCTGTTCAAGTGGACAAACCCATTTGTGCTACTGATTAACCATACGAGGAGCTAGAAATGAAAATGCATGCCTTCCACATGTGTCTAATTAACGAGACAGAAAGAATTATGTAGCACTCCAAGGATTGAATAGTGTGAGCTGTCTTCATTAGTAAATGCAGTAATTGTTCCTGATTTAGTCGGCTTCCCAGTGGATTCCTCTCCACAGTCCTCTGTAGTACAGAAGTTGCCACGTTAGATTACATTAATGGGTTTCAGATTGGCAGGTGCGTCTCGTGGTCGCATAGAATTGTGCTAATGACGAAGACCACAGGTAATTTTTCTGGAGACTTCTACGCGTGTTACTTAAGTACTGAAGAGCATCGCAGGATCTGTGTAGGATATTGCCTTGCGAACTCTGTTGCCGTCTAGGTATTCATAGATCACCATTATTCGTGTTCGAGTGATAAAACACTTTTATGTTGTCGATGTACCACTGGTAATGAGGCTGGTGTAATATTTATGCTGTTGACTTTCTGTTTTTATCAGTTTGCTGGTTGACAGTACCTTTGAACATGTATTGGTTTGTAAGACATTTCCCAGTTTGTTCCTTGATTGTGGTTTGATTCTCGTTTGCAGTTTTAAGTGTAGATTTTGAGTTGATGGCACACCATTTAACGTGAATGAACGCCACGTGATTGTTAGTGTGTGAATGGAATGTGAACAAGATCATTGTTGAAAATCTAGTCAAAGCAACCGTATTGGAAAATCATGACAAAGGATTTAGAGACAATAAATTTGAACATGAGCCTTTGACAAATGAAGAAAAACTTTCTAGTGAGACCACACACCAACTAAGGTAAGACTGCATCCTGGAAATGAAATTGCAATTGTGCATGAATAGTATCTTCTCAGCGAGGCATCTATCGATCTGTACAGTGTATTTTCTTGTATCAGACAGTTTCTGTGAATTTTTTATGACAGTTGTTGCGGTTTTTGATAAATAGCGTCTGGAGACAAGGCCACTGTGCATCTTTAAATACATGCATTGTTTGCAATTCGTTTCAGCAAGACCGCAACCTCAACTACATGAAATGATAGCCATTTTTCTTGTTCCAGTCTGTGACCTCTGTCATATCCACACCTTGACTCGTTTCGTATACAAAAACATTCCTGGCTGTGTTTCTCTACCGTAGCTTTTGGTGTGAATTCACCAATGATTGGCATGTTGTATAGTTGATACTGGCCGATCAGGTTACAGACATTTATATGTATTAACTAAGACATCTTACAGTCTTACCTGAAGTGTAAAGATAACCAATTCTTTTTGAACTTACCTTAAGGAAGATGATATGAATCATTTATGCTTAAAATCAATACAGCAAAACACTCTGTAGTCCTGAACAAGAATTTTCTTAACAAGAAGCATGAAAACCTAGAGATTATGCTAAATGAAAACAGGAAATCTTATGCCGTAAGCTCAGTTTCCTAGCCTTTTCTTCAGACATATGCTTTACAACTATTGCTGTATTTTATATTTAAATTCAAGCCAACAGAACACCAGTTGAATATAGAATAACACTTCTTACAAAGAGCATGAGATTCTACTGATAAGGCTAAATGAAAACAGGATATGTCATGCTCTGAACTCGTCTCCCTGGCCTTTTCTTCAACCACGCGCAGTGTGCCGATCGCTGCAAGCCGTGCTTTTGTATGCCCTGTGCATACCAACGGCTTTGCGCCTGCACTCGGGGGAAGGGATGATCTCCCAATATTATCGGAATGCAGAAACGAACCAGTTTCCGGGGTCTCCGTGCCATTCATGCCAGAGGGCGCATGCGCTGCACTGTGAGCGGAAATTTGAAAAACGCTTGTAGCGACTGGAATTTCTGGCGCACTGTGCCAGATGATTAATACGACGCCTCGTTCTCTGTACTGTAGTCGTTATTTCTTTTCTTGTCGGCATCTGATGTTGACGCTGACATTGACACTGACATTGACGTCGGCCTTAGGAAAAGAGACCTTGTTCGACAGACGATAAGCACTACTCCACCTAATGGACGCAATATTGACCCATTCAGCTGCGGGACAAGGTAGCGAACCGGTACTCTGTCATTGGTAGTCGTCTAGCAGGTTGGGTCAAGTTGTGGGAGGTATACTGCAACTCTTTGCATGCTTCTCACTTAGCCTGAGATGGACGGACGTGTACGATAAGATTTTTTGCTGTTAAAATAAATCGTATTGTTTGTTCTCTGTGGGACGCAGTAGTTGAGTGATCCCAGTGCTTGGCTTGTAATGTGAAGGTATGGGTTAGTGCCTCCGCAAGGCAGTTACTTTGTAAGGACCTTGAGCAGTTTCTTTATAAATGCAGAATCGTTATTGTTAACAAGCATGAAGTTTTATATTAACCTGCTGTTGTTCAGTAAGATCTGGTCAGGCAGAACACTCGCTCATCTATCACAAGACCCTATTATCATTAGTCTTAAGATATTCAATTCCAGGGCCTGTCTTATCTTTCAGTTAAAGCACAAAGATGGCAGAAGCATTCCAGCTATCAGACATCCGTTCCTTATGACCTGACTAAAAATTAAGAAACCATTACTGCATTGGCACAACCTTCTGACCAGCAAACGCATTTGCTGCTTTCCATGCCCCTTACTATCCGTGCTGTTAATGGTTTGGTATTGACATTTCTGCTGTTCTGGTTTGGCCGCGCTGTATCGTCTTCTGCTGACTGTTGTGGCATTTGCTGTCTGCGCTGCTATGGCTTCAGCCGCCAATGCTGCCAAGGCTTTTCCCACATCACTAAGATGGCGGGCGGGCTAAACTATTTTCCCAACCGACACACCTTGTAATATATAGCGATAATGTTGCCATTTCGCATGTTGGAAATCATGTCCAGTGACAATTTGTGCTGCTGCTTCGCCTTACACGTTCAGCGAACGGGCTTTGCTGGCCGACAGTTAATGATGAGACCAGCGAGCTTACAGCAACGCAGTGGCTAATGAAACTGTCTTGGCGGTCGATCGCGGCAGCAAAACTATCGATGGCTGCTGGCGTATCGTCTGGTTCGATGATGATGAATTTGTAATGGTGAATTGTTCACTCAGTCAGCGTATCGACTGCGTCGGTGTTGTGGAAAACAGAAATTGCTTGCAACGCGAGAGTGGCGTCTCAGCTGTCGGGTCTTTGGAGAGGGATCGCGGCTTGCAGGACTGTGAGCTGCGTTTGAGTAATCGACTTGACATTCGTCTTGGCTTTCGATGTATTGTGTCGAGTAAAAGTAGAACTCGTCTCATCCGTAGTTGTATGAATATGATATGATATGACTGTTACACTAGAACCGGAATTATTAACATCCATATTCTTCAAGGTGTGGTTTGATGACTTTCAACTTTCCTCTGCTCTGCTTCTGCCCCACACCTGAGCAGTGAGCATGTTCCTGAGTTTGCTTTGGTTTATTTACCCAACCAGCTACTAATGACAGTATATTTATTTTGGCTACAGCAAAACTTTTTATTTCAAAGTTCAAGGGACCAAATTGTCAACAGTTCGATATATCTGAGGTTTAAATAAGCAAGATCTTCATGTGAAGCTCAATCTTACTCTAAGCAATGGAAATGTACACGGTGGAGACTGTATGGCCTCAACCCAGCTATAAATTTGTCAATGAACTGATTGGGTGAAATCCTTCACTGCTACCCATTTTAATTGGTGTCACACCTTTTAAAGTCCCCATTTACGGATCATGCTTGCCCAAGATTCAAATCTCTTATGTAGGCCACTATCGGTATGGGAACTATGGCTGATCCCTCCCCAGCACGGATTAATTCCAGCCGGAAGGAAAAGAAGAAGAGGTATGGGAACCAGCATCCTCATCCACATAGGTGCACGAGACATTCGCACTAACCAGTGTAGCCTGCCGGGCTATAGGCCTAGTTTTGGTTTTGTGACATTTTCTACTCCGTTGGATTACTATTAGCCAGGGCTGTTAATATCGCGATAAAGTATCGCAATACTTGGTATCGCCGATACTTTTTCCAGTATCGCACCCAGTATTGCGATAGTTATATTTTTTTAGTATCGCATGTGTATCGCCAATACTTTTTAGCCTGAAAATCACCGATACTTGATACTAATACTTTTTCCACTAAAAGACGTAGTTTTCTAGACGTGACAGTGCACTGGCTTGATTCTAAAACCCTGGGAGGTTATGCAACCTGTTTACTGTGGGTTAGATATCCTGCAAGGGGAGAAGGGCATTGGTTTAGGTTATCTGCTGACAACACTTACTGTTATAGTATGTAGTTCTTGATACTGGTAGCATGTATTAATGTCAATAAACGTAAACTTCCTTGTCAAAAAGTATTGGTGAAAGTATTGGTATTGGTATTGCAACACTTTTAAGAAATTTATAATATTGGTATTGCCAATACACTTATTATGAAGTATTGGTATTGGTTGTGCCAATACATTTTGCCAGTATTGTTAACAGCCCTGCTATTAGCACTTTAAAAGTTTCTGATGCAATTGACATCTGTGTCAGTGGTGCCAGTGTAACCAAAGATCCCGCATCTTTGTCACCCAACATTTCAGAAGCTCTAAGGTTTAGGTCAGTAAAATGAGTCTAAGGTACGAAGGCTGTATTGGATAACACAAAGCCTCAACTGACCAACCTCATCTCAGTGACCAGACATACATGTGCATCAGTCTTTGTCTCATACTTGGTGCCAGTCTGGTAATGAAGCAGATGTTAATTATTCATCAGCCATCTACAACTAGCCTAATAGTATCCAGTCACAGAATGGCCTTCGATATATCTGTTTGTCAGTAGTTCAGTAAGGATTGAATTACATCTTCGCAATAAGCGAGACTTCAATATAAGTGGGTTCAATAATACAGAGCTGTGTTTGTATGTGTTTGCATTGGTTGTGGAGGGGCTTTTGACTTATTTGATGTAACCAGAATTTTGAAATAAGAATGTTTGACTGTTTATGCCTTTTCTCATGCTAATCTTCTTTTCTTGTATCTGGACATTTGCACAGAACTTATTAAGGACATTTAATGGTTAATACCCACCTTCAGACCTGTGGTAAGTTTCACCTCAAAAGTAATCGTAATCGTAATCTCCGGATTTCTACAGCGCCCAAAAAAGCGAAGTCGCGGGAACCAGCTTATTCACAGGCGCTTAGACAAATCAAAATCGATAGGCAGGGGGGTCGAATCGGTTCCAGGTCAAGATTCAAAGGAGTCAGTTATAAAGACAGAAAGACGGCTAAGGTGGGTGGTGTTTAGGGTTTAAACGGCGAGGGGGGTAGACAGAAGAGGAGGAATCGGGATAGGATTTGTGAAAGAGCAGTGTTTTCAGATTTGAGTGAAAGACCTGTGGAGATATAGCAAGTGGTGAGGTTATGGTGAGTTCGTAGGATGGATCTGAAATTTCTCGCAGTACTGGTGGAAGTTTGTTCCAGAGGGGTGGGACAGCTATGGCTATGGAGCGATTTGCAAATTTTAGTGATGAGGTGACAGAAGGGCGGAGCAGTGTTAGGGCAGAAGAGGAGCGGGTTGAGCGGAGTGGTTGGACTGTGAACAGTAGGGTGGTTCTGACTTTCATGGGGAAAAATTAAAACTGTTTTTTCTTGACTTTCCGCTTTTAGTTGTGTTCCAATGAATATAAAAGAAATTTGTAGAAAGTTATAGAACATTATCTTGTCATTTAGGGGTAGCTCAATAACATTTAAATTTGACATAACGGTATTTTAAAAGAAATTTGTCCATTATCCATCATTTTTAATATTTTTCTTACCTAATGAAACAATAATGTTTAATTGTTGTTATTATTTAGTGAACAAACTGTTAAAATAGTAGTTCTAAATAACTTCAATTAATTAGCTTGACTTTATGTCATTATGTAATAATAATATATGGCTCACAAATCATTTGCTGAAGTTTATTTTGACTTAAGCATTTCTTTCTTGCATTCTGGAAAGTTGCGTCTATGATCATGCAGATATTGTTTCTGGTTTTCTTTGTAATTATGGAATTGTACTCTTCAATCTTTCAGCATTGTCATTTACAACTTGCAGATGATGAACAATTTCTGCAGCAACTTTATAATCATCTCTAAGTTCCCATGTTTCAGGATCGCTTTAAAGGAGATCACTAGAGATTCTTAGCCGGTCAAAAACAGCATGGAGGTCATTGTATGTTCATTCTATGTTCATGACCACAGATTTCTGAACATCTACCTGTATTCTCTTCGGATGATCATCTTGGCCTGGTCGCTCGTGTAAAGGTTTCACCATTGCTCGTTTGGACTTTGCTGTCAATGCCAAATCAAAAAAATGCCAAAGCCACGAGCTCCTCACTGTGGTACCACAGATGACCTGCAAATTTATTGCTGGCTGCTTTAGAGAGAGCAGGATTTTCTTTTTGATAGCTAACCAGAGTTTTCAGTAAGCATAAATCATTCCAGCAACAATTTAGCAACAGCGGCTGCCTGTGCTTCTCCTGTGCCAGAATGTAGCTTGACTTCAAGAAGTTGGCTTTCCCAACATCAGATAAACTGACAGGTAGACGATCAACTTATGTTTGCCTGTCAGATCCAGAAGGAGTTATCATCCAAGTGCACAACCAGTGTAGAGGATGTAGTTTTTTTTAAATATATCTTTTAATTTCTTAGCAGTTTCTTCTCGATATTGTTCTCGTTCTCTATGTAAGCTTATTGAAGAACGGCTGATTTTCAACTCGTCTACATTGTGGCCTAGACTATATAGCTGCAGCTGCTAACATGTATGTTGCCTTCCTATCACTTAACTTTGTCCTGTCCACAGCTGCTGCCAGACTTGGTGTCACAATATTTGTTATTAGTCGCTTTTTTAAAGGAGTTTTCCTTTTCACTTAATTTACATTTTGACTGCCACCATGTTCGCATTCTTCAGTTGAATCATCACTACTAGAGGTTTCAAGAATAATCTTCTCATTCATGGCTTCCAAATATTGATCTTCTTTCTGCTTTCTCTCCATGCTTAATTTTTGTCTTTTAGATGCCCTCATTTCTTTTGAAATAAGTACCATATCAACTGGTCCCATACAACAACGGCGACCTCTTTCTCTTTGGACAAGCAGACACTCTTTATCCTCTTAGATTTCGATCATGTTTAGGCATCCAAGTGAGCATTGTCAAATAAATTATCTAAGGCATCAACAAATTCTGTTCAATTTTTTTTACTGAGGCTCAGTTTTCCTGTTAACAGTTGTCTTTACCTTGATCCAATAATAATTACTAATTGTAACTCTAATCGTAAAATTAAAACTCTATCTTTTGGATGCACAGTAATTAGGCTATGTTGGACAAGCTCTGACAACTTCAACTTCATTGAGCTACCTCTAAATATTGCTCAAATCAGCTCATATTTGGCCAGATTTATTTTTGTATGTACTAGAACAAGATAATAAGCGGAAATAATCACATTTCAAAATTTCAGATTTCAGAACCACCCTAGTGAACAGCTGTCGAAGGTAGGAGGGCTGGGAAGATTGGAGTGTATTGTAGGTGAGTGACATGACTTTATATTCAATTCGTTCGGGTATTTTAAGCCAGTGGAGAGATTTGAGGACAGGGGTGATGTGGTGGTGCTTGGGGGTTTTGGTCACAGCACGGGCAAGTGCATTTTGAATGGCTTGAAGGCGGTTTATTTGGGTGGTGTCGATGTTTAAGAAGAGTGCATTGCAGTAATCTAATTTTGCGTGAACTATAGAAGTAGCTATTGTGGGTGCAGTTTTGAAGTCTAGCATTGGGCGAATTCTGCAAAGGTCACGGATGTGCACGAAGCAAGAGGGGAGAGATGGGTGATATGGTCGGAGAAGCTGAGGTGCTGGTCAAAAACCACGCGTAAGTTGCGGACAGGAGAGTTTGCAGTAAATGTGTTTATACTAAATGAAAAATTTGCATATTCCCTGTACTTTGGATTATCTTATGGACAGTTATATATCATAGATATGACACTGACTTCACACCATTGCATGGTGTCACATCACAAGTCGTGATGTGTAGGCAGCATAACCAGTTTTTATAGGACTTTTTCACATTGAATACTTAAATCCTGGATCCGCCCATGTCTGTACCTGACGTCTTTCTGAACAGGTGTCTGATGCCCTGCATCAGTTGCTAAATACATTACTGGTAATGTTTTAAATTGAAATTGATATTTCAAATCCATGAGCTGTGTCTACACAGCATGGTCGCTTGACTGAAGGGTCATGCGCCAGTGTTTAATCTAGACGTCTTTTGGGGGGGAAATTTACCCCCCCAGGATTGAAGTTTCCCCCCCAGAACTCAGCAATTTTGTAAGGCAGACACCTTTTTGGGGGGAAATTCCCCCCCGAGAAACCTTGTTTCCCCCCCAGAACAGGGGGACTAGATTACACACTGGTCATGCGCAAGTCATTTTGCTCTCACCTGTAGTGTTAAAAAGGCAACTGTGTTGTTTTCCTATTTGCTTTTTGTGCATGTCATTGAGTTGCACTAAGTGTGTTGTCAGTGACATCGCTCAACCCACGCTTTAGCGGGCTACAGAAGATGGTGTAGTGCTAAGTAATGACTATTGCTAAGTAATGACTAATGTGGACTTCTGGGAGTATAAACGAAAAATGTTGTACTGTATTGATCAGGTCTTCAGGGTAGGTAGACTGGAGCCCTGACCCCAACATTTCGGTGCTATGCAAGCCACGAATTGAGAATTTACTAACTTCATAAAGTTGCAATGGGCTAATAATAAATAATAATAATTAGTAACTTCTATCACATCGGTGTCTAATAATGCACAAGGCACCAACCGATGTCACTCCCAGAGGCTCATTTGTTACTCAGGTGCCACGATGCCAATGACTGTCCGATAGTTACTATAATATTCCAAGTCATGGTATGGATTTTGGAATATTTAGCTACACGAAGACACCTGGGTTTTCTGTAACATACTCCAACACTCATCTTGAGTAGATTTAAGAGGTTCGCTTGAATTACTGGTGTACAGGTTTTGCTGCTGATCTCTTCTGCCAGTTTTAGTGTGTTGAGCTGATTTTGTGATGGTGTTTAAATGCCTTTTACTATGGCTTGTGGACAGCTGTCTTTTGGGCGTCATGTCGGCAGAAAATATTAGCTCACACGATGGTGCCTTAGGGATGCTGTTCAGACTGAACTTCATGAATTCAGTCTTCTCTGACAGCATTGCTTATTTTTATGTTGTTGTCCAAAAACAGCTTTTTCCAAATTGTATTACTAATTCTGAGCATCCCAGAGTTTAATAGCTTTTGTTGGCAAAACTTCTGTCCGGTGTGGTCTTTTGATGTGGAGCAACCACTGATTAGAGCTCATCAGTGATGTATCAGTCACTGGTAGTATAGAATGCACAGGATAGAACAGGTTGTCAACTGGTTTCTTCTGGTATTTGTAGCCTTTTTTTATCTGCTCAGCATCCAGTCGATCACACTATGTCATCTTCTCTCGTTCGGTTCAACAATTCCTGCCAAGCAAAGCAGTCCAGTCCTACAGATCGCATCGCATCGGACCACAACCACAATCAATCGTCCTGCTTCTGCACTCGTCTTCTTCTCACTTCTTCGTGATGCACCCTGCGTCCGCTGCCGTGGCAACCATGGAATGATACCCACAGACAAGATTAAATTAGATTAAGTCTAGCAACCATTTTGACACGGAAAGATCTGTCATTGGCATCATACATTTCCCTTTAACAATAATGAAATCAGGTAATTAATGAAGGTTGCAGTATGGAAAATGAGTCAGTAAATATCATAATTAGTCGCAAAATTAGCTGCATATCTTATTATAATATCGTGTGATGCACTATACCAGAAGGAGGCGCAGTTTATAGTAGCAGAGATTTTCTGCACAGGCCATTAAAGGTGATATTCGAATTTTTGACTCTTTTAGACGAAGTTGGGTTTTGTGAGATTTGTACTTACATATATACTTAAAGTACTTATATATACTTAAAGTACATGCATATACTTCATGTACTTGCATATACTCAAAGTACTTACATACTCAAAGTACTTGCAAATACTTAAAGTAATTGCACACATTTAAAGTACTTACATATACTTAAAGTACTTACATATAATTACATATACTTACACATACTTAAAGTACTTACATATACGTAAAGTACTTACATGTAATTACATATACTTACATATACTTAAAGTATTTACATAATACATATACTTACATATTCTTACATACACTTAAGGTACTCACATAATTTATACTTGACCCTTTTGGACGAATTTTGAAGTTTACAGTACTTACATGAGCTGAATGCCTCTACAATGAAATCCAAGTTCTATATTATGCATCAAGATTCAAATCCTTGACATGATGATGATAGATAACAGAATTCTGGCCGAATGGCCAGCATTATTCTACTAACTGTACGCTTTTAGGAAACCATGCTACCATGGCATTGTGATAGTGAGTAACAAGGAATGATTGGATAGCCATGGCAACCTGTTTACTGCAACATATGGCAAAATGGAGCTGAGGTATACATTGTGATTTCGCGATTGCCTGCAAACGGAGCAGCGAGCAATGAGTCATGAACATTTTCCATTTGCCCTGTGGCATGGCGAATGAACTGGTGCCATGTCTGTATGGGCAGCAGCGAGGCTTCAGTTGGAAAGCGGAATATTTTAACTTTATCGTCATTCTCGTTGATCAGCATCACATAAGAATTATATTGATTTCTTCTTGTTTTCATCCTTCTGGTATGTTCTTACAGTCGATCTCTAAACAGGGACTTTCCCTTCATGCAAATCATGATTATAACATGATTATGACATGATTTACATGAAGATTCACATTTCGGTGTGACTTTGTAAAGTAAGTAAGTAAGTAAGTAAGTATATCCTTTATTCAAAACCAACTGCTAACCGCATTTTGGTGCACATAGTTCATAATATTAATTTAAGCATATAACATTCGAATGACAAAAGTTTTGCGAGCTAAAGAGTCAGCATTAGGTATAATTCTATTGTGCACGTAAAAATGTTCGTAATAGTAATAATAATAACCATAAGTACATGTTTGTATAGTTCCTCCTCAAGAAACCTCCTCAGAGGTACTGCCAGCATAAAAATCATGATCAAATGGTTTTCAACCATTGGCAAGATAGAAACAGAGGATCAAGAACTGCAACCAGCAGTGCTTGTTCCTCCTTCTTATTTCCTTTCAGCCAGCAGGATGCGTTCCTGTGTGTCTATAGTCCCTTAGTGTGGTCCACTGTTATGTGTATTTGCACAAGTGGAACTTACGCTCTCAACACTTGTTGATTGAGTTGAGAACAGTCGACCGGTGATGATAATTTACGTTTGATAGCGTTTCGACTTGAGCGCTTGAGGTGCGGTGTCTTAGGACGACAGCGCACCGAGAGTTATTGAATTAGGTAATCTTGTTTGGCGATGAACGCGTTAAGAATACAGAAAAACGTTTCTCTGTCTACCGTTAGACAGACAACGTGGCGCTAAAGCAAAGGCGAAATTCTTTAGTGCTGGAAATGAAATATTGTGACAGTTCTTTGATGCTAAGTACTTTTCATATTGTTTAGTACTGGCGTTAGTTCTGTTAGTTGCATTTACTATGCTTACTTGGTTTTGCTTTTAGAGTGCTAATGTGGTTTTACATGTAAAGTTGAGGTTTTAGTTCGTTGACTGGCATCACAAGGTGCTGTCTGTTCTGGGCTTGCAAGATCATTGAGACGGGGCAGAGTGATCCACCAATCAAGCAGTTTTCTTAAATAATGTAAAACAATGAATGGTAGTCTGGTAGAGCCAGACAAACGTGTCAATGGTCATGATGATGTTTCATCAAAGAGAGCAACCAAAAGGACAGCAACAATGAAGAAAATTATACTGATCAGTTAACAAAGAGTGTTGACTGTAGTATAATCATGATGTTTTAGATATTCTTGGAGATGATCTTGCTTTAATACATAGTTATATGGTGTATCTTTTTCTTTGCAGACTTTGCAATCACAGAGCTCAATGAGAAGCCAAGAATCGGTAGGTAACCTCTGTTTACTTCTCTAGGTTGCCTTGCAAGTGTCATGACTAAATGCTGCATGTGTGTTAAATTATAAATAACAGCTGTAGGAGTGCAAAAATATTGACCTAGACGTGAACCTGTGATGTATCAAACTGTAAGGTAAGCACATAGCATACATGTGCTGTGAACTTAATTGTGCAAACTTTTGAAAGCGTTTCATCAGAGATGATGGATTCCTTTCTAGAAGAGTCTCTCAGAGACATTTTCTTAAATTGGTTTTTAGAGCATTTTACTCTGGTTTGTGGTTTGCTTGTGCTTGTACTTTCTTCTGGGTATCAGCTCTGCAGAAACTATTGGCTCATGTGATAGTACTTTGGAGACAACATTAAGACTGGACTTCAAGTCATAAATTCAGCTTTCTCGGACAGCATTGCTTAATTTTGTGTTGTGACTCTTGCAAAACCTGTGCTTGCCTTTTAGAAAGACCTCTGAATAACTTCTCTCAAATTATGCCTGAAAACTTCAGTTAAGCGTTATATATGTGCTAAGGTGTGAGCACTAACAACGTTTTCAAATGAATTAGATTAAAAAATAAAGTTCCTTGAAATTAGATTAAATTTGTGCATGCTTACAGTATGTGCACAATTCTCTAGTGCCGTTAAAATGATAATAAACATTGAATGGTTGTTATTTTAGATAAATGGAGAACGAGACTGGTGTTACGAGGAAGTAACTCTGGAAAGGGTAGGAGATTTTCTACTTTACATGGCTTATCAGGCTTAAATACAGAATTTAAGAAGTTATCTGTAGTAAATGAGTATTGGCATCAGAGTTGGTGTGCTAGACTAAAAATCCAGAGACCCAAAAAATTCTGGCACTACTGGCATTTACTAACTAGTGAACTCTGGGGCGTTGAGTGCATAAGGTTTAAATCTGGTGCGAAATCAGTTGGTCACAGACAGAACTGTCATACGTCAAGGTTTTAAAATTAAGTTGCCAATGCTTTCTACCCATGGCTGCCCCTTCATGATTGCTTGATTGATTCTTCTTCTTTGAGCAGAAAGGTGTAAAACTTTAATAGCTGTGTTTATCGATTGACTGTCAGGCTGACTTTTTTATGCGAGGCGTTTGAACCATGACTGAATGGGAGTTGGATGCAAATTCTTTTGATTCTGGAGCTAAGCAACCGTATTGAAGGTTGCAGCCTTTTAGATATCTTTAGATAAGCGCGCATCTGGACGACACATCTGTTGCAGGACTTGATTTAATATAGTGCCAGTGAATAATCTGGTCTCTCTTATGCGGATTTTGTGTAGCATTGAGAAATATCAGAGATTTATGTTTACGTGTGCAAATGTAAAGCTCTGTATTAAGTTTACTAACGCCCCTTAGTAAATTTCACGAGCCAATCTTATATTCTTCACATGTTACCTACACTAGCTAACTCCCACTTGCCGTAATAAAATTCATCTGATTACAATTAGCTCTCTGTTGGTAATCTAGACGAAATAATGTACTATTTCCGATACAGAACATTCTCTTTATAATTAGTCTCTATCGGTATTTCAGTGTAAATTTCAATTTATTGTTAACAGCTGCGTTTTGACAGCTGTTTGATTGAATAAACGAATATACAATAAAGTTCAAAGGCAGGCTATGCCAACAAAGTATCTGAGAAGAGAACTTCCTTGCTCTGATCAGTCCAAAAGTGCCCAGAGTTGTCATTAAATGTCAACTTCGATGTGGTAACTATGTGAGTCTGATCACAGGTAATCTTACTCTTACCTGTGATATTTGCGAGATAACTAAGATGTTAACTTGGGTTCTTTAGGGTGTGACTGGTTTAGGGTTGAGTATTGCTGGTGGAACTGACAACCCACACATCGGGGATGACTCAAGCATCTACATCACAAAGATTATAGAAGGGGGAGCTGCCGCACTTGATGGCACCCTTAGGTATGATGCACTGTGGTATTTGATTGCAATATGTAGTTTTTAAAATTCTGCTGTTTGCTTTAAATGATCTATTATTGTTTATTGTGGGTGATGTTTTAACTGGTGTTACATTAAGGTTTTGTATACATATCTGTAGCGCATGTTAAAAAGTGTACAAAATCTTGCAAAATCACAGAATCCTGTGACAACGTTGTTTTGTTTGAACAGTCCTATACTGTACAGATGCGCCTGTGAATAAGCAGGTTCCCGTGACTTAGCTTTTTGTGCGCTGTAGAAGTCTCGAGATTACGAGATGAGAAGTGACAGAAATTTATCTTAGCATATGTATGATGAATTTCATTTCAAATTTTTACTATTTTCAATTAGATTAATATTAAAAGATTCCTTTTTATTAGGTTTAATCTTAGCATATGATGACCATCTATATACCACTACTTCATGAAGAACTATAACGGAGGCTTTTGAACACATATCTGACCACATATGAAATGTGGATACGATGTCAGGGGCATTGATATTTATTTGAATGTTTTGATAAATAAACATTAGCATTGATGCTGTTCGGAATTCAGTTGATTTGATTGTTCAGGGTGAATGACATAATCATTTCCGTGAATGGGATTTCAACTGTGAATGTTACCCACGGCCAGGCTGTCGATGCTCTCAAACGAGCTGGAAATGTTGTTCATTTGGTGAGTTTTGGCAACATTTTATTTTCTTATGGGTTATTGCAGGTAAGTTCATGATTTATTGTTCTGTCGCTTAACTCTGATCTCAGACCTCAGTGCATCATTTGTGACCCTCCTCTGAATAGTCTGGAGTTTGAATCTTGCTTTGTTCCGCTAAAATTGTGAATTAGAGGATTTGACAAATGATGATATTATATAATTTCCTTGTGTATAAACTTCTTTCATTTCATTCATGTGAATATAAGAATACATTCTTAACAAGCATTGAAGAGTTTCATCTGGTGACAAGACTGCATCCAGATCTCAACAATCTGAACAGTGTGTTCACAACTTGACATTATATGGTTTCTTAAAGGAAATTCTCGAAAGCGCTCTCTCTTGTAACTGACTAAAATGCTGCAACTGAAGATAAGGTGAAAATGTATGTTAAGCAGAGCAGTGCAAGTGTTCTTGTAGAAGACTGTTCCAGAAGTATATTTTCAGACAATGAACGTGAATCAATACATGCATGCAAGGGACCACGATGTCTCCAGAGGTTTTAGTGCATTGCAAATGTTTTCAAGAAGAAGAAGGGGAAAAAGAAGATGAGCAGCTCTTTAAGCTAGTACGAGATGCAGCCATGGGTATGAGGTGCTGGCAACTTCATTTTCCTGGCCTCAGTCTTCTTCCTCACTGCTTTATCTTTCCACTGACCGTACGCTGTCGCTGTGAAAGCAAAGCTTATTACAGCCGAGTTGGTTATGGGCGCTGAATTCTGTCTTGAAACGGAAATGCAAAGCTCACTGATGGATGGAGGGATAGTTCTGACCAGGTAGACTGGTCCCAGGTGGTGGATCTTGAGACTGAATTAATGTCGTCGAAGTTTAAGACTCTGCAGCTGCCTCTAAATGTATGGTCAGGAGGAATTCGGTTTTATTTTATTTATTTTTTATTTAGTTTATTTCGGATATTTCTATAGCGCCTCCTCAAGTCTACTACTACTCAGAGGCGCTCCCGACTACAGCATTGATACTGTGTCGGAGTTTTCACGCCGAAGCGCCATGAGCAATCGCGAGTGAAGGACTTGCCCAGGGTCTGTACGCAGCGGCTAGAGTGGGATTCGAACCTGCAACCCTCCGGTCACAAGGCGCCGAACTTACCACTGAGCCACCACGCCCCACGCGGTTTGAGTTGCTTCTGCTACACTCTGAGCTTCTTCATCTGTTAGATATGCCACACAGGGCACTGACAATCACAGGCAGTCAGACGAGACTTCAGCCTGTGATTGTTCTTTTGTTTGCTGTGTTCATTATTGCTTTACAACAAAATTCTCAGTCATACATACTGTTTGCCAGGTTCGTTTGTGGTTATGGCAGTGGCATTGAAAGTGATAACTATATTTTGAGAAATTGTTCTAATTATTTCTACTATTTTCTTCTGTTACTGACATTATTAATTTTGGTATTTTTCATTTTTACTATTATTGTTTTCAGTGGCACAAGGGACCATTTCTGCCATAAATGAAAAATTAAACCGATATAGTCAAAGTCTATTGCATCAATTGAATGAATGGGTTTTGTGATTGTAGGTTGTAAGGAGATTGATTTCGACAATGGAAAACATCATTGAAGTGGAACTCATGAAGGGGAACAAAGGTGATTGACTAGATGATTGTGATGATGATGATGATGATGATGATGATGATGGTGATGGTGATGGTGATGGTGATGGTGATGATGATGATGATGATGATGATGATGATGATGATGATGATGATGATGATGATGATGATGATGATGATGATGATGATGATACTGTGTGTGCCTTAATACATCACTGGAGTAAATTATTTGCTTACCGATGTTCTTCTGGATAAGTTGATCCTACGCCCTCTAGGTTCAAGTGGTTGATCTGCCTTTTTCTCATTCATAAATAACTGCACTGGCATTATTCATGGATGGCTGACTTCAAAAGACAAATATTCTGTGCTTCTTTTCTGAAAATTTAACCCACTCTTGGTAACTTGCTCTCAGGCTACAACCCCATTTCAGCCCTCATGTTACAAGCTTTAGCCTGTGCCTTTTCTGACAGTAGGGCCGCATGTATTATGATTTTGGTTAAAATTTTTCATTTGCATTGAACTTGATTGAAGCTCTGTGACCATTCACTGATGCTCTGTGACCAATGATTGAAGCCTTGTTACCATTGATTGAAGCTCTGTTACCACTGATTGATGATCTGTGACCATTAAATGGAAGCTCTGCGACCACTGATTGAAGCTCTGTTACTATTGATTGAAGTTCTGTGACCACTGATTGATGATCTGTGACCATTGATTGAAGCTCTGTGACCACTGATTAATGATGTGTGACCATTGAATGAAGCTCTGTGACCACTGATTGATGCTCTGTGGTCATTGATTGATGCTCTGTGGTCATTGATTGATGCTCTGTGGTCATTGATTGATGCTCTGTGGTCATTGATTGAAGCTCTGTGACAACTGACTGATGATCTGTGACCATTGATTGAAGCACTGTGATCATTGATTGAAGCTCTGTCACCATTGATTGAAGCTCTGTGACCACTGATTAATGGTGTGTGACCATTGATTGAAGCTCTGTGGTCATTGATTGATGCTCTGTGGTCAATGATTGATGCTCTGTGGTCAATGATTGATGCTCTGTGGTCAATGATTGATGCTCTGTGGTCAATGATTGATGCTCTGTGGTCAATGATTGATGCTCTGTGGTCAATGATTGATGCTCTGTGGTCAATGATTGATGCTCTGTGGTCAATGATTGATGCTCTGTGGTCATTGATTGATGCTCTGTGGTCAATGATTGATGCTCTGTGGTCAATGATTGATGCTCTGTGGTCAATGATTGATGCTCTGTGGTCATTGATTGATGCTCTGTGGTCAATGATTGATGCTCTGTGGTCAATGATTGATGCTCTGTGGTCAATGATTGATGCTCTGTGGTCATTGATTGATGCTCTGTGGTCAATGATTGATGCTCTGTGGTCATTGATTGATGCTCTGTGGTCAATGATTGATGCTCTGTGGTCAATGATTGATGCTCTGTGGTCAATGATTGATGCTCTGTGGTCAATGATTGATGCTCTGTGGTCAATGATTGATGCTCTGTGGTCATTGATTGATGCTCTGTGGTCAATGATTGATGCTCTGTGGTCAATGATTGATGCTCTGTGGTCAATGATTGATGCTCTGTGGTCAATGATTGATGCTCTGTGGTCATTGATTGATGCTCTGTGGTCAATGATTGATGCTCTGTGGTCAATGATTGATGCTCTGTGGTCAATGATTGATGCTCTGTGGTCATTGATTGATGCTCTGTGACCGGGGACTGATACTCTGAAGATTGATGCTGTGTGAGTTATGATTAGAGGTAGCATAGAAGTTATTAGATTTTATCCCTCCTGAACTTTAGCCCTCATCCTTTCCAAGCTGTAACACTTCCCTCTTGAGGTTTAAGCATCTACATCTGATCTTTCAAGCCTATAAATTCCAAGCTTTGCCATAGTCTGGGCTTCAAGTCTTCACCTCTGAGATTGAACCCTCCTTCCCTTGCCTTCATAGCTTTTATCTAATCCAATTCACTGTCGTTTGATTACTGTTTGTTCTGATGTAGGGCTGGGTTTTAGCATTGCTGGCGGCGTTGACAACCAGCATATCCCAGGAGACAGTGGCATTTTCATCACCAAGATTATTGAAGGCGGTGCTGCTTATCTAGATGGAAGACTGGCTGTTGATGACAGGCTGCTGGCGGTAGATACCGATATTATTATTAGGATTATTATTACTTTCTTGTAATG
This sequence comes from Allolobophora icterica, assembly GCA_963556255.1. Lineage (NCBI taxonomy): Eukaryota > Metazoa > Annelida > Clitellata > Crassiclitellata > Lumbricidae > Allolobophora > Allolobophora icterica. The sequence goes on along the minus strand of OY744615.1, from coordinate 21,923,884 downwards.
TTTCTGTTGGCTCATCTATATATTGCTTGAAATAACAACAGACTGTGGAGGATGCTGCAGCCTTTCATCTCTAGGGGTGGGGTGTTCTTTCTGGTGTGAAACTCATAATTCATTTTGAAGCCCTACAACTCATCAGAAAGTTATAGTCTGGATAGATTGCTATGGTTTCTGTGCTTGAAGTCTCTGTAAAAACACGTCATATCAGGGAATATAACAGAGGGTCAACAAATGAAGAGATTTTGTTGGTCAACTGCTTTCGGGCTTGGGTTATTGGGTCTGTGTGAATGTTAATAGGCTACAAAGACCATGCACTGATATCATGCAGTACTGAAATTCTTCAGTGTACAGTACTTCTAAGAGATAATGTTTCAGATGACATTCTTGGCCTTCTGTGGGAAGATGCTCCAAGACCTGAAAGTCAAGAATTGATGATTCATGTACACTTGAATAGTGACATAATGTACACTTGAATAGTGACATAATGTACACTTGAATAGTGACATAGTGTACACTTGAATAGTGACATAGTGTACACTTGAATAGTGACATAGTGTACACTTGAATAGTGACATAGTGTACACTTGAATAGTGACATAGTGTACACTTGAATAGTGACATAGTGTACACTTGAATAGTGACATAGTGACCACTTTATGTAGTTACTGAATGGCAGAGGTTTTGCAGGTGAACAACATTAGTCTGGAGAATGTGACACACGACGAGGCGGCAAATTCACTCAAAAATACTCAGGACTACGTCTATCTGCTTGTTGCCAAACCTCTTCTCGGCTCCAGGTCACCACGACAACGAGCTCCACCTTTGGGTGAGACAGGTTCTCATTTCTTTTCTGAAGTTTTCTCATCGGCTTTTAAATGGAATTTTGGTTGCGGTGTAAAAAGTCTTAGAGCTGGTCGTAATGTGGAGGATATTAGTTCAGAAAAATAAATTTTAAAAATCTGTTCATTTCTTTGTTTTTTGTGTTCATTTCTTTTGGCTTGACCTGGCACCAGAATGGACAAGACAGCCTGGCTATTGCGGACTTGATTTGATATGGCACCTGTGACCTTTGATTTATGCTCTGTGACCTTTGACTTATGCTCTGTGACCACTGATTGATGCTCTGTGACCTTTGACTTATGCTCTGTGACCACTGATTGAAGCTCTCCCTGACGTGGCCTTTGTATGGCACTGAGAAATTTCGCAGATTTACATTTACATTTGTTCCTGTATTCATTACTTCACTAATTGACCCACACACTCATTCATTCATTCATTTATTCATTCATTCATTCATTCGTTGGTTTACTGCAGTAGAACTCCGAGAGGCTTCTTTCGATCTTGCCCTTCAAGACAGTGACTACATGCAGCGCAGTCTATTCATGTCCCAACAGCAGCAGCAGCATTCATCCCAGCAGCATCAGCAACAACAGGCATACAATGCTGCCTGCTCCACCTACGCAGAGGTTCCTGCTGTCATCTGCCCACCACGTGTTGCAGTCGAAGAACACTTTCCAAGGTATCTTCTCAGTTATTATCTGTGCTAAGTTAGCTCTTGTTTATTTAGAACAAATTTATTAATTTGAAGGCAAATACTTTAATATGTACAAAGATTAACTTGTTGTAGATCAGTTTTTCAAACTTATAAGTATATTCTGAGTTGAAAAATATAAAAATGTAAAATATTAAACTTAAAGTATGCAAATATAGACATGTTATGGATAATTTTTTCACCTTATAATGATATGTTGACAAAAAAAGAATTATTACTACTGGCACATGTACTTGCTGAAATGCTAAAATAAATATTAAAACTTAAAAAATTAGAATCAAAATTGCAGCTGTGAAATATCTGTATCTCAACATTTTTGCATGTATAGCACCTTTGAGGACCTCTTAAAACTGTTGTTAACTTGAGCTCAGTCCTAGGAAAGAGTTCCTTATGTGCATTAAGAGTCTGTTAAGCAGGGTGGACCAGCAATTATAGAGAAATGTGGTATATGTTGTGTGGTTATCTGAGATCAACAACAAGAGTGACATATGAGGAGCAATGTCTTGAAGGGTAAAGGAGGGTTAATGGGAAATGGGGGTTCATACTTCTGAAACATGTTGCAGAGGACGAACTTTGAGAGTAAGAAAAAGCGAAGCACAGATCCTAACAAGCAGGGGGCATCTACACCATAGAAACCTTGGAGCAAATGCTCCATCCACGAAATAGGGGGGGGAGCGGAAGATCTGTCAATGTGTGTGCCACCATTTAGGGGGGAAGGAAGGGTGAGGGCGGAAGAAGAGGGGGGAAGGGGAAGTTGCTTCAATGACTTAGGGGGATAGACGCCCCTGCTAACAAGGTCAGTTGATCGTGTCAGGTTTTGTGGAAGAGTTCAGTGGAACGTGGCCATTTGGCAAAAGCCAGGACCAGTGAAGGATCATTCTTTGAAAGCTTCAATTTCCTAGCAACAATCTGATAAAAAGGCAGCATTTTCTTACTGGTTATACTCAGCTTGATAACGAATTTATCAGTATTTTGTGACACGATATGATTCTACTTTCAAGGTGAGGCAGTGAAAAAGCCAGTGCATTAGCAGTTGGCCACTATTCACCAAGCAGAGCTGTTAATGGTTTTTGCTATGTGTGTGTACATTATCAAGAGAACCTAGAAAGATCATTCTACGAAAGAGTTCCTCTGGACTTGGCTTCAACATTGTCGGTGGAGAAGATGGTGATGGAATTTTTGTCTCATTCATACTCGCTGGAGGACCAGCAGACATTAGTGGTGAACTAAAACGTGGAGATCAGCTCCTTTCGGTATGTTCTATTGGAATATTGTTCTACTTTGTTTTTTATGAATATTCTCGTCAGATTTTGATTTATTCTTTGACAGTTTCTCCATTTTACTTTCCCATTATGCTCTTTCATTTTGATTTTTCATATGTTTTCCCAGTTTGCTGTGCCATTATTTCTTGTTTCCTATTTGCAGCCAAATTTTATTCCAATGTTTTCAATTTTCCTTTCCAGTTTTTGCTTTGCTTTACCACTTGGTGTTTCAGGTAGGCAATAATTGATCTGTCTTGTTTTGTTTTCCATGTAAGTGGGATGTAGTGAGAAAGGTTCTTTTGGCTATGTTACCTTTTAAGACCAGGTTAAACTGAGTCGAGACTGCAGAGAAGAATGAGGATGCTGAACAATAGGGGCGTATAGGAAGACCCAAAATAATACGATTTTGCATGTGTGATGCATTTCTGTCTGTTTTGTAACTGTTAACAGGTACTTGGGAAATGTGTGCATTGTGTTAGACTATAATTTATGGGTGGAGTTGGTAATGAATTATATGAAAAACCTGTAGACAGCTTTCTTTGAGATATTTGAACTGCCTTGGGAAGTAATGTAATTGTAATTAGTAACTTCTGTTGCACCAGTTTTAATGCACAAGGCATCAACCGATGGCACACCAAAACCAAGCTGGAAACAGGTCTGTATCCAGGTGATCAGTCTGTAGGACAGAGAGGCAGCCTATGGTGGATATGCAATTTGAATTTGAAAAAGTAAGTTTTAAGTTGAGAACGAAATGACGCAGGCAACTGAGCAGTTACTTATCCTTAGAACTCTAGATGAGTGATGTGGGAAACCAACCAAACATTTAGACTAATAGAACTGTTAAGCTAATTAGTAGTTTCTTCTGCCATACCATGAGGTTAATTAATTTTTTGCCTTTCCTCACACCATGACACATTATGGTTCCTAATAACTAGCTTGGTGACAATAGTCTGCTTACATATTTCTTATTAATTATTAATCAGCAGCTTCTTCAAGGCTGGTGTATAATGCAGAAGGCATGAACCAACGAGGCGCCAAAACCAAGCTGTGATCAAGTCAATGTCCAGAAGATCAACAACACTGAGGCAGGGAGAGACAGCCTATGTTGTATAAGCCAGCTGATTTTGCAGCTGCATTATTGATGGTGTGAACAAATGCTGCATGTGTACACCTTGAACTTAATGATGGCAAGTAATTAATGTACAAGGACTTATGTTTTTAATGTTTTTAGGTGAATCACATTGACCTGCGTAATGCTACACATGACCAAGCAGCTGCTGCTCTCAAGGGAAGCTCAGACACAGTGGAAATGATTGTACAATACAAACCAGAAGGTATTTGCTAGATTCTCACTGAATGTGGTGCTCTTCAACACCACAAAAGAAAACGTTAATTAAATCTGCATCAATTATTGCATTTAGTTAAGAAGGTCAGTGTGCTAAGATAGGTAAGATTGCTGCATAGGAAAGAGGCCTATCTCTTACTTGAGGTAGGCTGAATGGGAAGCATGGACAATCTTAGGGGATGTTTCAAAGACCACAAAAATTTTGTCCAAGTAAAGCACTGTAGTTTACTTTGCCAAAACATTTGTGACCATGATTTTGTAGTTGCTATCGTGATTTTGATGATTATTTTTGAATCTGTATACCGAAAATTTCTTAAATTTTTCAGTCATCAAAATATTTGATATGTTTCTGACAAATTTGTTTATTATTCTTTAGCTTCCCTGATGTGTAATAGCATTTTTCTTTGTCTGATAGTAAATCATATTCAGATGTTTAGAATTAACACCTATAATTTTATAATTTTGGAGAGCACCTTGGGAGCCAAGGGCTCAGTTGGGGCAGAGGCCCACTAGCCTTCCAGAAGAGCTGAAGCTGCAGAGAAACCAACTTCCTTAAGGTTGGCTTAAAGAAATGCTACCCAAACAGCATTACCAATTTACCATATGTTGTCATTGTAAATGTACATTTATATGACACCACTCAAAGAGCAAAACAAATGAGAGGTGCTCTCTGTGCTAGCCTATATGATGTTAAATGTCATTAAGACTATTGCATCAAGTTGCAAAACAATGTGGAAGATTTGGTGCCCATTTATTAAAGACATGTATGTAGACATAGGAAGCCAATATGGGAATATTTTTGTATTGTCACCATATCTTCAACATACGACATTGCTGTAGGGACAGCTTCTACTCTTAACTACTGATAAAAAGCCTGATTAGTTTTATTAATTGACCCTGCAAGGGTTGACTGATAAAAGTAAGTCTCCATTATTTTTTTCCTCTACTGGAATGAAAGAAATTCATTTGCGTGAGTTAGAGTTACAATTCTATTTTCCTGTATGTCAGATTACAACCGATTTGAAGCCAAGATTCATGAGCTTCGAGAGCGTATGCTGAGTGCCAGCGGTGGTGGACTCAAGACCATTGAAAAAAGAACAGTTTATGTCAGGTGTGTAATAGCATTCCACAAGAGATCTGTCTGTCTGTATGTATATATATATATATATATATGTGTGTGTGTATCAGAGCACTTGTTTAGCGCCTATTAATTACTCACAAGGGCGCTACAGCACAGTTACTTAGGAATCACCAAACAAATGCAAGTGAAACACTATGACAGCCAAGCCATGTGTGTATACACACTGAGGCTCACACTGATAATCTCTAAGTATTTTTGCTCATTTTGTATTTTTAACGGATTCTTGCAGCAACCTGCATGAACCATTCCTGTTGATTTTTGGGAGGACTTCATGCCTTAGCTGTTACTGCTGATGTTTTCAATTGAGCATTTCTGTAGACCATTTAAGCTAATGTTCAGTGCCTATAACTTTGCTTTGCACAGTTTCTTTTACGAATCACTTAGGATGTATTACAACCCTACAAAGATAACAATGAGTGTCAGTATATTCATGTGGAATTACTGTGGAAATTTCTACATTAAAACACTGCTCTTTCACAAATCCTATCCCGATTCCTCCTCTTTCCTTTACCTCCCTCGCCATTTCAACCCTAAACACCACCACCTTAGCCGTCTGCCTTTCTGCATGATTGACCCCTTTAGATCTTGACCTGGAACCGATTTCACCCCGCCTACCAATTATGATTTGATGGAGTGCCTGTGAATAAGCTGGTTCTTGCAAAATCGTTTTTGGGCACTGTAGAAACTTCAAGATTACAATTACATTTATGTCATCTATTTTTCTTGTGTGTTGTTAGTCAATAATATCTGTCACAGAAGTTTTGTAAACCACAAGTCAGGATATGATGCCGTTTCTTTGTGGATCACTTACATAATTTCTATCATCCTTTCTCATGCTGTTTATGTTGGCCAAGTTTCTTGTCTATTTGTTGCTGACCCTTTCTCTTGGATTACTACTGACCTTTTTAAAGAAATTCCTGTAGCAGTTTCTGTGATGTATTTCTTGTTGCTGTAGAGCCCTATTTGACTATGACCCAACGAAAGACAGTGGGCTTCCAGGAAGAGGATTAAGCTTCAAATATGGTGACATCCTACATGTGACAAATGCTAGCGACGACGAATGGTGGCAGGCGCGCTCCCTGATGGTAGACAGCAGCGCAGATGGTTTTGGCATTATACCAAGCAAAAGGAGGTATGATTTCATAGTATCTATCTTATCAAGGTATTTCCACAAGTTGGTTTGTTGTCTCGTCTGTTCTTTTTTCTGTATCATGCAGTAGTTTTGACGGTTACATCTTTAGTTAGAATTCATGAGCATGTATTTGAGATTTGATGCTAGTATGCAGAAAAACTAGAGATTATTCCAGTAGTACTAAGAATAACCTGTTACAAGCTGAACAGGCTATTTTTTTGACATTCTCAACTATTTTAAACCCCAAAAAGTGAAAGGAATAAATTATTAGGAAGAATTTTATGTATGTAATGTAATGCAGAATCTCCAAAATTTCTCAGCGCCACACAGCCAAGTCAGGTAAACTATCCTATTCACCAGTGCCATATCAAATCAAGTCTGCAAGACCCAAGGCTGTTTGGTCAGTTTTCGTGCCTGGTCAGAATCCAGAAGAGTCAAGTCGAGGAAACAGCACGGTTCTGTGGTGAAAACTGTTGGTGATGGTAGTCATTGGATGTTGCAGAGGCAGAACAAGACCTGAAACTGTTGGGTTTTTACTTAAATATAATGCAGCGGGAGAGAGGGCTAGCATGGAAGTGCTGAAATTGACAGGTAAAGAATGAAAAGAACACAAAAAGTGGTGGTGGTGGTTGGTGGTGGTGGTGGCGGCGGTGGCGGTGGTGATGCAAATGTTTGAATTTTAATTTTTGACACTGTAAAGTTTGCTAATTTCTTCTAAGGGTTGAGCGAAAGGAAAGAGCACGCCTAAAAAATGTCAAGTTTCAGGGCAAGGGACCAGATAATCGTCAGGTAAGTAAATTTACTAGCATCTGAAGTTTACCTTATTGTTTCTTATTAATATTATTGCTGTTATTAATTTTTTTTGCTGTCTCTTTTGTAAAAGTCACCACTGACATGATATGTCACTGATATGTTGCTAAGAAATGCTTGGAGAATGACAGACCCTACACAGGAATTCAGTACTTTGTTATGCCATACTGTTGTAATGAACCACTTTCATTGTACACAGCATGCCACTGTCTGATTTTCATAGCCCTCTTTCCCACACTGATTTCTACAGAGTATTATTATTATTATTATTACAAACATTTTTAACGCGTGCAGAGTCACACAGAAATGTGAATCTGAGGCGTGGAGAAATGCGAATCTGAGGCGAATCTGAGTAGACAAATCTTAGCCAAAATGTGGGTACAGACACCAACTGACGAATTAAATTATACCCCTTAAAACAGAAATTTTTTCAGAAAACGTATGCACAATTATAAAGAATTATCTGGTAGATGATTTTATTGCTGTGTGATGGACCTCAGAGTCCGAAGGAGTCAAGAATGGAATTACGCTATAGTGCCGCGCTCCTGAAACGTACATGAAGTACTGAAATATCTTAAATTTTCTTTAATAATGATATTGGATCATTAACTCATTTGTGCAGGAATATTTTGAAATTGTTTTGTATAGACTTCGACAGCAGAAAGGAAGAAAAGAAATTCCTTTAGCAAGAAGTTACCATTCATCAAGAGTAAAGAAAGAAGTGGCAGCGAGGATGCTCTCAGTGGTGATGAACGTATGTCATGTCTATCTTTCTATTAATACCCTATACAGTGTGGCCTCATTTATACACCCCCAGTTGTAGCCATTCTGCTTAACTCATGGATTAACAATAAAATTGTGCAACTTAGATGCATCAGATTCTGAACTTCAGCTTTGTCACTTAGCCAAAGTGTAGTAAGCAGCAGAGAGGACACGAGTGCAGCATAGTAGATTTAAGTGGAAATGTTTGCATTAAATCACTCTAAATATGGTTATTAACTTAAAAACATGCTGAACAGTTTTCTTAAACGTCAACTTTTGTTAATTATAATTTGTCAAATTACTCAGTCACTCATGGCATGGAAAGATATAAAGAAAAAAGATTTAAATAAATTGTCTTGTAGTGCATAATGTAAGATATACCTGCAAGATATGATTGCGTTGTTACTTCACCAGTTTTTTAAATCATTGCAAAAATTTACTAAAAAAATGTAAGAAACTGCAAAACTGTTGTGGTGATTTTTTACAGAAATAGTGCTAACTCAAAGAGTGTAAAAGCACCTAGAAATTCTGTTGGGTGGTCCATGTATTCTTCTGTGTAGTTCACATTAGAAAGGAAAATTAGAACCAGAATTTATGAGATCATATTGATTTCTGAGGCTTTTGTCGTGAACTAATTCAGCCATGCTGCCCAAAGGAGATCGTTTCAATGTATGATTTTTCAATTACATGATTTGAACTCGGTTGGGTAAATTGCCTTCAGACGGTTACTACTGGGTCTTCATTAATCAATGTCTGCCTGCCAAACAGCCAGCATCACAGCCGCTGACAAGGGACTGTTTAGCAATCAGTCATCAAGCAAAAGACTAGAAAGTTTTGTCTGTTGATGGCTAAGTCTCTTGACACCAATCCTTCAAAATGCCCGTGATTCCAGGATAATTCCGCTGCATTAGGGCAGTCTAATTAATTAATAAGATAACAGTAATAGTGTTTTATTTATAGCATGTGCTAGTTGTTCATATTGAAGAGTTGTACCATGATGATGGTACCACAAAGAACATTCTATACACGAAAGATTTTGTATGAGCTCCATCCACTTATGTCACCAAAACCCCTCTATGAGACACTGAAACTGTGTAAGCTTCATTGTATGTACGTTGCATAAGAAATAAAAAATACAGCATTTGTATTATTAGTACAGTTTCGATTACACTTCAATAACATGTCAAATTGAGTACAGAGAACTTAAGTTTTTTTTTACTTTATCGTTTTTTTAAACATTAATATAAACAGAATTACCAGTTTTGGCAGGAAACACTTAAATAAGACACATTATGATTAACACAATGACAAGCTGCATTGGTTTGCCAATCACTTTTAGTGCACTCTCGTCGGTAAAGTGTTAGGCTGAGCAAATCAACTGTCAACTTAGAGCTAGAGTGGATGATCTGTTGTGTATAGAATATTACTTAGTCATCCTTTGCGAATTTTGTTGAGTCAGCCTGCAGACCCTAGAAAGCATCTGAGAGTAGAGTTCTTTGTGATTGTTGTGTCGTTAATCTTCAAAGTTTGTTTGGTTTTGTCATCGTTTATCATTTTATCTTTTCACAGCTTCTACTGATTCACCTACAAAAGGTAACTGGTCATCGTTACCCGCATTTTCACTACTGACAAGCAATAAAACTTCTAGTATTGTTTCAAATGCACAAACACATGTTGCTTTCACACATTGGTGGAGCTAGGTCTTCTGGCATGGGGGAAGGGCAAGGGACAGAAGCTTCCAAGGGGTGCGACTACCAGGTTTTTCAAGTAAACAAGACTGCTTCACAGAAAAACATTCTTACAGCTTGTCTGTTTTTTCTTTAATTATCAACATGTAAACTGATTTTTCCTTTATCTGCATTTTTCCTAACCTGTTTTTAGTTTCCTCTGATTTGTAATGACTTTTTCTTCTTTACAGTGAGTGATATTTCAATTTATGAAATGGAATAACCTATAATTTTGGGGCATCTGAGGCCAAAGGCTCAGTCTGAGGCTGAGGCTGTGGCTGCCTGGCTTCCACTGTAGAGATAATGCTGGTTTCAAAGCTTCTTTATAGGTTTACATAACGGCATCCGTTGTTCCCAAATTTACGATGCAATCTAAACTAATGACTTCTAATAGTGCTGTTATAGTGTCATAATGCACAAAGCCATAATCGATGGTCGCTTCAAGTAAACAAGTAAATCATTGTTAAATATCATAAGCCATTGGAGAAGCGTGGTTGAAATCTAAATTGGTCAGAGAAACTAGAGAATCAGGCTACAGAGGGTAAGCAAGTTCAAAAGGTATGCCTGAAAGGCATCAAAGAACCACAGAATGCACAGAACAAGTCACTGACATCTACCGCTTCAGACCAGATGTCAGAATGTCAGGGTGCGATGACGATCATTTATTCCACTGAGATGTGCTTTGGAGAAATACCTACTGTACATGACATTCCCTGTTTTGATAACCGAGCACTAGTGTACCTGGGCTTAGAATTAACCTCTTGCATATTCATGTGGATAATGTGTTTTCTTTTAAAATTTGTTCAGGAACTGATGAACCTATCATGTCTTATGAACCAGTCATCCAACAAGAGTGTAAGAAACATTTCTAAGCCTACCCAGTCAAACAATTCAAATAATTCTAGTCTGCTTACATGTGTACAGGCAATGTGTTAGGGTTTGCTTTGATTGGCACGAATGGACATTTATACACAGCTAATTGTAGACGCTGATAGTATTTAAATTGAAATGACAATATTAATTAATAATGGTGATATTGCTGTAGAAGTAGGCAAAACAGTTGTCATTATCATCTTTTATCATCGTTGTCTTAACCATCATTATCATCCTTTGGAAATTTAACGTCATTTTCACCACCACTGCATTTTCAGCCGGGGTATCACTAGCAGAACAGGGCACAAATATTTTTCTCCTATTGTTTGCTACCATACCCACTTATGTTTTTAGTGTTTCATCGGGCCTTACAGAAGCTGTAGTGTGCCTTGTTAACAGTCTGAATTTCTACAGTCTCCCAGATTTGCAGAAACTTTTTGTCAGCTCCGTTAGTTGATGCTCTAACGTAGTGGTACAAAATTAGATTTGTAATCGAACATTTATAAAGCGCCACTCAACGAATCAGACGCGCTCCCGACCCAAGCCAGTGCTATCACTAACCAATATAATGGTCTTAAGGCGTTTCCAGAACAGGGGAAGAGAAAGGCTGAGGAGCTCAAGCCGCAATTCATGTGGAAGACGGTTCCATCTAGAGGGGCCAACATAGGCAAAATTTCTAGACTGAGCAGTAGCCCCGTGCATGTGGGAAACAACCAGAAGGCCTCTGGTGGCCGAGCAGAGAGTGGAGCGACCAGGGAGTGAAGATACTGTGGTGCAGAAGGTAGATCGAGTTCATTTAGAAAATATCTCTGTGTAGTTCCATAATACTGGTATTTTTTTATTAACAGAATTTAACTATTCAGTCAGCAAGGTCAGTTGGAATCCAGTTGTTCTCTTGGATCAGCTTAGCTCTGTATGACTTTTAATTTGTCAGCTTCTGTGTACGGATTGGACTAAGGTTTCATTTCGTTATTTTCAGTGAAATATACACGACCTGTTGTAATCCTTGGACCACTGAAGGATCGAATTAATGATGATCTCATTTCCGAATTTCCAGACAAGTTTGGCAGCTGTGTTCCTCGTAAGTGTTGACGAATGTGTGGTCTTGTCTGTATTCAGTTATGACACATATCCATTGCAGATCAGAAAATTGTATTACAGTTAATTGGGAAACATTGCTTGTACTCGTGGCACTTTAGTGTTTTGACAAAAATTTATATTTATGCCTTTGAAACCCTTGGGCTTGTAAATGCTGAAGGTGCAGAATTTCTGTCCGAATTTGGATGTTGAATCTCAGCTGTCTCTAGAGATTGACGTGAAACTAATATTTTTTTCCAACATCTTCCCACCTGTGTCCAGTTCCACAATGCCGTTGCATTCAGAAGCACTTATTCAGATGGTCATGAAACCTGGGACAAGGCTTGATGTCTCGGAGATTAACTTTTATACTCCTAACATAACTTTTTTGTTCCTGAGGGATTATTTCTACCATGTGGAAAATCATAAAACAAACTCAGAGTGAAGATAATAAGTTGGTTATTGTTGTTTATGATCATGTGATAGGAAAGTTGTATGAAAGCATTTTTTCATATTTGACGTTCCTGAAATTTGGTATTTGTTTCCTATGATTTGATGTATGAAACAAACATCGGACAGGAAATTCAGACTCTGCATAATATGTTATGGGTAAATTTTCTTTCTTGTGCTGTGTTTTGTGTGTCATATGTTCTTCTGTTGCAGATACCACTAGGCCAAAAAGACCATACGAGGTGGATGGCCGTGACTACCATTTTGTCTTATCACGGAGCCAGATGGAGCAGGACATACAGAACCACCTGTTCATTGAAGCTGGACAGTACAACGACAATCTCTATGGCACCAGCATTCAGTCTGTCAAAGAGGTTGCTGATAAGGTGAGTTCTGATGTGTAAGCAGAGCCAGTTGCCACTGTGTTCAACGTATACAGTAGTTACCCTGATGGGAAATGTTATATTTGCTTTTTTCAGAAGATTGCTTAGGTAGAACTGTACTAACATACCCTTATTTTAATATTTTATTGTAGAGACTTCTATGGTGGTACTGTCATAACAGTAGCAGTATAGAAGTCTTTACAACATTAGATGTAACGTCAGATGGTCTCATGGGTGATTTCAAGTGGTATTGTGGTCCATGTCAACAAATACATTGGATGGGCCAGGTCAAAACCTGTAAGTAAATAAGTAAGTAAGTATATTCTTTATTAAGAAGTGCTAGCAAACGCACAGCGCTGTACAAAAAAGATAAAGCAGCAAATTATTTCGTATTACATATTACAGTCAGACAATGCAACCAATTAATTTGTGACGATGTCTCTGCTGTACTACGCATTTAAGAGAAAAGTTATTACAAATTAATACATTAAAGATACAAATACATAAAAAATACAAAGGGTAGAGAATATAAGGGAGACTGCCTTTCCCTTCTCTGCCATTCCCTTCTCATCCATCTTCTTACGTTTAGTAAGCTGGCCAAGCTGGATGAATCAATAAAATGAATCAGGAAAATAACAAGAGTTTTCAGGATTTCTTCAATGAGGACTTTGTAAGAAAAGCTCATCAAACCTTACTTACTCCTACTGTTGCCTTTGACTCCATACCTTTACCAACTATCTTAAAATGAACTTGTTCAAATCTGTTCGATAATCATAGGCACAGCACTTGTGTGAGGTACTTAAAAATGTGCTATATTAAGTGTGGCAGTGTGCTGATGTGTGCATGCAATGCATACATACATACATACATACATACACACATACATACATGCAAATTTTGTAGGAGGAGTTGACCAGAGGATGGTGATAGAGCTACTGAGATCTGATTATTGTTTCTGTAGGGGAAACACTGCATTCTGGATGTGAGTGGACATGCCATCAAACGGTTGCAGGCAGCCGGACTCTTTCCAATTGCAATCTTCATCAAACCAAGATCTCCTGAAACCATCATGTTAGCAACTTCATCTAATCTCTTATGATGTAATGTTAGAAGAACTCTATTCCTCTGTTTAAGAGTGGAACCATTTCCTGGAGTCCTGTTGATGGAAGATGTTTGAGATGTTTGTGTGTAAAAATGTGCATTGTGTTTGACAAAAACGTACAGCATGTATTTGCACCATCATATTACAGAGGAGAGCTGCTTAGAGGCAGCCTAAACAAGAAGTTAAAGAAGAGAATGGTCAAGACACTGGTGTGGAGTGTTGCACTGTACGGCTCGGAGACATGGACAATGACGAAGGATGACTTAAAAAGGTTGGAAGCTTTTGAGATGTGGATTTGGCGCAGAATGGAGAGGGTCAGCTGGGTGGAGCGCAGGACAAACGAAGAAATCCTAAAGATGGTAGAAGTACAAAGATCCCTGATAGGTACTATACGCGGACGGCAGAGGAAATGGATCGAGCACATACTAAGGAGCGACAACCTACTAAAAGACATCATTGAGGGAAGAATGGAGGGGAAGAAGGCGCGAGGAAGACAGAGGACAATGCTACTGGACTGGATGATGACAGAAGAGGGATAAAGTGGACTGAAAAGGGAGGCACAGAATCGAGAAAGATGGCGTCATTGGTCATACGAACCTGCCCAAGGGCAGAGAACATAAAAAAGAAGAAGAAGAAGATTACATTGTGGATGCTGATATCTGCTATTGAAGATCTATTCCATAGCAGGATTATCTGTTGTTCATTCATAACGTATAGGTTTTTCACATTTGCAAGTATGATTTTGATTCAAATGGCATGGGACACTGACATTTCTGTGTTAAACTATGTAGCTTACTTTTTACTTGCTAAGTAAGAGGTTGCTTTCTTGTGTCTGTGCTCGGCAAAATGATCACTTATATGCAGTGGTTCAGCCTTAGAAACATGATCTTGCACAGTATGAAGGGTGATGAAATAATTGATGGAATACATAGAAAACTTATAAAATAAAATTGAAGACTGTTAGCATGTCTCGATGTGTTCTATTTGAAGGGAATGGAACAAAAGAATAACAGAGGACCAAGCACGAAAGACTTATGAGCGTGCAATGAAGCTAGAAGAAGAATTCGGAGAGTACTTTACAGGTGGGCCCTAACTGTTGCTTGCAAATGGCTATGGCAGTTGTTTCTTTTATAAGATAACTTTATCATCAGTATGATTATTTATATATTGTTACTGACTATGTGTTTTACTACCATTAGTTTTTATGGTATTTACAGATCTTCCTTCCATGACTCATTCTCAGATCCTAACTGTAGGCATTGCTGCTACTTCTCGCTCTCTTAAGACTTTTCTTTTCTCACAGGGCTCCTCATACTGGGAGTGCCTCTGATTAGGTTGTACTGCGAGAGGTGCTTTATATATTCGTAAATACAATTTTTATTTTTTTAATTTATTTCGGATATTTCTATAGCGCCTCCTCAAGTCTACTACTACTCAGAGGCGCTCCCGACTACAGCATTTGATACTGTGTCGGAGTTTTCACGCCGAAGCGCCACGAGCAATCGCGAGTGAAGGACTTGCCCAAGGTCCGTAAGCAGCGGCTAGAGTGGGATTCGAACCTGCAACCCTCCGGTCACAAGGCGCCGAACTTACCACTGAGCCACCACGCCCCACAATACAATACATAAATACAAT
This sequence comes from Allolobophora icterica, assembly GCA_963556255.1. Classification (NCBI taxonomy): domain Eukaryota; kingdom Metazoa; phylum Annelida; class Clitellata; order Crassiclitellata; family Lumbricidae; genus Allolobophora; species Allolobophora icterica. The sequence continues at coordinate 21,908,636 of OY744615.1, read as the reverse complement.
TTAGGCATTATAAATGGCTGTGGAAAGCAGTAGCATGGAAATAAGAATGAATGGTATAGATTGGTTTTGGAACAGAATATAGTTGCTCTTTTCATTCACTTGTCCAAGGTGACTTCTGGGAAAGCTAATCCAAGAACTTGAGTTCGTTGTAACAGTGCTGTCTTTGGTGTCTATTTTAGCGATTGTTTCGGGCGACACAGCAAACGAGGTCTATGCAAAGGTCAAAGATGTCATCCGAGACCAGTCTAGACCAGTCATCTGGGTTCCATCACGGGAATCATTATGACAGCCTTGGACTACTAACTTTCCTCCTTTCAGGAGGAAGTCATCGTTGGCTGTTTACCTCATAGGCCGTGCTCTTTGACCTTTTACATGTGCTGTGATGTTCTTATGACGACTCCCTTTTCTGCATTCATCACCGAACATGGACATCCATGCCAAACACCAAGAGGATTGGGAGCCAGTTTACAGACCACGGATTAACATGGAAAGGTCGTCTGTTGATGCACGGCCTTTGTTTCCACAAGTTCCCTTGTGTGACATCGTTCAAGTTTTGTGTTCTGGTCAGAGTTGGCTGTGGGTTGGGGTTGACGTTGGCTGTGGGTTGGGTTGACGTGTGGGTTGATTGGGCATGCTCAGGTTCTGAAAGTTTTGTGTTTCAAACTAGATGTAGTCTTTTAAAAGTTTGTTGTTCACGTACTTATGACATCTGTAAATTATCTGGGTAGTCTAAAGTTTAGAGTTCTTCATTTAAGACTTTCGTTTGTAGGTTTACAATGAAGTCTTGTTTCTGACTTGCTGTTGACTTATTTCATCTTTTTGCATAACACTTTCTCCCTCTAACTGGCAACTAACATTTCTCAGTCATCTGAGTTGAAATCTTGAAACGGTGCTAAAGGTATTGCATTAAATTTGTACCTTACAGGTACATCGTTATGGCAGATAAAAACTTGCAACCGTGACACTCGGAGGCCACTAATGATTACGCTTTACCTTGTTGCTTCTTTCTTGTACTGTATACGATGTGGATCAAAATTCTTTAGGTGAACAACATCTATTGCTGATGCTTTTTTAGTTGCATTGGATTTCTTTATATTCATGCTTTACATATCTGCAGCTGGGCTGACTAATATATATTTGGACTCAACAGTGTGTTTGGAGTGATCAATTTTTGGAATGTTATAGATTAAAAGTCCATGGCCAACTCTGATTCTATTGATCTGCTGACTTGCATGTCAACTTGTGTTCTAATTCTCTGATTGTAGTTTGTTGAGAGGTCTTTAGTCGATGTTATATTCAGTTTTTGTGTCATACAGACTCTCTTTTCAGTGGTGTGCAGATACGTTGAATGTGCTGAACATTATAAATTGTGCATGAAGACCCGCAATATCTTGCGATTGCCTTTAATGTCCTTTAAAAATCGTGAATACTCAAAGATCTCTTGCATATGCTGTGAATATTATGAAATTATGTGTAGTTGTCTTAAATCATGTTAAGATTATCTCGAATATCCTACTAACACCTGAAATATCATGTGAATATTCTAGAAAAAGTGTGAACAATAGCTGTAATGTCCTGAATATGTAAGATACTAGAAAATTAATAATGAACTGTAAATACACTAGATATCTTGTTAAATCTGGAAGTAGTGGTAATTGTAATTGTAATTTTTCAGCATTTTCTTTTTTAAGACCTGAAGTATTTGAATACCCTAAATATCTCATGACTCACGAAATATCTTATAACCTTGTATACTCTTAGTGTACCCAAGGTTCTCCTTATATCCTGGTAAGTTATCCAGATGTCCTGTAAAAATGCTGAATATTGTTGCTATGCGAAGTGCTGTCAGTCCTATATGTGCATGGTGTTACTTTGAATATGTGCCATAACTGTCTTGTGTTTTAAAGTTTCGGAGCAGCTCGGATATTTCATGAATGAACTCGCATTTTTGAAGATACGAAGTGTGCAGAAGCAGTGTCGTGGTTGTTATATGCAAGTAGTTCTTTTGACTGCAAAGCATGCTTTTGGCTGTACTTCACTTCTTGACTGAGGGTCAGACTTCCCACTCTAACTTTACGTTATGCTTCGGCCTTGAGTACCATAAGATAATCTTCCCGATCATGTAAGAATGTTCCGAATCTGGAGACATTTAAATCACAGCTCAAGGCCTATCTTTTTAATGTATCGTATGACTGTCATTGATTTTTGAGCTACTGTACAGCACCCTTTTCTTCGAAATTGGCTGGGCTATGATGGTATATAAATCATCTTTATTAATCATTTATTGCATATCTCTTCCAACACGAGTCCTGTGTACCAAGAATTGATCCGCAGTGACAGGGGTGGTTATGAGCAGGCTGCCACCATGACACTTCCAATTGGGCACTCAATCTCTGCACTGTTGTCGTGTGAATCAAGTTCACACTTTTCTCTATCGGTGTAACATGTTTCTTTGACTGAAGTATACAGGTTAGGACATTCGCAGTTTCACATAAAAGTTTGAGATTTGAGCTCTGACAAATGCAGTGGTCAAACCTCACGGTCACACTATTCCCACTTGTATAAGGTATATTTGTGTCTTTTTGTATGCACTGTGTCTGGGGAAAATGAACCCTTATGGTAACATGAAAATAACTAGTAAATGTTGATCTATTGTTTTCAAAACAGTTTTAATCCTGACATAATTATCAACAAATTTGTAATTTATGAACGTTTATTATTTTCATGTTCTCATGTTCATGTCTTGACGGCCCACGCTAAAAAATTATGTCATAATGACTTGGTTAAAATACAAATTTAAAAAACAAAACTGTTAGAAAATGGCATTCAGCCAAGAAGACAAAATTATTATATATTATATAATTGTAACGGATAAACAAACATTTTTACATCATTATTGGACAACAGGAACCTTTATATTTTAATCACTATATTGGCTAATTATATCAGGATTAAAACGGTGTTGGAATTTAAAAAATCGATGAATATTTACTAGTTGTTCTCTTATTACCATAAGGGATCCTTTTTTCCAGACACAATGTATATGGACAATTGTAGGCTACTGTATCCTTGAAGAACTTATCGGATGCGTTGTTCAGCTTGAGAGAAGCTCGTATAGTTTCACTATCTTAACTTCTGAAGTAATGCAGTTGAGATTCTGGAGGGTTAGGTTGAGGAACATGAGTGTTGAGTTTTGACTGTCTTTGTGACGTCAGTTCATGGAACTTATTATGACATCACCTTCTTGTCTCCACCATCATAATACTTCTGAAAGTGATACTCAGTTTTCAGTATTCTTGGTTTATCTTCGGTTTTATTACAGAGTCGTTCAATTGACGTTCAAACATCACATTGTTCTGCCAAACAAACAGACTTTTGTTGTTTGTTCTAACAGACTTGTCTTATTGCTTCTTTTCAATTTTGCAAAGTTTTGTTAATTTTAATTTTAATTCCTAAAATCAAATCTAATTCTTGAAACAGTATTCATAAATTATATGATATCGCTGTTCTGTTCAAAGACTTTGATAAACCACAGTTTGTTTCGTTACTTAGAGGTCTGCAGGTAGAGCATTTCTGCTACCCGACCCATACCCATAACACGGGACCGTTACTCATACCCGTACCCGATCTGTATTACAAATTCCTACCCGTACCCACGGGTATGCCTGTACCCTGTCTGCCGCGTTATTAGTAGGCCTTTCCATAGTCTTAGTGCTACCTCGTCAATAGGCTTACAACTTAGTATGTAGTAGTAATAACTTAATAATAGGTTGATGATCATGATGATGATTACAGTAATAATAATGACTATGATGATGATGACGACGACGATGATGATGAGAAGGAGGAGTAGGATAACAATTTTGAGGATAAGGAGGAGGAGGAGGAGGATCTTGACGATGAAGATGATGATGATGATGATGATGATGATGATGATGATGATGATGATGATGATGATGATGATGATGATGATGATGATGATGATGATGATGATGATGATGATGATGATGATGATGGTGAGGATGAGGATGCTAAGGATGAGGACGAGGATGAGAATGAAGTTGAGATTGACGATGAGGGTGCTGAGAATGAGGCTGAGCATGATGAGGATGAAGCTGCAGAGGATGAGGATAAGGATGAGGAAGATTCAGAGGATTATGAGGATGCTGATAAGGATGATGCTAGGGATTAGGATGAAGATGATGTTGAAGATGAACGAACCCAACGTAGTCACTTGAAGAAGCTCCAATCTCATTTTGTAAAGCTCCCTACATACTCTTCAGGGAGACTCCAATCTCGTTTTTAACGAGCCCAACAGAATCACATGTAAAGCGCCCAAGAGAATCACTTGGAGTAACTTCGATCTCGTTTTGTAACGCGCCCAATATAGTCCCTCGGAGAAGCTCCAATCTCATTTTGTAACGAACCCAACAGAATCACTCGGAGAAGTTCCAATCTCGTTTTGAAAAGCGCCCAACAGAATCAGTCGGAGTAGCTCCGATCTCGTTTGTCTCGCACGTGACAGAACGCTACATCTAACTTGGACTGCATCAACCTGTTGTAAGGAAAACAAGACAGCTGGACTGCCAGGGTTGTCCAGTGAATCACGGACCTGAGCGACAGCGTCCTCTGACCCTCTTCGTGCCGGACTGGAAACCAGATCAGACATTTGTAAAACCTTTGTGGCTGTGTTAATGGAAATAAGCCGCTTTGTAACTGTAATTTGAACATCTATTAATAAATGCATAGGGCCTAGTTCACTGAGGTGCACGAACAGACGGTCAACACAGCCATAGGCCTATGGTACTTAGACTTAGGCTATGTTAGTTACTGTATAGTTAGTAGGTCTTTGACGGTGCAAGACTCACTATTACATGTAACAGCTAGTGTACTGTGTACATTAACAAATGTAACCACGCAACTTCACGTCGGTTCGGGTAACACCGGGTATATCCGTACCCGTGATGCACCTAACCGTAACCGACCCGACCCATGAAATACGGGTACGGGTTGGGTACAGGTAAACCCGGTTACGGGTATACCCGCAGACCCCTAGTAAGTATTAAGCAACCGACAGACGAACAGACACATAGATGAACTAATAGGCATACAAAGGGAGTGTCTGTTTAAGGTAGATGCCTGCCTGCCTGCCTGCCTGCCTGCCTGCCTGCCTGCCTGCCTGCCTGCCTGCCTGCCTGCCTGCCTGCCTGCCTGCGTGCCTGCAACTGTTGTGCGCTGCATATGATTAATTATTATGCGGCCTATTATTATTAATATTGTGATTGTTTAATGTGTGTCGTTATTTGGTCGATGTCATCGCTCCGTCGAACCCTGAAGGCATTTCGGTTGAAATGCATCAGACGATCCGTTATTTACGGGCCAAGGCACTTCACAGGTAGCAGGCAGAAGGTATGCACCCAGTCACCACACGCACACACACACACACACACACACACACACACACACACACACACACACACACACACACACACACACACACACACACACACGCACGCACGCACGCACGCACGCACGCACGCACGCACACATGCTTCATTTGCTCCAACTCATAATGTAATCGTAATAATAAAAATCATTCATTCATTCTGGAAATTTATATAGCGCTTCTTCCAGAGACCTACTCAGAGTCGCTCTCAGTCCAGCCACGGCTAAAGAGATAGGACTTGAGGTGTCGTAAGAAAGCAGGTGAATTATTACGGGGGAAGCAGGGCAGTGCTCGAAATGGACCGGAACGCACCGGAACGCCGTTCCGGTTCGTCAAATGCATCCGTATTATCGTTCCCTTTCGTCCAGTGGAAAATACTATGAAATTAACGTTCTGAAATGTGAATGCTCCCATATCTTTGACTAGCGTTCCGTTTCGTAAAATTTTCCATTTCGAGCACTGAAGCAGGGTAAGGAGATTGTAAGACCATTCCAGGTAGACGGGTCAACAATGGAGAAGGCTCGGCGTTGTCTGACTGCAGAGCGGACCCGAGGGACCAATAGCTTCCCATTAGTCGCAGAGCGCAAAGCTCTGCGAGAGGCTGAGTCAGAAATCGGGCGACAGAGTTCAGACAGGTAGGATGGGGCGCTGCCGGAGAGACACCGCCAAACTAGTGCTGCTATCCTGTAGGAGATGCGCTCAGAGGCAGAAGCCAATGCAAGACGTCACGCATATAGGCAGAGACTGGGGCGTATTTTGGAATACGACCAATAAGTCTAACAGCAGAACGAAGGACACGGTCAAGTCGCCCTATTAGGCCCTTGGAGTGACCAACAAGGACCGAGCAACAGTGGTCGACTCTACTAGTGCAAAATGCGCAGGTCTTGGTCTCGAGTGCACTCGAGTTCGTTTTTAAAAGTCTTGGTCTTGGTCTTGAGACCAAAAGTCTTGGTCTTGGTCTTGAGGTTCAAAGTCTTGGTCTTGGTCTTGAGGCTCAAACTCTTGGTCTTGGTCTTAAGGCTTAACGTCCGACAACAAGATTGCAAATGCGTGGACTAAGATGACCGCAGTATCATGGGAGAGGAACCTCGAGTTCAACACGCAACTGCCGGAGCTGATAATAACAGTTACGCGTGACCAAGTTAACATGCTGAGAGAGAGAGAGAGAGAGAGAGAGAGAGAGAGAGAGAGAGAGAGAGAGAGAGAGAGAGAGAGAGAGAGAGAGAGAGACAGACAGACAGACAGACAGACAGACAGACAGACAGAGAGACAGAGAGACAGAGAGAGAGACAGAGAGACAGAGAGAGACAGAGAGAGACAGAGAGAGACAGAGAGACAGAGAGAGAGAGACAGACAGAGAGAGAGAGAGACAGAGAGAGAGAGAGACAGACAGACTAAGCTCTCGATCCATCGTAACACCTAGGTCACGAACAGTTAGGGAGAAAGTGATATGGGTCTCAGTCAATAGGTGTAGGTCAACCCCCGCCAGCTGCCTACGACCACCAAGCCAACCGGTTTGAGGCCATCCAAGCTGAATGGGCATCAATGGCGCGGCACATCAACCCAACAGAAGCCACTGCATCATATTAATATGGTAAAGTTAACGGACAAAAAAGATAGACTAAAGCGTGTAAGTCGCGGAAACTATTGCAAGGCAAAGTTGTCAAAAGTTTGGCAGCATGAAAACATGAACTGACTATAGAATCGTAATCGTAGGCCTAATCTCCAGTCTTGTTGTCAAGACCTTAAACCTCAAGACCAAGACCAAGACCAAGACCTTGAACCTCGAGACCAAGACCAAGACCAAGATCTTGAACCTCGAGACCAAGACCAAGACCAAGACTTTGAACCTCAAGACCAAGACCAAGACCAAGACTTTGAACCTCGAGACCATGACCAAGACCAAGACCCAAAAAAATCGCATTCACGCCAAGACTTCTTTTCCTTACACAAAAAATTGTGGAGTCGATAATTTAATGAAAACGTGAGTCGTTTATTTTATTCAGGCAAATGAACTTTAAATGCAGACTGCAGAGAATTCCGAATTCGTATTTACAAAAGTCCTTCATACAAACATGTTATTCCAAATGCCTTTTTTATTTTATAAAAAAAAACAATTCGCTCACAATTTTCTGACCAAGACGTGCCTTGTGAGCCTAATAAAAATTCCACCACGTGAAAAAATACTTTCCATAGCTAGGTGCTGAAGTCGCTGGCACACACAGTAACTTTTCAAGCACTGGATGTAAATGTACAAATCGTGAGCCTTTTTGATATCCTCCCATGGTTTATCAGACCGCCTGGCTTCAGAAACAAGTCTCCACAGGGCTTCCATATACAGCCTAACTTAGTTGCTGCTGCCAATTGGTTTTCCTCACCAACAAGACTTGCATTCTTCCGTAGGTATTTGTTGTAGGTTATGATGCAAACAGGTTTGATAAGTTTTAAAATTCTTGAGTTTTGTTAAATGACTGTTCATATTGACAGCCGGTCTTGGTCTTGGTCTTGCGAGACCAAGACCAAGACTTTGAACCTCAAGACCAAGACCAAGACCAAGACCTTGAACCTCAAGACCAAGACCAAGACCAAGACCTTGAACCTCAAGACCAAGACCAAGACCAAGACTTTTAAAAACGAACTCGAGTGCACTCGAGACCAAGACCGAGGTCTCGAGGACAGCAAGTCTGGTAATCTCTAAACTTCTAAACGCGCCACTCGAAGACCAAGCGCAGGGCACCAGCCTATTCACGAGCGCCTTGGTGCAAAAAGGCGTTAACGACTGTAAGAGAAAAAGATCTTGAAATTGTCATCCGATACAGGATGAGAAAATGCTTTTACAACTCTGATCTGGTCAAAAAGAGTTTTGAATTGATCTGGTTAAAAAGAGTTTTAAACTGATCTGGTCAAAAAGAGTTTTGAATTGATCTGGTCAAAAAGAGTTTTGAACTGATCATGGGCGGCGATCCCGGGGGTCGAGGGGGACAAGACCCCCACCTTTAGGAGTGGGGGGACACGTCATGCATCGGACCCCCAAATTTTGGAGAAACACCAAAAAAGGTCAACAAATGCAACTGTGTGTGAGGGCGAAAACGAGTTTTCAGTGCCATTTTGACCAGAAAAGTAGTCTTTTGGCAGAAGTGTCCGCCCCAAAAAATTTAAAGAATAAAAGACAAAAAATTGTGTAAGAGAAGAAAAAAAATATGTGGAGATGAATTCTGAAAAAATAAAAAAATAAGGTCGCTGACATATATCCGGAAGGGTTATTCAGGAAAAGTCACGAGAGCAAGGTTGAGGACAAAAAAAAGAGGTCATCGACTTTTTTCGAAGATGAGATGTGATTTTTGGGGGGTTTCTGGAAGATGAGATCGTAGACAATTTTGAAAGTTAAGGGAAAAAATTTTGAAAGTGTATAGGAGAACTGAGGTCAATGACTAAAGATGAAAGGGAAATTTTTTGGAGATGAAATGGCCCCAAAAATTTTTTGAGGACAAGACTTTAAAAAAGGTCGTCGACGAGATCGTGGCCGACTTTGTCCCCCCCCACCTCTCAGACAAGATCGCCGCCACTGGAACTGATCTGGTCAAAAAGAGGTTTGAACTGATCTGGTCATAAAAGAGGTAAAAAAATTGTCTTTTTTTGGTGTGTCACTGCCAAAGGTGGGGGTCTTGTCCCCCTCTAACCCCCCGGGATTGCCGCCCATGACTTGACCTATCGGTAACGATTGGTAAAATTATACAACATATGTATATATACATAAGGTAGCCGACTCGTTAGAGCGGTCGCCTTATACACCTTTAAAACGGTGTCAACCAGTGCGATTTAAGGATCGGACGCGATAGGCGATTAATGAGACTTTTCTCTCTTTCAGATACGTAGGCCTAGTTAATGCGTAATCGTAAACTCCAAAATTCTAAAGTGCTGCTAGAAAACTAAGCGCCGCTAGGGCACCAGCTTATTCACGAGCGCTGCGTCGAGTCAGAGGGGCTGTCCAAAGGGTAGTCAAAAGGAGGTCCGACTCCGGTTGCCAGAGGGTCAGTGGAGATCTCGACGGACTAGCTGCTAAGGCGGATGTCGTTTAGGTCGAGAATTGGAAGGCGAGGGATCAGGGGGGTCGGAGTATGAATTCTTGAAGAGGTGAGACTTCAGTTTTGAATGGAAAGTCCGAGAGGTGATTGATAAAGAAGCCTGAGGCAGATGAAGGTGGATGTTTGACGATGATGATGGAGGAACTGAAAATCTTTGGGATTCAGATGGAAGATCGTTCCAACGACGTACATGTACTAGTGTGGGAAATGGCTCGGTTGGAGAACTTTAGATGAGGGGATCGAGAAAGATCTTTCAAAGAAAAGAAGTATTAAGCGAAGACCAAGACTGCAGTATATATGGACAACGAAAACGCACAATAATAAAGGCGTGTCAGTTAACTCCAACATGTTAGAAATTACTGAACACATTCTGGACTTTAGACAGTAATGTAAATCAAGAAGGCCTGGCTTTCTTCAACAGCCTTGATCATCACCTTACCCAGTTAACTTTATACAACAGAAAAACTATATTTCTCTATCAACGCTTATCTATAGCCACCCAGCGATTCAATGCAGTTGTTTTCCACAGCATCTTTGTCACAGCACTCGCCTAAATTTAACAATATAGTAGCTTGAACGATTGGTAAAATTATACAACATATGTATATATACATAAGGTAGCCGACTTCCTTCATGATTGAAGTTTCAAAAAATTCGGGAACGGTTTATTCAGTCAGTTTTAAAATAAGTGGGTTTAGAGATCAGAGAGAATGTGTAGGTCGCATAAATATAGTAGGTCTCTCTTAAGTTATAAAACTGGCTAATTAAGGCATCTCCAACTCTAATTGTCCCTTCCACTTCGCATATGTTCTACCTGAACTCTCCCAGTTCTTCCCTCCAGTTGTTTTATTTCTTGTCTCTCATCCACCGATCCTCTTGATTCGTCTCATCCTCTTTGTCGTGCTTCTCTGTCTTATCTGCAACGGGAGACCCAAACGTCTGTCTACATGAGTCTGTCTGTCTGTCTCTCTTATGCTACATGTTTGTGTCTTTCTGTTTGTCTGTCTGCTGTCAGTTTATATACTTATACACGCCAACAAATTACGCATGAAATGACTTACATCGATGCTGTGCCATAGATGTTGTCATTTAGCCTAAGGCGACTGACTTTTCGACGTCGTCGTTTAGAGGCGTTTGGACGCAAGTGAACGCTGGGGGGGTGGGGGTGGGACAGAGATCGTCGCACGATCAGTTCCATCCATTCTAGCAGACGACTAAAGGCCCACTGCAGGACTGGCGCTGTTGTCTGCTCGTTACTGCCCTGACACTTTGCCAAGTTGTCCTCTGATGGTGACAAACTGTTCGTTTCATCGTATTAGCGACAACTGCTCGCTCTCTTTCTCTCTATTGGAGCTCTGCTGGTATTGGACCTTCTTTAAGTGACTGACTGGAGTCGAGAGTTTCTTAATACAGCTGATCAGTATTAAGCTGCGATATTGAAGTAAGGTCATGACATCTAGGCGTCTGCTACAGACCGTTCCAGTCGCAGATAACATCGCAGGATTACTTTGTGCTTCTATAGGTAAGTTGTTTATCCTTTTCTTGTTAGCATCGTCCTCCTCATCTCCCTCTTTCTCCACGCTTCGTATGATCATCATACTCTGTCTAGACTGATTCCTCACTATGGCATAAACGATCAGTACTAGAAGGACGCCAATTATAATTAGTTTCACTCGCAAAATGATACTCGCGCAACGCTGGACGAGGTCTAGGCCTACACTGTCTTGCAGTCAATTGCACACCTGAAAAACTATGACTTAAAACTGTACTA